>OY757313.1:80382296-80982296 GCA_963583905.1 Stenurella melanura | reverse complement strand
AAGAAAGGAGGACAGAAACTGAACCAGCAACAGAAGAGGGCATTGTAAGGTGAGAGGAAGATATTGAAACAGTTATACGCAGACACAGATTGAAGCGAAAAGGCAGAAGAACTTTTGCAGATGTAGTAAGAAGTAATGATATGGATACAGATACAAATAAGCAAAGAGAAGAATGGAAGACACCAGAAAAGAAAGAAAGGAGAGAAAATCTATGTATGTAAAAATGGACAAAGCTACAGACGGCAACCAAATTATAAAACAAACTGAAAGACACAATAAGTAGGGAGGATGTAGGAGAAGTGAGAAATATTAATAGAAGACAGACAGGAGATCCGGTAATAACCAGCAAGGACACAACCCAAAAAGAGAAACTAATTAGCAAATTACGAGAACAAAAAGCACTAACAGTAGTAGCAGAGGATAAAAATAGTAAACCAAAGTTGATCATAACAGGAGTCATTAATGTACATAAAGAGGAAGAGTTTATCGAAGAGCTGCACAACAGAACAATGACATTATACAACAATGTACGAGAGAAGATATTGAGAATATAAGAGTAGTAACGAAGAAACAATGCAGGGATAGAAATAAGTCAAACTAGGTACTAGAAATGAATCCCAGCATATTCAAGTTTCTCGTAAAAAAGAAAACAATAATATTTGACTTGATGATACTGTACGTAGAGGAATACATACAACCCACCATTGGTACAATTGCAGCAAGTCTGGACATGTTGCGAAACATTGCAAGCAGAGAGCAGAATGTTATAAATGCGGCGATGGACACAACGCCAGAGACTGTTCTGAAAGTAAAGAACTAAATTGCCCCAACTGTGAAAGATTAGGCTTTGAAGAGAGAACGCACTCAACAGTAAATGCTGGGTGTCCGGCATTTCGTAGAAGGCAAGAACAACAAAGAACGACAATTAACTACTGGGAATAAAAACCAAATTAAAGTACTACAGATCAAGCTAGGGAGAGAAAGAGAAGCTACAAACTTATGAAGCAACGACCAGGAGCACAAAACATTGACATTATAATGACACAAGAGCCATACCACCACGGAGAAATAACTTGGGAGAGATATGAGAAATAGAGATACAAAGATAAATATAAAGCGATAATATGGATAAAGAAAGACCTAGGAGATATACGCATAAGATGGGAATAACTCACCAGAAACACAGTAGGAGTAACAATAAGAATAAAGAGGAAGGAGATACTACTTTTAAGCCTATACGACGAGCCTAGAAATTTAGAAAATATTTTCATAAACGGAGCAAAAACTAAACCAAGAAATTGGAAGAACCCAGTATTAATCGCTGGAGACTTGAACGCGAAAAATAACGCGTGGAGGGGGGGAGGTCGACACAGATCAAAGAGGTGAAGAAACATTAGAATGGATCGTCACAGAAGGCTTCAACCTAAATAGTGAAATGAACACCAGCGCGACCTTCGACAACGGAAGAGGAAAAAGCTGGATTGACCTGACAATATCCAGAGAGTTAACCATAAATAATTGGCAAGTGCTGCAAGAAGAAAGTCTTAGTGATCACAAATACACTGAATATGAAATAGGGAGAGAACAAAGAGAAAAAGGGAAAGAGAAAACAGTCTATGACTTGAATTGACGACGTATTGGAATAAATTTGAACGAGAAATGGAAAAATTCGATCAATCAAAAGAAACTATAGAGGTAGAGGAAGAGGCAAGAAGAATACAAGACTTCTGCTCACGAGTGTGTACAAAAATGATAAAAAGAAAAAAATAGCAGAACAAACAAGTGAGACTTGGTGGAACGAAGAATTAGAGAAAAGAGAAAGGAGGTAAATAGAAAAAGGAGGGATATACAAGAAAAGAGAGACCCTGAGAGAAGAAGGAAAAAATGATAGTATATAAAAGGGCCAGACAGTCGTATAAAAAAGATATAAAGGAAAGGAAAATAGAAAAACTGAAAAGAGACATCGACAATATAAACGTACAGAATTCGTGGGAGAAAATATGGCAGATCGTAGGAAAAAAGAAAGAAACCAAAAGAAATACAAACGTCATGAAATAAGATGGAACACATACAGATACTCAAGAAGATACAGATGTATACCTATTAGACATATACTTTCCCGGAGATTAACCGTGAAAAAACACACGAGCAAAAAATGATCAGGAACAGGACTCCAAAGTACAACAATGAAACAGATATGCCCATAACAAAGGAAGAATTAGAAGAAACTATAAGGCAGAATATAAATATAATATAAAACACAACAAGGTAACGGCAGAAGATAAAATTCCAAATGAAGCCGTACCACATATAGCTAAAGTGGTGAGCCACTAGCTGGTTAGACTATATAATAAATGCCTAGAGCAAGGTATCTTTCCAACAATATGGAAAGTGGCACGCATCAGCTGGATACCAAAAAAAGATGGTGCACCGAGGCCAATAAGCGTATTGCCTGCCTTAGGAAAGGTATTCCATAAATTACTGAACTACAGATTACAACAGTAATGTGAACAGAAAGAAATTTTCTCCAAAAACCAATTTGTATTCAGGTCGGGAGAAAATACGATTAAGGCAACAGAGAATATAATAAATACACTGAAAACCAACAAAAGGTCAGGGAGACGTAGTCTAGTAGTCATACTAGACTTAAAAAACGCCTTGAACACGGCTGGAACGCTAAGAAAAATATGTATGAGTTTCTTAGAAGGGAGGACAGTAAAAAGCGGAAGAACAAAGATGGAAAGAGGTCGTCCACAATGCTCCAGCCTGGGACCATTCCTCTGGATACTATTGATGGAGGGGTAGTTCGACAGGATGGAATCGGCCAACACAAAAGAAAAAGAAAATGACAATACAAGAAAGCAGGACACAGAGTTAGGACTTTTTCAAGCTTACACAGACGATCAGGCCATGGTAATCAGCGGAACATTATTAATAGAGATAGAGAGAAAATGGAAATTCATTTGGAAAGAATGCGAACAATAAGAAAAAGAGAGTAAAGCAGAATATAACCAAACGAAAACAGAAGTAATGTTTATAGAAGCAAAAGGCAGAGGAAGGGGGCCAAGGATCGTGAAAGATAAAACGTTAGACACGGAAAAATCCATAAAATGCCTAGGAATACACATAGACGAAAAATGAACTTCACGGAACATTTCAAGAATGTACAGAAAAAAACAGGGGCAGTAATCTCTAGAATGTCAGACATAATAAGAAACAAATGGGCCTTAGACAAAGAACATCTGAAGATTATATATGACTGAGTATTCAAGATAGCCATCCTTTATGGCGCAGAGATTTGGGGGGAATGAGCTCAAGACTCAAAAAACAAGCGAATATTGGACGCCACCCCGGGGAGAATTATGCTCGGAATGGCAAGGGCGTATAGAACTACGCCTACCACAACTCCATAAGTAATAACAGGAGCACCACCTCTGGACATCTAGGCAGCCGAAATAAACAAATGGTGCATGGAAAATGGATAATCACTGGCAAACAAATAGTAAAAATAAACAGAAGACCGGACGTGCACGGTATGGAGACAGAAGAGGAAAAGTTAGCAAATGACAATAAACGCGCCGAGATGGAAATTTACACGGACGCCAGCATCCAGGACGGAAAAGTAGGCACGGGATGAGCAACCAGAGAGGAGCAAGGATGGACCACCGCCAAAAATCGGATAAACAACGAAATCAGCGTTAATAATGCGAAATAAGTAGTTGTATTAATAGCATGCAATAAAATTGAGAAAAGAAAACACCTGGAAAATAATTACTGATAACCAAATTGCCAATAATACAACAGACAATACTAGGACCGATAACGGAATCGCCGCAGACATTCAAAAGAGAATCAATCAAATGAAAAAACACAGGAAGTCAGTAAGGATTATGTAGAAAAAGAAAAAGAAAGAAAACAACGACGGAGGAAACATAGCGGATAGACTTGCCAAAGAAGCAGCGGAATTGGAAGAAACAAGAAATATAGAAGGAGACTGCGCAAACAGTAAGAAAAGGACCAGGCTTAAGATGAAAGAGGAAATCAAACGGAAGTGGCAACGCAAATGGGAGATGATACCCCACCAAAGAGGACTCAGAACAGTATGCGAGGAAGTAGCAAATACAAGGATCGGACTTACCTTTAAGGTAACATAGATGATCACCGGACACGGACACTTTAAAGCATATCTAGCAAGAATAGGGAAAATTGAAAAAAGACACAGCTATTATAACTGCAACCTTGGCAATGAGGACAGTAATACACACATTATGTACGAATGTAATAAAATAGAGAGATATGAAGCAAGAGAAGAAATATGTCATAGACAACTAGCGGGGAGGATAGATCTCGTCACAGATGGCAGAGTCAACAGTGAGGTAATCACAAGAATGAATGAATGGGCAGAAAGAGTCATGGAAGAAGTAGACAGTGCTACAAACTAGACTATAGGCTCAGGATGACCGACTCTCTCCTCTAGTTTTTGGAAAGTGGTGACTGAAGGGGTTCTCTTGAAGGGGTTTTGAAAGACATAGGGAAATAAGAGCCTGGAAGCCGCGAGGCAAGACAGTTGACTTCAGCGAGGCTACGTGTTAGCTCAGGCGCCCGCTACGCCTCCAAAAAGAAAAAAAAGAGAGAATGGACCCTCATTGTACTTATTGTGACCTACGCCTCCGTAGCCTGGGACTATCAAGCAGCCACCCACATCGATGCACCGTGGATACACCATGGTTTGTAAGAAACCCCGACAGCTTCAGAGATCTGGTACACCCCAGGAGCTGAAATCATCAAGAACAGAACGAAGAATCTATACGCCCGTGCAGCGGAGCATGGGAATCCGCTGGTCAGACAAGAGACTGATTACTACCCCAATGACGTTCCGAGGCACAAGAAGCCGAAAATTAGCGTCTTTGGCCGAACACATCCTTGAGCTACACAGTTCACACTTCCTTCCAACGAAATGGGAGCACATGATGCCACGTGGCACCCTGGGCTTACGACAAGTCAACACCCCAAAACCCTCCCAAACTCCGAAAGGGTTCGAAAACAACCGTTCCCTTACACGACTGACAAAAGACGCTCCCGGAAGTCGACATTCCAGCAAAGAAGGAAAATCAAGACAGAAGAGCGCCAGAAGAAACGACTCAGCCGACAGGGTCCAACAGCCAGGACCAGGGGAGGTCCGCTAACATCGCCCACATCACCCACATTTGCCGGAGGGAGAGGCGGGTAACGAAAAAGTGGGCTCACCCCTCACCGCTCCAGGTCTACAGAGATGAGTGGGGCAAATATCTCATGCTCGACCCCTAATCATCCGAGACAGTCAACAAAAGTAAAGAATATTGGCGCATGTATTGTCTATATGTTTGCTCTTTATATAGCAATGTAATAGTGGTAATGATAAACTTTATTGTATAATAATAATAAATAAGAAATGTGGATCTCCTTGTTGGTGGAAGAGGGTTTTTACATTTACATTTACCACCTTACCTCGTCAATATCTTACATTTTATATTATATCCACATTTACGTATTGAAGTGGAAGTATAGTGATTGTAAAAAAGAAATAACTTTTTACTTCCCTCATTTACCGAAGGGAGAAAATCACCCTCTGAGAATTTTTCGAATTTTCACGATTCAGATCATGTAGATTACGAAAATGGTCTTTCAATTTTCTCAGCCTGTCTGTCTGTCGGTCTGTTGTCCGTCTATTGGCGCTACATCTGAAAAGCTATTTGACGGAGAACAGTAAATTCTGGTTGGTAGTTGACGCTTCTACCAGCGAAGAAATGGGTAGAGTTTCTCTGGAAGATGTACAGAATAAATAATGAAAGCATGAGACAAGTGGCAATATTATTTGGCATACAGTTAATACAATTGGCAAAGAAGGCACCTATTCTGCCCTCTTAAGCCAAAAAGACGTATCTCAAGGTTTCACTGTTTTGAGATATAGGCATGTTTTGAATTTTCGAAATCGCGTCAATATTTTCAAATATTTACTTTTTTTTTTGTAGTTGTACTAATGTAGAGGTTAATAATGGTGTAGTTATGAATCTATATTAATTAGGTTACTAGTTTTTTTTTACAATGAGATACGTCTAATTGGCCAAGGAATTGATATATAAAAATTTGAGATACGTCATTAGAGCACTACTAACTATTAATTATTCTTAACTTTCTAATTCGTTTGGAGGTCAGGTTAAATAAAAACATATATTAGTGGTAAAATATTTTTATATTTAACAAGAAAAACAAATATCAACCAAATTAAAATTTTAATAATTATTAATTATCATCTGATATTGGTAGATTTTCCCAGAACTTTAGCCTATTTTTCATAATTCCGCCTAAATGTTTTAATATATTGTTTTTTTTATCAGCCGATATTCCTAGCACTTTTTCTTGTTTTTTTGGGGGAGGCAGTTTACGAGATTTAATTATTTTGGCGGTCAGAAAATTGAGGTCAAATGATGGACCGTCAAAGTCGTTCTGGTATGTTATATTAAATGACCCTCTCTTGGCAGTCACCTGCACCGTTTCGTGTATGTATGGTCTAGGATTTATGTGGCTCAATTTGTATTGCGAGGAATAATCTTCCCAAATATAAAAATTATTCAACTCCATTGGAAATACCTCAGTTTGATGAGAAGCCGACTTTACAGCTTTAATAAAATCTTCGAAATCATAAAGTTTATTACCCATTTTTTTCATGGACATTTCAACCTTATGATGAAAAGAATCTGCAGCCATGAAAGTATGGCCTGGCTCAAAGTATTTTATGGTAATTTCGTTGGCACATATTTCATTTGAATTCATCATATAAATTAAAAATGAAAAAAGAGTCCAATTTTTGTTTTGCGCCGTGCAATTGTCCAGCCATAAGGTAATTTTTGACGCGTCTCTTTTATTAATGAAGAATTGGTAGAAAGTGCTGATCAATTCTTCCTTATTTCTTTTAAATAAGGCATCATGCCAAAGAGCTGCGAATGGTTTGCATGTTCTTTTTTTTCCAATTGGCACAATGCTCTCATTGTAAACCGTTAAACGGTGGGTAAAAATTGCAGCCTTGAACATATCGAGCCTTGGCAGCATTATAACCTTTTCAAGATCTGCACAATACATTATTTTATTGATATCTTCAGGTTTTGCACTGTCCTCGCGGTATTTTGCTCTAGATTTTGTGGCTCTGTCTATATGTTTTTGCCACGTTCTACAACCATTACAAGTTTCATCGAGATTATCCTTTGTGTGGCCTTCATGGTGTAGATTGAATACTTCACAATTCTCACACTCCTCGTGCCCAAGGTTTGCAAGTGATATATTCATCGTCTTTACAACTACACGGTATTTTTCATATGAAATTTTCAAATTAGCATTTTTTTCTAGAAAGTCTTGATGCATTGCAGTAAATGTGAGATCACTTGGCAGATAGAGACGACATGGCGCGTGTTCCCTACGGTAATGGGATATACTTGGATTAAATGAGGTGATATGTTGACGAATGATTTCATCATCTATTTTATTGTGTGGCACTTTTGTACATCTCTTGTCTATTACGGGAACAACAGAATTTTTCGCGTTAATTAAAGCAGTACGCACAACTCTATCATTGTTTCTATTATAACCCAAGGTCGTTAAGAAAAATGTTTTACATACGGTTTCAGAAGTGCCATTTTCATTCTTGAGCATGTATATAAAAGAATTATTCCTTGGGTAATTCTCAGCATTTGTATCTGGATGTGTCGTCCGCTGCTTCACAGGGGCAGATGAAACGTGATGCATTATAAAAGATTTCCTTTGTTTTTCGTCACTCATTTTCCAATACTCACAATTTAAAAAATGTCTCCTATCCTCTCATATTTTTTTTATACAATTTTTTGCACATTCTTCTCCACAACCACTTTTTACTCCATGTTTTTCTACATGCAAATCATATTTAGCTTTTTTTCTTCGATCCACTGATACTTCATACTTCTTTCTTTTTCGTATAGTACCCATTTTAGTGTACTGAACATCCGCGCTGTTATTGTTGGTAGTCACAGAATCTGCTTCCTCCATATTGATGTTAATATTTTGAATGTCATTGTTAACAACATTGCTTTCAATTACTGTGGTAATTAATACAGGCTCTGTTGCTTCAAGGGTTACAGGTGGTGCTATTAGAGTAGAAACAGTTTTCTCCTGTACTGGTACACAAAGATTGGAAATCTCTAGCAAAACATGGTCATCAGTATTAAGAACTTCACTCTGAGTTGCTGTTTTGTTATCTTTAACTACTGCAGTAATTAATTCATGTTCTAATACATTAAACTGAGCAGTTTGTGTTATTATATTAGGCAAGGTTTCCTCCTGGATTGGTACGCATAAGCTAGAAATATCTAGCAACATATAGTCACTAGTTGTAAGAACCTCCTCGCTCTGATCTGTTGTTGTAGTAATCAAATCAAGTAAGGTTTCCTCTGTTCGAGTAAGGTTAGAGTTTACTACATCACGGCCAGTTTCCTGCTCAGTTGAAACGGAAATATTCTCCAAAATATTTTGTTTATTACAGCAGCTTTCATCGAGTTTAGAATTAGTAGCATATTCTGCAGTTATATAATTTTTCTCCTGTGGTAAACTTGAATACATGCCATCACTCTCGGTAATACACGAACTGTCCCTACTACTATCGCCAGAACTATATGGAAGATAATCTGGATCATCGCAATTTTGGTCACTTGTGTTCCTGGCCATACGCTTTTGAGAAAAAGCTTGCTTTGTTTTCTTATTTAGAGCCATCATTAGCAATTTTTTTCCTCGAGATTTCTCGAACTTATCCATTATAAAGCTAGAAACAAAACCAAACATAATTATCTGTTTTATCGAGACCGGGTACTTAGCAAGATAATTCGGCATTAAAAAAACATTCTATTATTATTATACCGATTTAAGCATTACACTTTCTCAGCCGAAGCTTTTACTATTATTATTATTATTACTATTTGTATTTAAAATAGTTTGAAAACCAATTTTGTATTGATAGCAAAAAATAATATGTATTATTTTATTCTTTATATAATTACGGAGCAAATGAAATAATTCTACATGTTAAGTGATGCTTTGCTAGATAAATCAATAATTATAGCTTACCTTGGTATTTAGTAGACAGATGATATCCCCAATAAACTTTCTTACATCTATTTAAAATATAATGCACTTTTACAAACTTCTTTTTTAATATAATAGCAAACAGTTTATTATCCCGCGAAAATAACGAACTATTCACTGCACCACTACTAACTTTCCCGCGTAAATGACAAACTGATTTATTGCATGACAACAACTTATAGTGTGTAACTTCCTAAACGATTCAGACGTATATCAGTGTTGTCTGCAAAGGTCGGCAAAACAAATATCACAAGTCCTAAGCGAATAAGACGCATCTCTGAGAAGCGACTATTTTGCATAGGAAAATGAGTTATGTCTAAATCGCTTAGGTTTTCTCATATTTTTTGAGATACGTCAAACTTTGTTAGCACTTTAAAAATACTTAACAATTAAAATACGTTTATTTCGCTATGGAAATATATAGAAAATAGCTCCAGCTATCCTAATGTATAAAAATATGCATTTCGCCCAAAACTTGAGATACGTCTTTTTGGCTTAGGACGGCATTATTATACTTCTAATAAAAATATACAGGGTGGTCATCCTAAGAAATAATTCAACTATGGTTGAAATTTGTAAAGGTATCTTCGCAAACCTTCCATATTTGGCACTTTTTCTTTACTATTTTTTATGTCGGATGACCACTCTGTTTATCTTTTAACCAAAAGTTATCAGGTTTCTAGAAATTCTGGCAAAAGTTGTAACTGCATTCCGATTATTATTCTAATATGTCGTTTCTTAATGAATGCATTTTTAGAGTGACCACCCTGTAAAAAAGAGAGGAAAGTTCTGTGTAAAACACTTTCACCGACTTTTACTTCCCTCGCTTACCGAAGGGTAGTATTTAATTCGTGAAAAAGTCACTCTCCAAGATTTTTTCGGATTTCTACGTTTCAGACCATATAGATTACGAAGGTGAAGGTCTTTCAATTCCGTCATTCTATCGGCGCCGTAACTAAAAAAGTACTTGACGGAGAACAGTCAAATTTGGTAGGTAATTGACAGTACTGCCAGTGAAGAAATGGTTAGACTCTCACTAGAAAATATGCAGAATAGACCATCTAAAAGGAATAGAAAATGAAAGAAATTCTAAATCTACTTCAAAAAAAAAAATCCCTTTATTTATACAGGGCGGTCACTCTAAAAAATTATGAATTAAGAAACGACATGAGAATAATAATCGAAATGTACTTTTTACTATTATTACAAAGAAAACCTGATAATTTTTGGTCAAAGAAATATATAGAGTGGTCATCCGACATCAAAAATTAAATATTAAATAAAATGTGCCAAATATGGAAGTTTTGCGTAAATATATACGTTTACAAATTTCCACCATCATTGAATTATTTCCTTGGATGACCACCCTGTATATTTTTCAGTAAAACTATAATAGGTATCGTCCTTGCCAATTATGTTAACTATATGCCTAATATTATTGCCATCTGTGGTATTTTTAGTTTTACATCCACGTAGTTGAGTGGAAGTATAATAGTCGTAGGAAAAATCGAATTTTGTTTCCAAATAGGTTTAGAATGTCACGAAACATTGAAATTTTAAATTTGAGCGAACGACTTGTTTCATTATCTATTCTATTTAGACGGTCAATCCTGCATATATCCAGTGAAAGACTAACCATTTCTTCGCTGTCAGTAGCGTGAACTACCTACCAGATCTGACTGTTCTCCGTCAAGTTGTTTTTTAGTTAATGCACCAACAGACAGACAACAGACCAATATACAAATGGATAGACAGACCGAAAGGTGGAAATCCCAAGAAATCCTGGAAGGTGATTTCTTCTCGAATACAATACTTCCCTTCGGTATGCGAGAGAAGTAAAAATTTGAATTTTTATTTATGATTATTATACTTCCACTCCACTAAGTACGTAGATATGGAAATTAAAATGTGACAGATGGTAATAATATTTGGCATATTATAGTTAATACAATTAGCAAGGCAATTATAGTTTTATTGAAAACCATACTTGAAGGTCATCTTAAGAAATAACTCAATTGTGGTGGAAATTTTTAAAGGTATTTAAGCAAACCTTCCATATTTGACACCCTTTATTTAATACTCACTTTTGGCTGTCGGATGACCACTCTGTATACTTTTTTGACCAAAAAGATTTTCTTTGTAATAGTAGTAATAAAGTTTATCTCAGCGGTTAAACTCGATCATGGGCCAACATTTGTGCCGCGACGCATTTTGACTGATTGATCTAACACTGTTCGTCCCTTGTATCAAATAATCTTAGACCGTATACTTCTTGTGACGCACACGCCATAAACGCTGAGACAGACTTTAACTATATTCTGAAAATTATTCTCATATGTCGTTTCTTAATTAATAATTATTTAGAGCCACCATAAATAAGAGGGAGGTTCTGTGTGACCACGTTAACTGATTTTTTGTTTGTTTATTGAAATAGATTTAGAATGTCATGAAACGTCGAGATTTTAAATTTGAGCGAAAAGAACATTTCTATTGGCCTGTCTGTCGGTCAGTTGATCTGTAACTTTCTTGTGCGGAATGGTTAAGAAATAGAGTGGTACACGTATTTTTTAAAACTAGATTATATATTGAACTTATTCCGATGAAGGGTTGAGGGTAAATAGGGATAAATAGGGGTAAATAAGTAAAGCATGCTAGTGTTAGTTCAGAAATTTGGGATTTGGTGTATATGCATTAGAAAGCAAAACCTCCATTTTTTATGTGACACCTGCTACCCCAACCATCACCCCTACTCCATTATTAAAGGCGTGAACAAAATAAAATTTTGATTTAGTGTGTGTGCAAGAACAGAACTTCTAAAAAAAATGTCTTTGCGTCAGCCACCCTCATTACCATCCTCACCCCAACTATCATTATACCTCGGTTGGTCGGCCGATAGAAACGGTATTGAAGTAGAAGTTTAAAATGTCTTAAACTTTGATTTTGAAAATCCTTACTTGCAAAAACTTTCAACGTACGGTAAACACTACGGATTCAAGATCACACCAATTATGTAACACTTGTAGCAACAAGGCAAAGTACGATATTTATTAAAGAGTTATGGAACATTTTATTTAGTGTTATTGAATTTTCAACAAACACTGTAATGTCCGAGATGAATACTATGCCGCTTCTCGTTTAATAAGCTGATTTATCTATAACTTGCTCTCTCTCTTGTACTTATAGTGATCATATTATATTAGCAATATGGTTGCATATAAAAAGACGCGAGTTAAGTCATATAGCAACCCAGATAAGACAAACAATAAAGCCATGTCAGCGGTTTCATCCCAGCTGCTTCCCTGTGACCAGCGATGAGATAACTCACTTCGCGTCGAGCTCTCATACAGTAAACATCATTTTATAACATTTTAATATTGTGAATTTAATTAAATAAACTTTTGTAACTTTTTAAACTTTGTAATATTTTTTAAAAAGATATTAAGTCGGCCACACGGCTTAATTGGCGCAGTCGGAAACGGATTAGTGCCCAAAAGCTTTCAAAAATTAAAACTTTTGTTCGTACCTACGATTAAGGCATTATTTCGAACAATTCGCAAGTCCATCTAGGACCTGTACCAGTCAACCACCAATCCATTGAGGATAGTGAGCCATCAGTCTTTCGAACTTAATAGTTCAAGACGAGAGAGAAAAATCATCAATGAAGTCAACTTTAATCACAACTCTAATTTTGTAAGTAATAGTGTTCATTCCGCTTTTTCCTTTTTACCTTTCCTCTCCAAAATTTAATAAACATACACCCCTCATTGCTTTCGAATTTTCATTCTAGCACTGAAAATTCACCTTCTAATTTATTTTATTCCTATGATTTTAAAAGTATTACCTGGATCGAGTAGGGTAAGAAATTAAAATCCAACATAACTGCTTTTACTAACTATCTAGAATAAGTTAAATAAAATTTAAAACCAAAAGCCCCGTAAGCAAAATATGCACAGTCTTCGCACTAGAGCACGGCCGTACTCTGTACGTCAATCCTCCCTCGGTCTGAAGTAACCGTGAATACAGAGCTTACAATAAAACGACGATTTAAAATAAAGTGAAATAAAAACTAACACTTATTTAATGAGTTTTATCGACGACCTCGTTAATCAACTCGCCAATTTTTCAACCGAGAGGCAGATACTTCTGACAACCCCTATACAAGAAGAAACCACTATACCAGAAGAAAGCACTATGGCTTTACCACAAATCTCTGTTCGGGACTACTTCGAATTAATACCTGCTTTTGATGAAGAACCAACGAAATTGTCAAAATTTATTACCGCATGTGAAGAAGTTCTTCCACTTATGGCACCGAACAATGAAGCCTCGAGAATAACATTCACGATGTTAAACATAAGAAACAAACTAGTTGGAAAAGCAGCATTGCTCCTGGCGTCAAGAAATTTCTCAACATTTCCTGAATTAAAAACCTTGCTAATAAACTTATTTGGTGATCAGCGAAATGAAGAATCTCTGTTGTCTGACCTGAACACATTAAGACAACAATCCATAGGAACAGCTTTACAATTTGCAGACAGATGTATAGACATAAGATGCTTATTACTATCAAAATTAACATGCCAAACGGTAACACAAGAAATTCGAAAAATGAAGGTCAATTTATACAACAATTTTACAGTAAGGGCTTTCTTAACTGGAGTAAATCCACAGCTAAGCCACCTATTTCACGATCTACGGAACACCTGAAAAAATAGTAAGCGACAATGGTAAAGAATTCAACAACAGCGTAGTGAAAGAACTCTTAAAACTACATAAAATCGATATTCACTTTACAACTGTTAGAAATTCACAGAGCAACGGTATTATGGAAAGATTCCATTCAACAATACTCGAGCATGTACGAATATTGAAAAACATCAATAATGACCCTATAACAGATCAGATGAAATATGCCCTATTAGCTTATAATAGTTCGATACATTCCGCTACAGGTTTTACACCATTTGAACTAATTATAGGACACACCGACAGCAGAAACCCTTTCGAAATTTATTACAATCAAGACATTGTCAGCAACTACTTAAATGATCACAAAACGAAAATGAAAAGAATATACGAAACCATCAGCCAAAAAATAATACAAACTAAACAAACCGTCCACCAACGGAGAAACGAAGACGTTGATGACCCACAAACCACTATTAAGAAAGGACAAACTGTATATGTTAAAAGTAGAAAAGCGACCAGACATAAAACTAAAAATCGATATGAGGGACCCTTCACTATCACTAAGATAAATAGCGATAATACTTGCGAAATTTCTAATACACGAAATAAATCTGTAAAAAGAGTACATTTAAGAAACTTAAGAAGATCTCTTGTTCCAGATGCACCCCGTTATCCACGGAGGAGAGCGAGTCAGAGGATTAAACAACAACCCAGGACTACTACCCCTACCTCTAGGGAAATGTAGAAACATCATCGACAAATGGACATTAGTACGATCTATCGATTTGCAACCAATCATGGACGAATATAGCGGATTAAAGTCGAATATTGACGATCTAGAGAAGGCATTAATATTAGATGAAAGAGAAAAAATGGAAGTGAAGAATTTCGCAATAATCACAGAATTCTTATTTGCCGAAATTAATCGGAAATTTAACCAACTAACGCCGCAATCTCGATCTAAAAGAGGTCTAATCAATGGATTAGGATCAATCTGGAAATCAATCACTGGTAACTTAGATAATGAAGACGGCGAAAGAATAGAACGACACCTAGAACACCTAGACAAAAATCAATTCACTTTAAAACAAGTATTGGAATCCCAAATAACACTAACCACCAAGGCAATAGATAAATTTGAGTCATCTGTAAATAACCTGACCACGAACCAACTCGTGCTACGTTCAAGAATTCTACAAATCGAACAAGCACTGAAAGACCAAAAGGTCGAACTATGTCACAGAATTCAATTTAATAATGTCTATACCCAAGTAAATATAATGGCACAAAGTATCCTACAAATATTAGAGACACTCGAGAAAGCTGACACATTTGAAAAATTAATGTTATGCATCCTTCAATTATTGAACCGGAAGATCTACTAGACAGCCTCTTACAAATAAGTAATTATGTTAACTTACCTTTTCCTGCTGTTAAGGACCAAATCTTAAATTTCGAAGCCCTAATCAAAATTAAAGCCTACTGGAAGAAAACGAAGCTCAATTTTATCTTAGAAGTGCCAATAACCGACACCATTCAATATAATCTTTATCACTTATACTCATGCCCTGTATTAAATCAAAATAATACCTTCCAACTAATCATCCCCAACAAAAAATACCTTATTTTATCCGATCAATATTACAGCTCATCGAACGAACTTTGTAAACTTATAGATAACCACTTTTATTGTAATAACTTAGATTTGATAAATTTAGAGACTAATTAACCATGTGAAGTACAACTGCTACTAGCAAAAAGACCATATTCTAATTGCCACATCAAACTAATACAATTAACAAGTCAAAAAGTGCAAACATTAGAATTTAATCAATTACCAGTAATAAACCCATCAGACAAATCAATTAATTTCAATTGCAAAGATTTGTCGGAAACAAAATTATTAACAGCCGGAACCTATATTGTAACCAATCAAAAAGGTTGTATAATTAAAATTTCAAATCAAAAGTTTGCACATGTACAGACAGATATACCAAACCAAAGAGCTATTTATGTTCCCGAGTTAGATTATAAAGTAAATGTTACATATAATTACGAAATAAAAAATATTAGTTTGTCACAAGCAAATCTAGACGACTTGCATATTATAAAATACAAATTGGAACAAAACAAGAGAAATTTAAATTCAATAACAGGTTCTACTTCTCATTGATATCAACCCAGTGTTTGGACAATCTTACTATGTTACCATAATATGTTTTAGTGTATATATCTTTCGAAAATTACGAAAACGATTTCAAGAAACCAGGACCAACCCTAAAGAAGAATCGCCTCGAACTTCAGCTTAACCCTAAAGTTCTGTCTAAGGGTGGAGGAGTTAAGTCATATAACAACCCAGATAAGACAAACAATAAAGCCATGTCAGCAGTTTCATCCCAGCTGCTTCCCTGTGACCAGCGATGAGATAACTCACTTCGCGTCGAGCTCTCATACAGTAAACATCATTTTATAAAATTTTAATATTGTGAATTTAATTAAATAAACTTGTAACTTTTTAAACTTTGTAATATTTTTTAAAAAGATATTAAGTCGGCCACACACGGCTTAATTCGCGACTATATGTTGTTAGAGAGAATATGTTTGTAAAGTTTCAGTTCAGCTTGATGTACCAAGAAAACTAAATTTGACATCGTAAGAGAAGTTAAGTGCGTTTGAAAAAACCGCTGACTAAGGACTCACTACTTCCGCATTCAGATTTCCGCTAATCCAACCATATTTAAGAGAAAACATTTTGATACCATATTTGCCCTTCAGTATGTGGAGATAATTACTCAGAGAATTGTTCTCTTATTCATACTAAATCACAATTTCATTATATTAACTCCTATAATGATGAAGTGGAGGTGATCGTGGGGGTGGCTGAGTAATAAAAGAATTAAAAACCGGCTTCTAGTATATACACCAAATCCCAAGGTTCTGATCTCTTACTAGCTTGCTTTACTTATTTACCCCTATTTATCCCTCAACTTTTCCACGGAATAATCATCAATTATGATCTAATTTCAGATAGATGTTATAATACATACGTGCACTAAATTTCAAGTCAATAAAATCTTTATTTTATTTTATTAACAGAGTGGGGATGATGCCAGATGTCATAAAAATATTTGAGAACTTGCCTTTTAATATATTACCCCAGAGAAATAAAACTTCCTCTGCGGAATGAGGTTGAACAAGCTGAATTTTTGCAGAGACCTTCGTTTTGATGTTCCAATGAAGCACAAAAAAATCTCATATGCCTACCCTTGTGCGTCTTGAGATATCGAAGGTCAAAGGTCATGAAAATCGGTTTTTCGCGAAAATCTCGCTTCCAATGCATCTGACGTCGTAAGAACCCATAACAAAACTTACGTAAAATAGTATTCTCTACAAAATTGTTGATATAAATTTTTTTCGTACGACCAACCGTTTTCCAGATATAGCATGATAAAGCGGGAGCGCGCATTCGTAATAGGTAATACTGTATTATACTACAGAGCTATAACTATAAAAGCACTTTTCTTAATCTGTTAGGCTTTATCATGCTATATCTCGAAAACGGTTGGTCGTACGAAAAAAATATATATAAACAATTTTGTAGAGTATACTATTTTACGTAAGTTTTGTTATGAGTTCTTATGACGTCAGATGCACTGGAAGCGAGATTTTCGCGAAAAACCGATTTTAATGACCTTTGACCTTCGATATCTCAAGATGCACAAGGGTAGGCATATGAGATTTTTGTGTGCTTCATTGGAACATCAAAACGAAGGTCTCTGCAAAAATTCAGCTTGTTCGGCCTCATTCCGCAGATGGCCTTTTTTTTAAACTTATTTCTCTGGAGTATATACACAAATCCCAAAGTTTTTGGACTCTTATTTGCCTTCCTTATTTACCACTATTTACCCTCGTCTAACCTGTATCTTTATTTTGGTGACCCCTTTAATAACAGAGTGGTCTGGCAGGCATAAAAATACAAACCTTGACTTCGAGTATAGGTACCAAACCAGAATTGCAAAATTTAATGTTTCTTTTTAAAAACTGAAACGGTTTCGGTTTGATCTCGGCTCTAACAGAAACTGAAATAAAGGTCCAAGTAAAACAGTTTTAAACAGTAAACAATAGTTCCGTTTCGTTACTGGTTCTTATAAGTTTGTCGGCTTCTGTTTGGATTTCTATATGTGTATCAAAAATTGGAGAACTAATTAGCTATTAAATTATTAGTTAATTTTAAGGAATATGGGTAAAACTTGAAACTGGTAAGTTAATTTATTAAGAAATTGAAAAAATTATATAATATAAATAATAATGAAATGATAGGCGTTGAGACGTTTCATTTATTTTCCCTACTAGTTTAAATCCTACACAAAATAAAGAAATCTAAGGTCTTGACTTTCAGTATATACACCAAATTTCAAGTTTCTGTGCTCTTACCAGCTTACTTTACTCATTTTTCCCTATTTATCTCTACTTGCCCCCACACCCCTTGAACGGAATCATCTCTAATATTATAAAGAAATCTGAAGCCTTGACTTCTAGTATATACACCAAATCCCAAATTATTGTACTTTTACCAGTTTGCCTTACTTATTTTCCAGTATTGACCTATATTTACCCCCCAACAATTCACCGGATATGGTCAAAAGACAATCCAGTTTCAGATTCTATTATAATATATACGTGTACAAAATTTCAAGTCAATATCTTAAACCGTTCCAGAGTAAACGTGCATATAAACCTATTTCAAAAAAAAATTTTTTTTAAATATTTTTAACGATTGCTACACGCACATGATTTCAGAAAAGTAGGTCGCGTCAAATTGTTTGAAATTGGAATATGATTTAGTTTATGACCTGATTTAAAAGTCTGGATAGGCACCGGCTCCAAAAATTTAGTTTTTAGAATGTAGCTTGTCAAAACTAGATAATGTCCATCGCATTAGATAATAATCAAGTCTTATTTTAGGAAGTAGTTGAAATTGGCTGCAGTGCCCTCGGAGTTTTCTACTAACAGACGAGCCCCGGAAAAAAAAAAAAAAGAAAGTAGAGCAATTTAAGAAAATTAGTAATGACAGGAATTTTTCAAATTTTTAGGTATTCTCTTACACCACAGGTCAACAAAGAAAAATGTTCCGTTCCAAAGACTAAACCTATCCCGCCTTAAGTATTTTTGGGAGCTGAAACCGTGTTTTTAATTTAAGAAATTTTCTACCGCTTAGATTTCGAGTAAATCCCGGTTTTTATTGTCAAAATACTGTTTTTGACAGTAAAAACCGGGATTTACTCGAACTCTACGAGGCAGAAATTTTTTTTATATGAAAATTCGGTTTCACCACCCAAAAATACTTAAGGTTTAATCTTTGGAACGGAACATATTTTTCTTGTTGACCTGAGTTATTGAAACCTAAAAGTTGATAAGAAATTCGGAATAAATTGCTATATCACTGTTAGACTTAAATAAACATTTTCTGATTCTTGTACTTTCTTCTAAAGGTTTGATATTACAAAATTATTAATTTTCTAAAACGTTGATAATTGTCTAGTTTTGATAGGGTATATCTCAACAACCATTCATTTTTGAAGGTTGCACTCATCTTTTAATTTCCGCTGTTATGTTAATGTCTCCATATTGAAACATCTGGCAATGATGAAATTGAATACATATTTGTACTTTAGCATTTCGGTCATCAAATTGAGTCAAAAAATTATGACAATTTTTTTCCGTCTCCTGCCGCGTGACGTATGTGATTATGGAAATTAAAAATTCATGTGTGTTCGTGTTACATTTACTAATACTTTCTTTCGACCTTCTATGAGAGTTTTTAATTTGATCATATTTACTACAGATGATACATACGGAATTTGTCAAAAAAGCTGCAATGAAAGATACTGTGTCATATATGCATGAAACTGTTCTTCGCGATGAAACATCACGAAGAATCAATCCTGGTCTTCATGTCTCAATGCAAGGCCAGTAGTCTGGCAGGAGTATGTAATAGGTTAGGTAGAGCACTGCACAAATACATGCGACCCGTGCCTTGAAATGAAACCTTAAAAAATCTAAGAACCCAAATAATTTTTAAGGATTTCGGTTCGGTTCCAGTATATTATGCAAGATAAAATAAAGGCTGCCATACGGTATCTACCGGTCCAAGAAAAAAACCGCTGCCTAAGGAATCACTACTTCCACATTCAGATTTCTCATCCAAGTCACTTTAAAGGAAACTTCTTGACTATATTTGCACTCTAGTATGGGGAAATTATTGGTCATAGAATTTTAATAATATTTGGACCATATACGTTAAAAATTAAGTTTCTAGCTTCGTCTATTTATTTTGCGCTATTCTCAACCTACCACCTCCCACCCCTTCATCGGAATCATTGAAAAAAATTGTCGATTACACGGACCAGACTAATCATCTCCAGTGTATTTTGGCTTGCTGAATCCGAATCCGGTGTCAGTTTTGCCCCACCACGTCACAATTTTTCTCTATCCTCAGAAAATCGTTGGAAAAATGCAATTTTCCCTTTTTACATTTTTGTAACTGTTTTTTGAGTATAGAAAAAAATTGTGACGTGGTGGGGCAAAAATGACACCGGACACGGATGTAGCAAGCCAAAATACACTGGAGATGATTGGTTTGCTCCGTGTAATCGAAAATTTGTGTGTGTGTGTGTGTGTGTGTGTGTGTGTGTGTGTGTGTGTGTGTGCCTGTGTAATTAGTTTCAATATGAATTTAATTGTTTTAATCAAGAACTGTGCGTCTGACGAGACGCAAGAGACCGTTTTCATGTAGAATTGACCAGGCTAATCAGGAATAATATCGACATGGAAAAATGTCAGTGGCGTATCACTTTTTTGCTTTCTGAGATATTAAAAATAACGATTAGAAAAAAAATTTCAACACCCTGTAACAAAAAATTGAAGCCGTTGCAGACATATGTTCATATGAACTTTTCTTATATGAACTTTTCTTCATAAAATGACCTAAGGAATCACACCCTGAAATATTAGCACGTCATTAAGGAACATCCTGTATATACGTATACCAAGTTTCAAGTGAATATCTCAATTTTATTTAATCAACCCCTTTAATAATGGAGTGGGGGTTAGTGGGGGGATGGAAAATATTATTAAAAAAAATGAGGCCTTGGCTTCTATTACATACACAAAATTTCAAGTTTATGTACTCTTACCAGCCTGTTTTACTTATTTCCCTCTATTTGCCCACCAAACCTTCACCGGGTATGTTCAAGACAGACAATCCATTTCCAGATCTCGTCATAATATATACGTGTACAATATTTCAAGTCAATACCTTAAGCCGTTCCAGAAAACGTGCGGGCAAAGAAAAGTTACAGACCAGCAGACAGACAGAATACTTTTTTCGCTCAAATTCAAAATCTCGACGTTTCATGGCATTCTAAGTCTATTTCAAGAAAAAACATTTTTGAAATTTTTTTCGCGATTACTATACATCCAAATCACAAGTTTCTGTACTCTTACCATCTTGCTTTACTTATTTTTCCCTATTTACTTCTACTTACCCCCACTTTTTCAACGGAATCATGTCAACATATAATCTAGTTTCATATATAATACATACCTGTACAAAATTTCAAGTGAAAATCTCAATTTAATTTTATCACATATTTTATCTGAGGCCTTCGCTTCTAGTATATACATCAAATCCCATATTTCTGTACTCTTACCAGCTTGCTTTACTTGTTTTCCCCTATTTACCCCTATTAACCCCCAACCCTTCAACGGAGTTATCTCAAAATATAATCTAGTGCCAGATGTCGTTATAATACATTCGTGTATCAAATTTCAAGTGAATATCTCAATTTAATTTTATCAATCCTTTTAATAATGAAGTAGGGGTGGTGGGGGGTTGAAAAATATTATAAAAGAATTTGATGCCTTGGCTTCTAGTACATACACCGATTTTCAAGTTTCTGTACTCTTACTAGCTTGTTTTATTTATTCTCACCTATTTACCCATAATTTAACCCCCAACCCTTCAACGGAATAATCCCGAAATATAATCTAGTTCCTGATGTCATTATATATTATATACGTATACCAAATTTCAAGTGAATGTCACAATTTTTTTTTTATCAATCCCTTTAATAATGGAGTGGGGGGGTGGAAAATATTATTATAAAAAATTGAGGCCTTCGCTTCTAGTACATACACCAAATTTCAAGTTTCTGTACTATTACCAGCTTGCAAGTAGATTATTTCCCCCTATTTACCCCCCAACCCTTCACCGGATATGTTTAAAGACCCCTTCACCAGATCTCGTTATAATATATATGTGTACAAAATTTCAAGTCAATATCTTAAACCGTTCCGGACAAAACGTGCGGACAAAAAAAAAAAGTTACAGACAGACAGACAGACCGACAGACAGATGGAAATATTTTTTCGCTCAAATTTAAAATCTCGACGTTCCATGACATTCCAAACCCATTTAAAAAAATATATATATTTTTTTCGATTACTTTACTACCAATCCACTACGTGGATGTGGAAGTAATAAGGATTCGGGCCCGGTTCTTAAAAAATAACGATTGGGTCCGTAGGTCTCTGAATCTCTTTAGTATTTTCATATTCCCCAATTACTCTATTAACAAGTAAAAGAACAGCTTTATCTGGGTGCTAATGACGCAGGAAAAAATATTTGGAAATATTTAAAGCAAGAAAAAAAGAGACAAAAATCTTAGATTCAAACGGTCGTAACATTCATTAGTGCCACGAAAGAATGTCGTAAAACAAGATTCCAATGCCATTAAGGACTCCTATAATAAGATTGCTAAGGACCCTACCTTTCTACTCCGAAAAAATTTCTTGCACTCTTTAAGGCTCTGTCCGCTACACTATTATAATAGGATGTAGTATAGAGATGTCGTTAAAAATTTTCTGTTTTGATGGTAACGCACGTCTATCCTCAGAAGCACCCAGTCCAATGTACTGCAATACAATGATAATTTGATTGACATTAATTTTTTTGTTGCATTTTTATATTATGGTAGGTATAATAAATGTTATAATATAATTAAATACTTTTCCAGTTTTAAATTTTTGTCTGTTGGTGTTCGATGTGAATAAGGGATAGAACTAAAAAGTGCATGGACGGGTGAATGACGACGTCGGGGGCAGACAGGGCTGCGTTATAAAGTCAAGACGTGAAGATGTCCGGGATGCAACGGGGGTTGAGAGGGTTTACAGGCCCTCTGCCTTGTGCACCGACAACGAAATTAGTGGGTGAAGGTGGCCTAGATCAATACCTAGTCTAGGCTAGTCCGGCACCCCTCTCTTACCCCAGACACTGCGTCATACGCGTCTACCGCTCCAAACCCACCGCCCACTGCAATGTTGCCAGCCGCTGCATCACTGAATTATACACGAGAATTGATATCTTCCTTATTATATTTACACAGTCTACCTACCTATTCCATTTTACACAATACATACTTGTTATTTTTGACTTTTTAGACGAGAGTAATTTTTGAATGTTGTAAATTAATTATTGCCAACACTGTTCTGCAATTTAAAGGAATGTTATAGGTTCATACTTTTCTTTATGATCATCTAAGGGAAGAATAAGTTTATGATTCTCAAAAGAATTTTACTGCCTGTTGCTAAATTGAAATATCGGAAAACCTTGCCTGTGTGTGTGTGTGTGCGCGCGTGAAATACGTGTATCTGGCTGCTTATTATTAAAAGCATAGGTAACACATTTTTTAAAAGTTAATATTTTATATTTAAACTTACTTAATACTTAATAACCGCTGCCTAAGGAATCATTACCTCGACATGCAGATTTTCCATATCCAAGTCAATTTAATGGAAAACATTTTGACCAATTTTGCACTTTATTATGTGGAAATAATTAGTAACAGAATTTTAATATTTCAGGCAGATATCATAAAAAAATTTGAGGCGTTAAAAGCAGAAAGTTATTGGACTTTCATCAGCTTGCTCTGTCTGCTTTCCCCAATTTCCACCTCTTCCCACCCTTTCAACGGATTCATCTCGATCAGATGTCATTACAATACATACGTGTACCAAATTTCAAGTGAATATCTCAATTCTATTTTACCAACCCTTTAATAATGGAGTAGAGTTGGTATTTCAAGTAAAAATCTCAATTTTATTTTATCAACACTTTTACTAACGGAGTTGAGATGGGGTGGTGGTAGGAGTTGAAGAATATTATAAAAAAATCTGAGGCCTTGGCTTCTAGCACATGCACCAAATCCCAAATTTCTGTACCCTTACCAGCTTGCTTTACTTATTTTACCCTATTTAACCTCCAACCCTTCAACGGAATCATCTCAAAATATAATCTAATTCCAGATGTCGTTATAATATACACGTGTACCAAATTTCAAGTGAATATCTCAGTTTTATTTTATCAACCCCTTTAATAATGGAGTGGGGGTGGTGACGGGGATAGAAAATATTGTAAAAAATCTGAGGCCCTGGCTTCTATTATAAACACCAAATCTCAAATGTTTGTACTCTTACCAGCTTGTTTTACTTATTTCCCCTATTTACCCCGCAATCCTTCACCGGATATGTTCAGAAAGCTATCCAGTTCCAGATCTCGTTATAGTACATGGTGTATAAATTTCAAGTCATCTTAAACCGTTCCAGAGAAAACGTGCGCACAATACAAGTTATAGACCGACAGACAAATAGACAGACCGACAGATAATAATGTTTTCGCTCAAATTTAAAATCTCGCCGTTTCATGACATTCTAAACCTATTAAAAAAAAAAAAAATTGAAAATTTTTTACGATCACTATTACTTCCACTCCACTACGTGGATGTGGAAGTAAAAATGCTTGGATTTTCAAACCAGATTTTGTTCAACTCGGCATCCGAAGTCAAAGACTTACAAAACAGGTACTATACTGTTTGATGCTGGTTAGAATGGTAGGAGTATAGTCGCACTCAGTGTCCCTGATGAGATGTTGTAATGAATCGACCAACACATTTTTTAACATTGCTTTTCAGTAAATGAACTTGATAATTTGTTGCTAAGTTCGGGCCATCAAATTCGTTTTCGATTTTTCCTCTTAGGCCCATAACTCCCTTAAAAATTAGTTTTCAATTAAAACACAGGCACACAAAAAAATGCTCTGTTACCGAGACCCGACACATAGTAATCCCTATGTATTTCGAAATGTTGAACACGTTTAGCTCCATCACCCACCGATTTCTTGTAAATAGTGGAAATAACCTAAAGAAATCAAGTTCCTTAGGCTACTTTCGTGATTTATAAAAAAATTTGAGGTCTTGGCTTCTAGCACATGCACCAAATCCCAAACGTCTGTACTCTTACCAGCTTGCTTTACTTATTTTACCCTATTTACCTTTATTTAATCTCCAACCCTTCAACGGAATCATCTCAAAATATAATCTAATTCCAGATGTCGTTATAATATACACGTGTACCAAATTTCAATTGAATATCTCAGTTTTATTTTATCAACCCCTTTAATAATGGAGTGGGGGTGGTGACGGGGATAGAAAATATTGTAAAAAATCTGAGGCCCTGGCTTCTATTATAAACACCAAATCTCAAATTTTTGTACTCTTACCAGCTTGCTTTACTTATTTCCCCTATTTACCCCGCAATCCTTCACCGGATATGTTCAGAAAGCTATCCAGTTCCAGATCTCGTTATAGTACATGGTGTACAAATTTCAAGTCATCTTAAACCGTTCCAGAGAAAACGTGCGCACAATAAAAGTTATAGACCGACAGACAATTATTTTTTTCGCTCAAATTTAAAATCTCGCCGTTTCATGACATTCTAAACCTACTTCAACAAAAAAAAAAATTGGAAATTTTTTACAATCACTATTACTTCCACTCCACTACGTGGATGTGGAAGTAAAAATGCTTAGATTTTTAAACCAGATTTTGTTCAACTCGGCATCCGAAGTCAAAGACTTACAAAACAGGTACTATACTGTTTGATGCTGGTTAGAATGGTAGGAGTATAGTCGCACTCAGTGTCCCTGACGAGATGTTGTAATGAATCGACCAACACATTTTTTAACATTGCTTTTCAGTAAATGAACTTGATAATTTGTTGCTAAGTTCGGGCCATCAAATTCATTTTCGATTTTTCCTCTTAGGCCCATAACTCCCTTAAAAATTAGTTTTCAATTAAAACACAGGCACACAAAAAAATGCTCTGTTACCGAGACCCGACACATAATAATCCCTATGTATTTTGACATGTTGAACACGTTTAGCTCCATCACCCACCGATTTCTTGTAAATAGTGGAAAGAACCTAAAGAAATCAAGTTCCTTAGGTTACTTTCGCGATTTATAAAAAAATTTGAGGCCTTGGCTTCTAGCATATGCACCAAATCCCAAACGTCTGTACTCTTACCAGCTTGTTTTACTTATTTTACCCTATTTACCTTTATTTAATCTCCAACCCTTCGACGGAATCATCTCAAAATATAATCTAATTCCAGACGTCGCGCGTCGTTATAATATATACGTGTACCAAATTTCAAGTGAATATATCAATTCTGTTTTATCAAACACTTTAATAATGGGGTGGGTGTGGTGAGGGGAGATCGAAAATATTATTAATAAATCTGAGGCCCTGGCTTGTATTATAAACACCAAATCTCAAATTTTTGTACTCTTACCAGCTTATTTTACTTTTTTTCCACAATTTATCCTTATTTACCCCCAACCCTTCACCGGACATGTTCAGAAAGCTATCTAGTTCTAGATCTCGTTATTGTACATACGCGTATAAAGTTTCAAGTTAATATCTTGAGCCGTTCCAGAGAAAACGTGAGCACAAAAAAAGTTGCAGACAGACAGACAAACAGGCTGGCTGTCTGTTTACAAACAGACAGACATACAGACAGACCGACAGACAGACCGACAGACAGAAATTTTTTTCCCTCAAATTTAAAATCTCAACGTTTCAACCTATTTCAACAAGAAAAAATGTTTGAAATTTTTTTTACGATTACTATACTTCCACTCCACTACTGGATGGAAGTAATAACAATGTAGATTCTCCTCATTGAATCTGGGTCATAACATGCAATGCTAACAAATAGAGAGGTTCCTATATATTTCGTGTTTAAAAAAAAAGTATTTCTTTCATATGTAGGAAATGCATATTTTTTTGTAAATGCAAATTTTGAGTATGGTATTCTAAAAATGATGTGAAATTTTGTAAATTCATTCGACATTGCAATATTGAATTTATTTAAATATTTTCTAAATATTGGCTGTGTGACATTCTCTGAATTCTTATATTTTCTCTTTTGGATTTCCTTACACTTTAAATGAGTATAGAAGTTGCAGTTGGGTGTGACCGTCTTCGGGTACTTATTTGATTAACATTGTACTCGAATACAGCTCAATTCGCTTACAAAAGGTGCACTAAGGTTAAGTACACTTTGCGCGAATTTTGCCGATTTTGTGGATTTAGTTGTAGAAAATGAGCATTGTTGCCATATCTGAGAGTTGGCTTTCGCATAACATTTCCTCGGATGCAGTCTCAATACCGGGATATGGACTATATCGCAAAGATCGGCTAGGCAGAGGAGGAGGCGATGGTATTTACGTCAAATCAGGTATAAATTGTCAATTATTATAAACAGAGATTATAGAAGCGGAAGCGGTACTTGAACATCTTTGGGTCAAACTACAGTTAGATAGGTATAGCTTAATACTAAGCGTACTTTATAGACCCCCGCACCAAAATGTGGGGCAGGCAGTAGGTTTTCTCGATAATATTTGTACCAACATTATTAACATCCTGCGATAATTTGGTTATCGTGGGCGACGTGAATTTAAACCTATTTAGCTTGGGAAATCCTATTACAGAACTTTTTGATACCCATGGTTTAACACAAATTATAAATGAGCCAACCCGGATTGCACGAAGTAGTTTCACTCTATTATATCCTATTTTTATAAGCTGTCCTGATATAGTGAACAAATGTGGAACCTTAAGGTGGCCATTCCCTAGAACAAGACATCCGATAGGGAAATATTTATTATTTTTGGCCATAACTTTTTTTTCTTAGTACGTATATTTAAAAGAACTATAAGGCTACCTAAGTAGAACCATAATAAGATTATTACTATCAATTTTCACTCAATAATTTCAGTAGTTTGCAAAATAGTTTAATTTAAAACTACGAACTAGGAAGATTAGTATAATTTTTAAATTTAAACTGTTTTGAAAACTACTGAAATTATTTACTGAAAATTCATAGTAATATTCTTTTTAAGGTTCTACTTAGATAGTCTTATAGTTTTTTTAAATATACATACTAAGAAACAACCGTTATATACTCTACACTCTGGATTCGAGACGCGTGTTGTCTCGCCGATTTAATTTTCGCCTCGATTTTTTGTACGCGCCGCTTAGTCTTCTCGACCTTGTCCACCACGCTTGCCAGGCGTTGCTGGGGGACGAGTTGTCTGGCGGCAGCGTACACGGCGCTGTTGATCTGCGATATGTTGGCATCTTCTGGAGAAGGCGCGATACTCCGGGTGCATATCGCACCACAACCGGTGTAGTCGCGCCATGTACCCCCTGCGCTCAGGTTCGCTGCTCTCATAGCAGTCTAGCAAATCGTCCCGTAGTTCCCTTGTCCACCTAAAGCGTCCTTGTAACGTAGCCAGGTTGTCATCGATGAGACCGTCCGGTAAGGCCCCTCCCACGTGTCTCTGACCCCTATCCGATTGGGGTCGATTGTGAGGAGCCTGATCTCTGTGCTGATCGAAAACCAGAGACTTGAGTCCCCAGGATGGTTAGTCCTGGAAACCCACGTCCGACATTCGCCAGAAAGGGTTTCCCCTCTCTGCCCAGGGTGCACCGCGAGGAGGATGTCGGTCCGCATTTCTGCACCCCTTATTATTATTATTATTATTATTATTATTATTATTATTATTATTATTATTATTGGCTTAACCTGCAACATATTAGGTAAATCTTGCAACTCATTTTTCACCCACTTCCAGATGTCGTATTGACTTGAAATTTGGCATGTGTATATGGATCACGTGACAATGCAATTTGACATCTTTTATAAAAAGATCCAAGATTGCATTGCAAATATGGCGGGTGGCCTATTGTCATTTAATATCTGATCCTACTGAAAATTGATGTCAGAGGACTCAAGATGTCGCAGAATACAAATATATGACTAACACTCAAAAATTCAAGACGGCGGTCTCAATATGTCGGATAGGTATTATCATTTATCGTCTGATTCGACTGAAAATCAGTATTTGAGGATTATCGAGTTTGCAGAGTTTGTGGATTTCAAGGTCGCAGATTATAAATATTCAGTCTAAATTCAAGAATTCAAAATGCCGGCTTCAAAATGACGAATAGACTCTGTCATTTATGTCTCGAAAACGGTGCATGGTAGTGAACAAGTTATTTTATTCAAAATGAACGCTGTCAGAATTCCCAGTAAGATTGTTACTATTCATTATTCTCCTATTCCCAATAGCTTTCGAGATATTCGCTGGATACAATACTTGCCTTCTAGCGCCTCAGCATCCAGTTTTACAGCAATGTTCTCACAGTAGAGCATTAGTTGCATAACATTAAATTTCCTTTAAAATGAATAATGATTTAGTATTTTATCTTCAAGTGGTCAAAAGTTATAGCAATTTGAAATTATCGAGCAAATTTCGAGATTCCGAAAGAAAATCGTACTTTGCACTCTCTTTATTTAAGGTTTACATCTTTCTATATAAGCTGTATATTGTGTACTTTCACTATGATTCCTGGGGAGAAGGTAATAATAACCATTTATATACATTCATTTATTAAATATCATAAAGGCATAAAAATAAGTATAGTACATGTAATGGTAAACACATTACTCGACTACACTACTGTTAATTTTAAGTATCGTAATGAAAATGACAAATAAAATGATTTTTGGGCATAACTGTCGATTTTGAAAAGCTATTCATATGAAAGTGTTGCTGTTATGATGGGATGGGAGAGTCCGCCAATTGGTACAAGATGTGGTTCATATTCCTTACTTTCTTTATCTATATTTTCTTCCACTTCAGTTTTTATGTATACAAATGGTGTGGGTAGGTGCTCCATCTCTTCAGCATCGTTATCCTCATTGTCCAACACACGGACGCCATTGAGATAATTCCCCTGGTGTAATTTTTGAATAGAGGGGAACAATTCGTTGACGCTTTCCTGCACCTACATTTGCCACAGTATTCAGGTGCTGCGAGGTCTCTAGTATGCACAGGAGCGAGCTGGTTGTCTGCTTTGCGCTCCCACACCCACAATTCAGGGGGAAGCTCGTCTCCTAACTAGAGTTGGACCTGGTGATATGTTCTGAAGTTCGTTGCCCCCTCAGTTGGTGGGAGAGAAGAGATGTCAGGTTTGATGTTTGCTATAGGTTTAACAAACCACTGGTAGCGATACAGGTTGAGGGATCTCTCCTCTGCTGGAGCGCCATACCATTTCAACACACATTTATGCTCAGCTTCCTAAACCACAACTTGTGATGAGGTGGGGCTGGAGAAGGCTTCTGCTGCTTTTCCGGGAAAGTTTGCTGAAACGAACTTTACTTCTCCGATGTGTCACAATATGTGAAGGCCTGTAGGAACAGAATGTCCTACAGTTCCAGCTGCTGCCTCTGCTCAGTAAGTTATACATTGGTCCTGACTTTTTTTGGATCAGGCTTCACAAGTAAAATGTCTTCTGACCATTTGAAGATAAAATAACAAATAAATTGACAATTTCAAAAACGCGTATTTAAACCCACCCTGAAACTTAAAAAAACGCCCTAAATGTAAGAAAATAATGTTAATAACAACAATAATTATGTTAATAAACGTAAAAGCGTGGGGTGCCTGATGAGTAAAATTTTCTGTTCATCGAGGTGCTTTCAGCGCCCCACGCTTTTATTGTAATTAACATAATTACTATTATTATTAGCATTGGTTTTTTCTTCTTAATGCATTTTTTTAGCAATTTGTGTTTAAAAGCGGCACTTTCACCGTAAATGAATATTTGTCTGTGGAACGGTTAATACAAATTAAAAATCACTTCTAAAACGCAGATTTCTGGGAAACGTGAAACCAAATACCTATGGCCGCAAGCGGGAGGCAATGCCAGATGCAGAAACAGAAGAATCAGGAAACTTAGAAAAAGAATAAATAAGGAGATGATGATAGATGGAAACTTAAAAAAAGCATGGGAACTAAAAAGAAGCATCTCGCAAACGCCTACACTTCCCAATCAGAAGTTTGATCTTGGTTACGTTACCATAGCAACTCAAAAAAATTTCGAAAATTCTTATCATCCCTGAGCGAAATTAATAAATGGAAAAGACCCCGCACAAACCTTATGGGAAATGCGTTTCGGTAGAATCATCTGAATATTTGGTATATTGTAGCTTTTGTCATCCTGAACAAAAGTCTTTATGGCCACAATGCTCCATTTTGAATATTTTGGTTCTTATGGAGCACCAAATCTCCATACCCGCACTAATCTTATGCAAATTAGGTTTCGGCGGAATCGTCTGATTTTTTGGTATATTGCTGCTTTTGTCATCCTGAACAAAAGTCTCCATGGTCATGTTGCTCCATACTTAGTATTTTGGCGCCTATGGAGCACCAAAGCTCCATAGATTCATCATAAGTTATTACTTTGAGTAGTTTCATAACATTCTTATAATGCATATTTTGATTACTGAATTACCTAACTTCATATTTTTGAGGTTCCTGAAATCAAATCTTATGTCAAATACACGATATTGACAGTTGACAGCTATCAATTTATATTTAACATCAGATTTGAATTTAGCGAAGTCAAAAACATAAAGTTTTATATTGATTTTTATTTTTTTATAGTTCCTTGCTAATTGACAGCTGATTGACAGCTGCCACCTTTGATTTGAATTTGACATCAGATCTGAATTCAGCAACCTCAAAAACCTCAAAAAAAGTTAGGTAATTCAATAATCAAAATATGCGCTATAAACATGTTATAGAAGTACTCAAATTAATAGCTATGGAACTTTGGTGCTTCATAGGCGCCAAAATACTGAATATGGAGCATCGCGGTGTAATGAAACAAATTTTATAAAGAGAATTGCCTCCCAAACACCGTCTGTTTTCCTATTTATTAAATATGTCTTATATTTGTATTGTACTGTATAGTCTAGATATAAAGTATAAATCATCGTTTTATTTTAAAAATTTCTATTATGGTATTAAATTGTAAACACTAGAAGCAAAGTAGAAGTGTAATCCGCTAAGTAGCGCTAGTTACCCACCACCGACCCCAGTTGATTCCACTAAGACAAACCAACGGCATTGGCCTCCTTGATTGACTTCACTTGGTTGTGTCTGAACCATTGGCACGACTAGAAGTGGGCAGGAACACATTTGGAACCATATGTCCGTCCGACCACTTGTTCATCAACAGTGAGGAAGTAAGTAGAAACTCAGCTGGGATATTGGTAAGCAAGTTGGCTAGTGTTAAGTACCGTTGTAATTAATTATATTCTTTTTCAGCTAAGGTGTCCACCGATTTGCGACGTCCCCAAACTTTTTTAGGTAATCAGTTAGCTGAGGGGAAGTTGAATGCGGCAAATGTTTGCCGATCCCAACTGAGTTATTTTAGCAAGGGAGTGGACCGTTGTCACTGAGTCATAGGACTCGGGAGGTAGCTGGAGGCGTTTTGAGGGGTATTTTGTGAAGGGAAGCATTCCTTGTGTACCAGTCGTTATTACTGGGAGTTGGTAAAAAGTGGATCCCGTGATTTACCCTAGGTACTCGACCAGTCAGTCACGTTGGCCCTCTGGTTATCCAAAATACTGTCCGTACTGCCGACCTGTATATTTACAGTTTTTATTTTTTGGGTTATTATTAAGCACTTGTCATTATTGCTGGAGGATTCTTGGCAGAAGGTGCGTCCCGTCATTTTCCTTCCGGCCTAGCTATTCGACCAGTTAATCACGTCGGCCCTCTGGACACCCAAAACACAGTCCGTACTGCCGATCTCTGTATTTTTCACTATATATTTTATACGCTGAGTTTTAGGGCACTGAGCGCTAGCCAGGTTGTGGATAAAGTATTCTTGTATAAATTGTATTATACGAACTGTTGATAATTGCTTCCTCCCGCCTGGTAACCGCCTGTGTCATCGTAGCTAAGAATCCGTATCACCGCAGCCTAGCTTCCCGTTTTAACCTCTTGGTTATCTGTGTAGTTTAAGGTGTGTAGCTTTAAGGTATAGATAGTATTATACATAATAGGTTTGCAGGATAATAAATATTTCTATATATGTAAGCTAAGGCGTGCTATTTGTAGTGTGTGTGAAGTCTAAATATCCCTAGACCCTCTGGACATACACTTTCTTCACTCTAGCTACCCCAGCCCTACTGCAACAGGCTGTGTTAAGAGGCTAGTGTCGGACCTTTACACCACGTAAAAATTGTAAAGGTGGCGCCCGAGCTTACCGTCAACCGACCGCACAAAGCTCGTGTGCCAAAGTGACGGACGAATAAAACGACACAGACTCCGTTGTCTATAATGAAACTTGCTTCCCGATTATAAGCAGTACATTTCGAGGTCTGGACTGACAAACGTAGCCGCTTTGACCGCCAGAGTCAAGGAATTTGAAGCGCTACGCCAGGAAATCCAACAAGTTTACCAAACAAGTACCGCCGCGCCGCAGTTGCTTCCAAATTGGTACACTACAATCACCATCCGGCTACCACCGTCCGCTGATGATAGTCGACCATCACCACCGCCTGCAAGTAGTAACCAACCACCACCACCGTCTCAAACATGGCAGGACTCTCAAAGACCTATGGACAAAACTCCACCCGTTAGCCAAGAGGCTAACTACGAGAGTAGACCATCGTCTTCTGGTACCGCAACTACTACAAACCGAGGAAATATCTACTGGAGATATGGGAGAACAGAACATTTCCGTAACCAATACCATTTTCCACCTAAACTCTTTTGTTCGCATTGTAGTCAACAAGGTACAATGTCACGAAACTGTCCTTGCAGCAAGGCGACAAACTAGACCGGAGCTGCCCCGTCATGAGGCTAGCACAGTTCCACACTACTACCGCCCAGGAAAATACCCTTCACCGAGACAACCGGCTGCAAATACCTGTAACCATGTATGGCAGCACCTGTTTTGCCTTACCAGATCCACCAGATCCTACGTGGGAAACCGTGTGCAAGATTTCTGTCACCAACTAGGGTTACCGTCAGTCAATGCATTTGCCTCGTCTGCACAGTTATCCAATGGGAAAATTGTAGTAGTTAGTAGTTCAAGATAGATGAAACTTCTTTCTCCGAGCGACTATTCTATCTAGCAATCCTGTCGTCTAATATTGTACTAGATATATCGTAAGTACAAAGGAATTCACGATGGATTTGACTACAACGACCGTTTTCCCGAACCGCCGTCCCGTCTCATCACCGCTCTGTAATAGTCTGTTGGGAGGAATAGCTTTCGCTCTATCCCAGAGCGAAGAAGCAAAACTTCAGGAACGCCAGGATACTGAATTGCCAAGCTTTCAGAACACATCTGAAACGGCAAAGTCGGCTCAACATCGTACCCGCCTCTCACGGTCTGAACCGCACAAGCAAAGGTACCCTCCGCCGAACTCAAAGAGGCAGGAAGTAATCAATAAGAAGATTGATGAAACGTTATCCAATGGGATAATAAAGCCGCCGAGCCGTTCGTGGTACCAACCGAAACCCAAAAGGATTTCCGAATTACTGCATACGTAATGATCGGCAGTTCCGCCACTTTGGGGATTTCAGCAAACTAGATCTGTTAGACCTATGGAAAATACGTGTTCCCACAGCGCTCCGCAGCACCACCCTGCAAGAAGACCATGATGCTCCGTCCGCTGGACACATGAGGATCGCCAAAGCTATTGCACGTATCTCACAGAAGTACTACTGGCCAGGAATGTTCCGTGACATCGCCAGATATGTACGCAGCTGCATGCAATGTGAGCGATGCAAAGTCTTGCAGTGGCAGACTACAGGTATCATGCAACCGTCCGTCAGTAAGCGACCATGGGAAACAGTCCGTATGTTACGGTTGCTTTTGTCAAGTTAGACGTTGTAATATAACCTGTCATTTTGGATGGAGGAGTGTATGTGTAAACATAGCATTGTTAGATGTTTAACCATAAAAATGCAATCACTGAATCTATACGTTAACTTTAGGTAGTTCATTGTTTAAAGGATATCATTCAGAAAAAATAAATAAATAAAAGGTCTTGTGTTAATAATGTGTTGTCATATATTAATAGTATTTCCATTCATATTTGTATACTTTAGTAATTCGTTTGATTCTTTAATTTGCTTAATAAAAATTGTCACATTCATCGACTGTCGTCCAGCTAACTTGTGTCTAAAAATAAACATAAATTTTAATTAAAATGTTTCGAGTAAAATATTTAAATAAGTACTTTACCTTCATCAATCACAGTGTTGTGTGGTGCATTATTATTCCTTGTATTCGCTAGTTATCATACATAGTGTGGAATCTGAAATAAATAGGAACGATAAACAAACCTATAACATAACCATAACTTAAGTAGTTCAGTCTATGAAAACGACTAGTTCAAATGTATCACTTACCTTCTGTGCCGCTATGTTATTTGCTTATTAAATTTCATCCTCAATAATTGTTTATAATAATAAATAGAGAGACAAAAAAACAGTAGGCTATAGGAATTGACAGCTATTGACTCAAGGGTAATCAGCTGATTGGCAGAGTTCGATTCAGTCTTAACTGAATACTCGCTCACTGAACAGTTGCTGTTCGGAGTAGCTCGATTGGATATTTTACCTTAAGATATTTTGCTGTGATAAGTTAGTATTTGTCGATTAATTTCATTTCAAAAAATAATAATAACAGCATAATTTTTGTAGTTAAATTGTCGTAATATTATACTACTTCATATCAAATCTCCGATCAACAGGTTAGTCTATGTCGGGGTTGTCTTAATCGAAGGGACATCTGTGGCAGAACTTCTCGCGAATACTATCCAAATTACGGATTTCGTGTTGTATTTAATGTTTAAAATAAACCATTTTTGTGATTACTTTTCTATGGACTTCCGTTCAAGGTCGAATGGTATCACGAAAATTCAAATCTTTTTATTGTCATTTCGTCTGTGTAGTGTGTAGTACGTACTGCGCAAAGTGTACTGCGCCAGGCACCTATCTTGTAAGGAGTCAGAGGTTCTCTAGTACTTTCTTCTTGACGTGACCTTTGAGATGATTAGACGTTGCAGAGTGGCTTGGTAAATTTGGCAAGAGTAATCTTTATCCACATTTTGGTTGTTGGTTGAAATATTTGTCATGGTGGGATTTCCATATTTACCAATATTAATAATGATCTGTGAAAAATCTGGTCAGCATGATAGCTGGACATATGGCTACAAAGCACGTGTTAGGTCGAGCACATGGTCGACATTGTGTTAAGCCCTAAAAGGGCTTTTTATCGTTAGATTTTTCACAAGAAGCATTAGTAATAGATGTAGTTATTAGCATAGAAAGGAAAGGTTGGAAATTTTGGAGCTTATACCGATGGATGGTTTTGTTTCTTTTTTTGTTTTTGGTTTCTCCTCATGACTTTGAGATGGTTGTAACTGGTTATAGTTCGAGTCAATCGATTACCCTAGAATACAAGAGGACCGTTCAACGCTCATACCTTTCCACTCCTGGGAGAAGTTCAGCGTTCTCACATTTTCTTTTGGGGTATTTCAAAATTCAACCGTAAGTCATAACTTGTATAATTTTGTTTGATTATATATATGTGTATGTATTGTAATTATTTCATAAGTTGACATGATTCAAATACCTATCTTGTCTATAGTAAAGTCAAGAACTGGCTATCTAAATTAGAATATAGTCCAGATATTTGTTATAAAATTAAAGGTATTTGTTATAATATTAAATTCTCTTTACCCATAACCACTATTTTGAAAACTATGTAAACTGCGTGCAATTGCATTTGGTATTATTATTGAATTTTACGTGTTAATAAATTTTATTTAGATTTAACTCATTTTTACTCATCACTTCTTGATACTGCTAACGTGAAAAAAAAATTAATTGATACTTATAAATTTAAAACATTTCTTTTATTATTTGATTTGGTATCTCGCAGGGTATGTAAATGTTAAGACAAATAAACAAATTTGTTATAAGCTCCACTAATTGGGTTTTCTTTCTCGTACTATAAATTAATTTAACAATTTATTAATCTATTATTCACTTAGGTACCTAGACAGTTAGTTAGGCAACCAGTATGTCTGTATGTACTGGGAACTCACACTGAGATTGATGGAAGCTAGCCGAGGAATGGTAAGGTGTGGATATTGAACTGGTTGTATATTATTATTATATCTAGGAGCACAACTCCACGTAGCACATTTGTGACACCCAACGTCACTCGTACCGCCCGCAAGTGTTTTGCATAGGAACTTGAACCGACACATTCGGAACCGTATACCATTACACACATCGTTTCACCAGTTGTCTACAACCTTAAATCCACTATCGGAGAGAAGATCACTCGGATCCATATCAAAGATCTGAAACCGTATTTTGCTGTCAACGATGATCCACTACCGCCACCCGGAGGAATGCTACGAAGGGAGCCTCCAGGAGACCGGCTCAATGGTAGAAGAACTGTTAACCGCTACCGACCAGAATAACCGTTAATTTCTTTTGTTTTAAGAAAGTCCCTCAATGCCAAGAAATGGAATTATATTATACCCATGGTAGAAGAGGAGTCCGTCCAGTTTATTTATTTTGTTTTGTTTCACCATTTTCCATATGCAGGGAAAACCTCAGTACCTGGGGGTGGGACTTTGATCCAGAAAAGTAAAAGAGGTCGTTGATTTCATACGTTTCATTGCTTTGTTTTGTAAATAATGCCTGTAAGAAACCTTTTTAGTTTGATTTTTATTTTTGTAAAAGGTGTACTTGCCTTTAAATAAAGTTTATGAACCTTCGTGGGGCAAGTGCCTTATAATCAGATAGGGACCACTTTAGGGAAATTATTTATTTGTTTTTTTTAGCAACCAAGAGGACACAGAGAAAAAAAGAATCATTTCATTCTATTATTTTCTTTAGCGAAGAGGGGGGCGTAATGAAACAAATTTTATTAAGAAAATTGCATCATAAACCACCGTCTGTTTTCCTATTAAATATGTCTTATATTTTTATTGTACTGTATAGTCTAGATATAAAGTATAAATCAACGTTCCAGTTTAAACATTTCTATTGTGGCATTAAATTGTAAACGCTAGAAGCAAAGTAAAAGTGTAATCCGCTAGGTGGCGCTAGCTACCCACCACCGACCCCAGTTGATTCCACTTTGACAAGCCAACGGCATTGACCTCCTTGATTGACTTCACTTGGTTGTGTCTGAACCAATGGCACGACTGGAAGTGGGCAGGAACACATTTGGAACCGTCAGTCCGTCCGACCGCTTGTTCACCAACAGCGAGGAAGTAATTAGAAACTCAGCTGGGACATTATTAAGCAACTTGGCTGGTGCTAAGTACCGGGGTTATTAATTACATATTTTTTTGTTTTTCAGCTAAGGCGTCCGCCGCTTTGAGACGTGCGAATGACAAGAGTCTAGAGAGACCGAAATGCGAAAGCTTCGAGCATGCGCATTACCTTGTAAATGTATAATAAATTCGTGCAAGTGGAGAAATTGAAATATTTCCTGTTCTTTTGTGGAAAATAGGCGGGGGGACACCCCCCGCACCCCCCCTTTTTTTGTCTGCGACGCTAATACTGCCTGCGGCGCTAATAATTATTAACAATTAGATATCAAAATAAAAACCTACTAACCTAACCCAAAGAAATCACACGAAAGAATGAAATTATTATATAAAAAGAAGGAAAACCTAAAGAAATCAGAAAAGAATTTGTAAAAAAATATATTAATCGTTACAGAATTTTAAAAAAAATTGTGCGGGCATACGAATTTGAACCCGGGACCCCTCGCGCCATAAGCAAAAGCGTAACCTATGTGCTAACCATCTCGCTGGAAGTAAACGCTAGAGCAAAGAAAAAATAGTCCAAACTAGTAATATCACGTGTTGGGCGTGTCTAAGCTTTCGCATTTCGGTCTCTCTAGACGCTTCTGTGCGAATGTGGCAAATATTTGCCGGTCCAAACTGAGCTATTTTAGCAAGGGAGTGGACCATTTTCACTGAGTTATGGGACTCGGGAGCTAACTGGAGGCGTCTTGAGGGGTATTTTGTGAAGGGAAGCATTTTCTGTGTAGCAGTCGTTATTAATGGGAGTTTTGAATAAAAAGTGGATCCCGTGATTTCCCCTCTAACCTAGGTACTCGATTAGTCAGTCATGTTGGCCCCCTGGACACCCAAAACACCGTCCGTACTGCCGATCTGTGTATTTTTTACTATATATTTGTACGCTATACGAGTTTTAGGGCACTGAACGCCAGCCAGGTTGCGGATAAATTATTCTTGTATAAACTGTATTGCAGCTGTTGATAATTGCTTCCTCCCGCCTGGTAACCGTACCGTACCGACTGTATTATTGTCCGTGGCTTTCTGCCCCCCCTTGCTCATCGCCTCATTAATTTTAATAATCGTTTAACCCTTAATCACCGCCTGTGTCACCGTAGTTAAAATCCGTATCACCATAGCCTAGCTTCCCGTTTTAACCTCTTGGTTGTCTGTGTAGTTTAAGGTGTGTAGCTTTAAGGTATAAACAGTATTGTACATAATAGGTTTGAAGGATAATAAATATTTCTATATATATAAGCTAAACCGTGCTTTCTACTGTAGTGTGTGTGAAATCTAATTATCCCTAGCCTCTCTGAACATATCGTTTCTTCACTGTTCCTATTCCAGCCCTATTGCAATAGGCTGTGTTAAGAGGCTAGTGTGGGACCTTTACACCACATAAAAATTGCAAAGGTGGCGCCCGAGCTTACCGTCAACCGACCGTACAAAGCTCGTGTGGCGGGTGAATAGAATGTCAGTTTACGGCCATGGAGACTTTTGTTCAGGATGACAAAAGGTACAATATACTAAAAATTCAGACGATTCCGCCGAAACTCAATTTGCATAAGATTTGTGCGGATATGGAGCTTTGGTGCTGCATAGGAACCAAAATATTTAAAATGGAGCATCATGGCCATGGAGACTTTTGTTTAGGATGAAAAATTTGACATTTGCTTTTACATTAAAATACATACTTTGATGTGAAATTTTCTTACCGAATCCTCCGTGCATGAATTAATTGCAGGAAATTTTTCTCGTACATGGTTTTTTAAGAAAACTCATATACTTACTCAAAAAATTTCCGCCAATAATTCAAGCACTTGGGAGATTACAAGTGAAAATTTAAAAAATATATTTCTTTGAAAATATTTTTACCACCACTAATAGAATAGATGATGGAAACAATTTTTTTTTGCTCAAATTTACCATTTCCACGGTTTATGACATTCTAAACCTATTTAATTTTTTTAAAAATTTTTAAACAGTACTTAACTTATTTCAAAAAATAGGAAATGAAAAATAATTGAACATTTTCTAACCACTATACTTCTACTCCACTACGTGAATGTGCAACTAGCAATGTAACAGATGGCAATAATATTTGGCATATAGTTAACGCAATTGACAAGGAGGCCACCTATAGTTTTATCGAAAAACATACAGGGCGGTCATCTTAAGGACTAATTCAACTATGGTGGAAATTTGTAAAGGCATTTACGCAAGCCTTCCATATTTGGCATCTTTTATTTAATCTTGAATTTTTGCTGTCGGATGACCACTCTGTAGTTTTTTTTTTTACAAAAGTTATCAGGTTTTCTTTGTAATAATAGTAATAACTACAGTACGATTATTATTCTATTATGTTGTTTCATAATTAATATGTTTTTAGTGTGACCCTATATAGATAAAGCGGAAAGTTCTGTGTAAATACCTTTACCGATTTTTTTAGGTTTTGTTTGAACGGTAGTGTCATCAAAATCCATGAATGCTGGTTTAATTGTATCAATCGAGATTGCATGTTCTGAATCATCCTTAACAATAAAAAAAAATGGGTGTACTACGAAGGATTTTATAGGGACTCTCATACGGTTGGTGTAAGCTGGAAAATTGTTCAGGAACTTTGACAAAAACATAATCGTAATCTTCTATATCTTTGTTAACTAAAAACTCTCGGGATATACGAAGAAGTTCCCCGTAAACAAGTTTCGCTGGAATTGGAAGTTCAGTACTCTAATCTCTTGAATTTTTACGAGCCGTTAAAGATGCTTTTAATTGTCTGTGCAACCTTTAGACCATTCCATTACTTTGTGGATGATAAGTATTTGTATGAATCTTATAAGACCCGGGTAATTTTGCAAGTTCTGAAAATAAATTTGATTTAAACTGAGTACCGTGATCCGTAGTAATTCTAAAAGGAACTGCAGAACGGAAAACACATTCATTAAAAAATGTTTTTGCAATAACCGCAGCTGAAGTGCTTTTAACTGGATATGTTTCTGGCCATCTAGTAAAATGCTCAACAATTGTTAAAATATATGTATATCCATTAGATGGTGGAAAAGGACCAATCAAATTCATATGAATATGTTCGAAACGAGTTTTGGAAATTGGAAAGTTACCTAATTCTGATTTAGCATGTCTATGAATTTTTGATTTTTGACAACTAATGCAATTTTTGGTCCAAGTGTTAATATCTTAACTAATGTGCGGCCAAAAATAAAAATAAAAAAAATAATAAAAATGCCATGTAACTCCTGGAAAATTAATCATTGGTATTCTTTCGAAATGAATGGTCTTAGTTGATTTGTCGATACTTCACCCCAAATTGCTACATCTGAAAACGGAATTTCTGTTTTCCTAAATATAGTCTTTGAACTGTTAATCAAAATTTTAAGTTGATTGTCTTCTTCCTGGCATTGATTAATTAGCTTATATCAAAATCATCTTCTTACCACAAATCAATTTGTAACGGACTACTGACATTTAGTCGTGAAAGCGCATCGACTACTACATTATTCTTACCTTTGATGAAACGAATGTCAGTTGTAAATTTTAAATGTTTAGTTTCTCGATGGGATTTCAGTCGTTGCTCGAGCAACGAGGAGCAGCAGTAGCACCGGCAGCAGCAGCAGCAGCAGCAGCGGCAGCAGCAGCAATAGGCAGCTTCCAGCTAGAACCTGAGGATGGCAGATGAGATTCCGCCGAAACGTCGCGTCGTTCAGACAAGCGTGGCTCCCACAGGAGCCTACCAACTACACGGAAAACATCCGGAAGAACACCAACACTTCATTTAACACCCGTGAAAACCTAAGAAACAACATATATATATATATATATATATATATATATATTGCTGTATATCCACACTGTGGAACACTACCTAAGTGTCGTGTTTGAAATCATAAATAAAATTCACAAATTTGTATGTACTTTAGGAATTAATCATAACAGTTTTACTTTAACGGATCATACAGAAGCAGGAGTATCTGTGGTTTATTTAATTGATTCAAGTTCACTTGTTCTCATCGAGTAGGATGCAGAGAATGAAACTTGATATTGAATACGAACAAAATATTTAAATAAACATAAAATGAAGTTATTTTAGTTTAACAAGGTTATTCTAAATAGTATATAATAAAACATGAACTGATAGAGAATCACAATCTCATTTAAAATGATTTAGAATGAAATTGGAAAACAAAAAAGTAAATTTTATAAAATCTGACATGCATGTCAAAACTTAGGGCTGAAAATCATATTTTGTGTAGAAACACTGTAAATCTACACAAAATGAATATTGAATGGAAGACTATCAACAGTAGTTGCAGTGCAGCGTAATTATTTTAGAAATAGTAAGTCCATATATTACAAAACACTGAATGACATTTTAAGTTTTCAGATATTTTCAAATATCATTGCAGAAAGGTGTTTTGTAAATGATATTTCACATCATGCAGAAAGAAAGGACTAATAGTATGATGTTAAATGTTTGTTGGCGTATCAATTTCTTGTTTTAGTTTATAATATAAGTATTCTGTCAGTATGGAAACTGCAGTACGTTTTTAACTACTAGCATTTTGTGTTTATCATTGCTATTCATCTAAATGTATGAATTAGTATTTATTTGAGATTGGAATTGTTAATTGTAGTTATAAGTAGATTTTAAGAAAGTGTATGTAATATGTCAATATATTTCGAGTAATTATAATTATTCACTTAATCCTGAAAAGTAGAATAAGAAACTTATCAGGAAAAATAAAGAATTAAAAACAGTATTCACTTAAGGTAAAGAACAAACAAAACTGAATAGTTTAAATTTTAAATTAAAATTAAATTTTGAAATATTAGATCAAAATAGAAAAAAACAATTGAAATATTGGAAATTAACCCATTGAAACGACTAAAAATAACAAATCAGTTGATCATACACCGCTGAACAGCGAGCTGCGAAAAATATTCATCCACGAATAATTAATAAATTGAAAATTAAAGAAAAGTGGAGAATAAATTGAAGGTTAGAAAATTACAATCCAGATATATTGATATCAAGAATAAATTGTAAAAGTTGATTAAATATAAGAAGTGAGTATACTTTGAAAGTATTACGAAGTAGATTATCCGGAAAGCAGATTTAGAAGAGGGAAGTATTTGTTAATCCAGTTAGCAAATTTATATGGTGAAGAAATTTCAAACGTCAAGCAAGTGATAGAAATACTTCAAGGAAATCTTGAAAATAAATTGGAGGTTAGAAACAAACGTCAATCCAGTAAAGAAGAAGAAGAAGAAGCCTTGAGAGGTTAAAAAGTCAGTCAAGTGACATAATATTTCAAGGATCGTAATAACCAGTTAGAGGTTATAATATAACATTACTCGAGTCGAAAGAAAGACAAGGTAAAGCTTTACTATATCAGAAATCCATGGTACATATTTATTTTAAATAAAGGCCATATTTATCATTTTAGTTGTTAGATTTTGTTATTTAAATTTGTTAATTACATTCCAAGTTCAAATTTGTTAATAAATTAATACTTTGTTCGTTCAATACTGAGTTTGATTTATTTAGATTGTTATCTTGATCGATGAGCATTTATTGAACCGACTTCGTTGGACCCTGAGTAAGAGTCATTCTATAGATTGTAGATGGTCATGCTAATGGTGTTCTATAGTCTATAATATTAACAGCTTTTAAGAAACTGTTTGGCGCTCAATAAAATCATTTCAATTTACTTTCAAATAGTAATTTCGAACGTATAAAAAATAAAATAGATATCAGAATATAGAACATTTATGGCTTGTTAACGTGGAGCGATCAGGAAAGCGATTAGATAAATACAACTTGAGAATAGGTTATCATTTCAAGCATACATTTAACAGATAATAGATCAAATAACTTATTTTAATAGTTTTGACAACAAGGCATTGTCAAATTAAAAACAAATATAATTTATATGAGGTTAAAGTCAGGTAAGACAACAATGAATCAAGAAGAAACTACACCAGGTACATCCACAGTTCCACAAACACAAGTTGGTGACACAAACACACAACCAGACACAAACATGTTCCAGAAACTCATGGAAATGATGGGTGGAATGAATACAAAAATGGATAAGAATAACCAAACTTTTGAAGAAAACATTAGCAACATGAATATAAAAATGGATAAGAATAACCAAACTTTGGAAGCAAACATGAATCAAAATAACCAAACTTTAAAAGAAGACATTAGTCAAAATAACCAGCGACTAGAAGAAAAAATTGGCAACATAAATACACAAATTGGCAACATAAATGTACAAATGGGTCAAAGTATGCAAAAGCTGGAAGAAAGCAATACAGAAGTAAGAAACAAAATTGAAAATTTAGAGAGTAAATGGGAGAGAATGGGAGAATCAATCAATGAAGAAATAAGTGTTAAAGTAAATGAGGCAGCAAAGGAAATAAGAGAGGAAGTAGTAACTATGTTTGAAGATGGAATGACTGCAGTAGATAGCAGAATGAAGAAACAGGAGGATAAATATGATAGCAAAATAAAAGAACAGGATAGCAAGATAGAACAGAACACGAAGTTGTTGAAGGATACCACACGTACACAATTAACACAATTACCCACACATACTTACACATGCAACAAAACACCATTTTATTTTTACGGAGATAACCGTATACACCCTAAAATTTTCATTTCACGTTTGAAACAACACATGGAAACACAACACGTAAATGCAAACCTAAAAGCAAACATACAAGACATGTTAAAGGGAGAAGCGGAGATCTGGTATTCAGTTATAATGGACAGGTTTGAGACTATAGAGGAATTTGAAGCTCTAGTTTTAAAACAATATTGGAGTGATTACACTCAGTTCAAAATAAGACAAGACCTATTTAATGGTAACTATGTAGAAAATAAAGGTATTTCTAGGGAAAATTATGTACTTAGAAAAGTATACAATATTAGACATCTAGACCCAAAATTCACAGAAAGTGAAATGGTCAGATATTTAGCTAGGCATTTTTCAGGGGATATCCAGAATGTTATTATTACGCAAAGAATTGCAAAGTTAGATGATTTGATTGATTATTTAAGAGAATTAGATGATTATCATCAGAGTTTTGATAGGAAGGCTAGTCAGAATAGGGAAAATAATAGTAGGTATTATAACAAGTGGGGTTATGATCAGAATAAGAATGAAAGTGATAGAAGAGAAAGACAAGGTTATGGTCAATATGATAGGAAGGAAAAGCAAGGTTATGGTCGTCAATATGACAATGATAGAAAGGAACGAGGGGGTTATGAGAAACGTCAATATGACAATGATAGGTATGAAAAGCAGGGTTATGAGAAACGTCAATATGACAATGATAGGAATGAAAAGCAGGGTTATGAGAAACGTCAATATGACAATGATAGAAAGGAACGAGGAGGTTATGGTCAATATAAATATGACAATTATAGGAATGAAAAGCAGGGTTTTGAGAAACGTCAATATGATAATGATTGCAGAGAGAGAGGGGGTTATGATAAAAATAATGAGTCATATGCACAAGTTGCTAATATCAATATTCAAAGGGGAAATAGAGTAGATGAAAACACGCACTATAATATAAATAAAATAGAAACAGCACAAGTAAATGATAGAAATAGAAATCAGGATTTTTAGATAAACTTGTTTTAAATGTAGGTAATAATTGTAAAAAAATAGGCGACTGTATAGAAAATGATGTTATATTGGGAGACGACATCTTATCAGGAAAAAAGGCAAATATTGTATTAGGAGAAAGAATCCAAAAAGTAGAAGGTAAAAGAATACCTTTCTGTAGTGTTAATGAATTAAATGGCAAAGGTGCCGAAATAGTTAATGAATTGAATGGCAAATGTGCCGAAATAATTAATGAATTGAATGGCAATGATGCCGAAATAATTAATGTATCAAATGGCATAGAATCCAATAATGATAATGAATTTTGCGGTGAGCATATAGTGGGAACCACATGTGTTCAAATAAATAATGATAAGAAGCCTGAAACCTTTCTGATAAGTCGTTACTCCAGATATGATAGAATTTTTAAAAATTTGTCTCAAAAATACAAAAATTCAATTGATTATGAACCTACAATAGCAAAGGGCTATGCGCAACAATTTGAAGTAGATAATATTTTAAATGAAAGCGAAAATGTTTTAAATTATAATAATGAAGAATCATTACCGGGAAGTTGTCACATGGGAATAAATTATCCATATGATCCAGGATAGATTACTCTTAAGTTATCCAAATGATCCTGAGTAGATCACTTTTAAATTGTAAATAAACTTTGACAGTGTGAATGTCACATCATGTTGTTAAAACTAACAAAATTTTCACATGTCAAAATTCTATTAGTTTGGGGGGTTTTATGCTGTATATCCACACTGTGGAACACTACCTAAGTGTCGTGTTTGAAATCATAAATAAAATTCACAAATTTGTATGTATTTTAGGAATTAATCATAACAGTTTTACTTTAACGGATCATACAGAAGCAGGAGTATCTGTGGTTTATTTAATTGATTCAAGTTCACTTGTTCTCATCGAGTAGGATGCAGAGAATGAAACTTGATATTGAATACGAACAAAATATTTAAATAAACATAAAATGAAGTTATTTTAGTTTAACAAGGTTATTCTAAATAGTATATAATAAAACATGAACTGATAGAGAATCACAATCTCATTTAAAATGATTTAGAATGAAATTGGAAAACAAAAAAGTAAATTTTATAAAATCTGACATGCATGTCAAAACTTAGGGCTGAAAATCATATTTTGTGTAGAAACACTGTAAATCTACACAAAATGAATATTGAATGGAAGACTATCAACAGTAGTTGCAGTGCAGCGTAATTATTTTAGAAATAGTAAGTCCATATATTACAAAACACTGAATGACATTTTAAGTTTTCAGATATTTTCAAATATCATTGCAGAAAGGTGTTTTGTAAATGATATTTCACATCATGCAGAAAGAAAGGACTAATAGTATGATGTTAAATGTTTGTTGGCGTATCAATTTCTTGTTTTAGTTTATAATATAAGTATTCTGTCAGTATGGAAACTGCAGTACGTTTTTAACTACTAGCATTTTGTGTTTATCATTGCTATTCATCTAAATGTATGAATTAGTATTTATTTGAGATTGGAATTGTTAATTGTAGTTATAAGTAGATTTTAAGAAAGTGTATGTAATATGTCAATATATTTCGAGTAATTATAATTATTCACTTAATCCTGAAAAGTAGAATAAGAAACTTATCAGGAAAAATAAAGAATTAAAAACAGTATTCACTTAAGGTAAAGAACAAACAAAACTGAATAGTTTAAATTTTAAATTAAAATTAAATTTTGAAATATTAGATCAAAATAGAAAAAAACAATTGAAATATTGGAAATTAACCCATTGAAACGACTAAAAATAACAAATCAGTTGATCATACACCGCTGAACAGCGAGCTGCGAAAAATATTCATCCACGAATAATTAATAAATTGAAAATTAAAGAAAAGTGGAGAATAAATTGAAGGTTAGAAAATTACAATCCAGATATATTGATATCAAGAATAAATTGTAAAAGTTGATTAAATATAAGAAGTGAGTATACTTTGAAAGTATTACGAAGTAGATTATCCGGAAAGCAGATTTAGAAGAGGGAAGTATTTGTTAATCCAGTTAGCAAATTTATATGGTGAAGAAATTTCAAACGTCAAGCAAGTGATAGAAATACTTCAAGGAAATCTTGAAAATAAATTGGAGGTTAGAAACAAACGTCAATCCAGTAAAGAAGAAGAAGAAGAAGCCTTGAGAGGTTAAAAAGTCAGTCAAGTGACATAATATTTCAAGGATCGTAATAACCAGTTAGAGGTTATAATATAACATTACTCGAGTCGAAAGAAAGACAAGGTAAAGCTTTACTATATCAGAAATCCATGGTACATATTTATTTTAAATAAAGGCCATATTTATCATTTTAGTTGTTAGATTTTGTTATTTAAATTTGTTAATTACATTCCAAGTTCAAATTTGTTAATAAATTAATACTTTGTTCGTTCAATACTGAGTTTGATTTATTTAGATTGTTATCTTGATCGATGAGCATTTATTGAACCGACTTCGTTGGACCCTGAGTAAGAGTCATTCTATAGATTGTAGATGGTCATGCTAATGGTGTTCTATAGTCTATAATATTAACAGCTTTTAAGAAACTGTTTGGCGCTCAATAAAATCATTTCAATTTACTTTCAAATAGTAATTTCGAACGTATAAAAAATAAAATAGATATCAGAATATAGAACATTTATAAATGTTCTATATTCTGATATCTATTTTATTTTTTATACGTTCGAAATTACTATTTGAAAGTAAATTGAAATGATTTTATTGAGCGCCAAACAGTTTCTTAAAAGCTGTTAATATTATAGACTATAGAACACCATTAGCATGACCATCTACAATCTATAGAATGACTCTTACTCAGGGTCCAACGAAGTCGGTTCAATAAATGCTCATCGATCAAGATAACAATCTAAATAAATCAAACTCAGTATTGAACGAACAAAGTATTAATTTATTAACAAATTTGAACTTGGAATGTAATTAACAAATTTAAATAACAAAATCTAACAACTAAAATGATAAATATGGCCTTTATTTAAAATAAATATGTACCATGGATTTCTGATATAGTAAAGCTTTACCTTGTCTTTCTTTCGACTCGAGTAATGTTATATTATAACCTCTAACTGGTTATTACGATCCTTGAAATATTATGTCACTTGACTGACTTTTTAACCTCTCAAGGCTTCTTCTTCTTCTTCTTTACTGGATTGACGTTTGTTTCTAACCTCCAATTTATTTTCAAGATTTCCTTGAAGTATTTCTATCACTTGCTTGACGTTTGAAATTTCTTCACCATATAAATTTGCTAACTGGATTAACAAATACTTCCCTCTTCTAAATCTGCTTTCCGGATAATCTACTTCGTAATACTTTCAAAGTATACTCACTTCTTATATTTAATCAACTTTTACAATTTATTCTTGATATCAATATATCTGGATTGTAATTTTCTAACCTTCAATTTATTCTCCACTTTTCTTTAATTTTCAATTTATTAATTATTCGTGGATGAATATTTTTCGCAGCTCGCTGTTCAGCGGTGTATGATCAACTGATTTGTTATTTTTAGTCGTTTCAATGGGTTAATTTCCAATATTTCAATTGTTTTTTTCTATTTTGATCTAATATTTCAAAATTTAATTTTAATTTAAAATTTAAACTATTCAGTTTTGTTTGTTCTTTACCTTAAGTGAATACTGTTTTTAATTCTTTATTTTTCCTGATAAGTTTCTTATTCTACTTTTCAGGATTAAGTGAATAATTATAATTACTCGAAATATATTGACATATTACATACACTTTCTTAAAATCTACTTATAACTACAATTAACAATTCCAATCTCAAATAAATACTAATTCATACATTTAGATGAATAGCAATGATAAACACAAAATGCTAGTAGTTAAAAACGTACTGCAGTTTCCATACTGACAGAATACTTATATTATAAACTAAAACAAGAAATTGATACGCCAACAAACATTTAACATCATACTATTAGTCCTTTCTTTCTGCATGATGTGAAATATCATTTACAAAACACCTTTCTGCAATGATATTTGAAAATATCTGAAAACTTAAAATGTCATTCAGTGTTTTGTAATATATGGACTTACTATTTCTAAAATAATTACGCTGCACTGCAACTACTGTTGATAGTCTTCCATTCAATATTCATTTTGTGTAGATTTACAGTGTTTCTACACAAAATATGATTTTCAGCCCTAAGTTTTGACATGCATGTCAGATTTTATAAAATTTACTTTTTTGTTTTCCAATTTCATTCTAAATCATTTTAAATGAGATTGTGATTCTCTATCAGTTCATGTTTTATTATATACTATTTAGAATAACCTTGTTAAACTAAAATAACTTCATTTTATGTTTATTTAAATATTTTGTTCGTATTCAATATCAAGTTTCATTCTCTGCATCCTACTCGATGAGAACAAGTGAACTTGAATCAATTAAATAAACCACAGATACTCCTGCTTCTGTATGATCCGTTAAAGTAAAACTGTTATGATTAATTCCTAAAATACATACAAATTTGTGAATTTTATTTATGATTTCAAACACGACACTTAGGTAGTGTTCCACAGTGTGGATATACAGCAATATATATATATATATATATATATATATATATATATATATATGGTATATATTTCATTTAGGTATATCGCCTAAATAAAACCAATTTGTTTTACTTTTTATTTTTGGTTCCGAATGCTCTGAAAGACAGAAAAATATGTTTAGATTTTGGTGGCTTAATAAACGTAATCTCCTCTTTGAAATGAAAAAACAATAGGTTGTCACCAATTGATGATATGAAAAAATGCACTTAATTATAAATTTAACAATGTTCCGTTATGAACAAAAGGTTGCAAATGTGCATAAGGTCGTGCAATAGAGTAACAAACATTTGCAACCCGATTTTAAGACTTGCATTTTTTCGACCGCCATCTTTTTGCAAATTAAAAAAAAAATGGGTGCAGTTGTACTTCCGGTCGTTTTTTTTATGCAAATTCACACACAGCCTCGGTAGGTCAATCTACACGGTCTGTCAGATTTGCAAAACTTTTGCAATATTTTCGCAGTAGAATTCCTAACTAACGGGTTAAAAATAATAAAAAAACAATATTCCGTTTACACGATCAGGTTGCAAAGTGAGATTTACATTTGCAATAACCTTTTCAATTAATTTCCAAGTTTGCACAACTTTTGCAATTTTGTCTAAATAGTTATTGACAATTGTTTAAAAGTCAATTTTTAACAATGTTCCGGGCCTCAAAAAAGGATGCAAATCTAGATTTATTTATATTTATATGTTACTTAGCTTCTATCATAGTATGGAGAGTTTTGTAATTTTGTCTGGGTAAACGCCTTTTTTATTCCCCAATGACTGGCCTATAACTCGGAAGTAGCGGCCGGAGTCCAGGGCTGTCTTTTACAGATAGGTAGGCATAATATTGTTATATTGTAAACACCTACTAAAACATTCCCAAACTACAAACACAGAAAGGCATATATTAAGTGACTTTTATTAATTTTACCATGGTAATGCGTTTAGTCGGTGACGCACTATACCTATGAAATACAAACGTAAGGCACTTGTAGTGCACGTACACTTTACGCTACCTGGCCCGGCCGGTGCGGGAGGACAGAAAATACGGATAAGTTCTCATTGTTCCTTACTGGTGGAGTGAATTATTTGAAAGTTGCTGGAAGAATTTTGAAAGAAACATATCGGAATATACTGCATGTAACATGTTTAGCACATGGGCTGCACATAATTGCTGAAACTATTAGGAGGTGCTACTCTAATGTTGATTAATTATTATCTAGTGTAAAGAAATTTTTTCATAAAGCACCAGGTCGTGTACAGTTATTTCATGATATTCTACCAAATATTCCATTACCTCCAGCACTCATTATCAAGCGATGGGGATCTTTGTTATAGGCCGCATCGTACTATTACTGTCATTTCGAAAATGTGAAATACGTAATACAACAGTTAATTCCAAATGACGCAGTTGCCATTTCACAGGCGCATCAGGCATTTCTGGATCCAACTGTTCAAGAAAATTTAGAGACCATACACGGATGTTTCTCACGAATTCCTCTAGCCATACGGGACCTTCAACATCAGGCAACATCAGTCTTTACTACAGTTGATGCAATAAACGTTGTATTCGATCTTCAACAATATATTTTTTAATTACAGGGAGACAATTCACAACTGTGTTAACAAAAAATCTCGGGTTTGTTACGATGACATATGTAACAGACCTTTTACAAGGCAAGGAGTAGACTTTGCTACATCTGGCATGAATGTGGTGACTTTGCGAAAGTTTCGATATTTTAGGTATGCCCCAGTTACATATGTCGACGTCGAGCGGTCCTTCACGCAATGTAAATGGATTTTTACCGAAAGTCTCCGAAGTTTATTTAACTTAAAAACATTTAGAGCAGATATTAGTGATATACTTTTATTCTTTAATCACCGGCACTGAAAAGTACTTGTCTGTGTTAGTTTAATGTGAAGTATACCCTATACCTCCAGTTATCTTCGAATGAGTGTTTATACTAAAGTGGCGTTATTACCTTTGGATACTACAGAATTCGCTACAAATGACTTCAAGGTAAGATATCGTTTCATACATGCATGCAACTCTTTATGCGCTGACACATCATCATCTAAAGCGAATCCTTGTTTTACGTCATAACTGGCCGCTAAATCCGAGGTCTGATTATATCGGGAAATTAGATGGTTCTCTTGGATTTTTCTTAGAAGAGATTGTCGCAGATGGAAAAAACATTCTTATGTTCTGACTCCATTGAATTCAGCCCTAACTGCTTTCATTGCAGCTTGTTCGAAATCAGCTGTAATTACTGTTGGATTTAATTCGAGATTATGTTCAATTGCCTTGATGATAATCTCTTGAAATAATGACCCTAGAAATGAGGTAGGCATAAAGTTGGAGTGATAAAGAGGAGATTGTATTACAAAAAATACTTACGGTAAAATTCTTCGGATTTATGTGTCATCAGTGCATATGCCATAGGGCATATTTGATCCCCTGAATTTGAGCCGATTCTTGCATGAATTGCATATAATTGCAAGAATAATCGTGGGACAGTTTGAAATGTACCGTCCATAATCCAAAATCGGGATCTACTTAAATACCCCAGATTTTCAACTGTAGTAAAAAGTATTACCTTCCCCTGTTCGAAATTAATCACTTGGGGAAATGATTCTCTACAAATTGTCGTATATAATTCTTCTGGAATATTCAAACCGGACAAAGTTTTTGGTTCAGTGGGATATCCTGTTGTTTTTCTTTTGTGTCGAATCTTTAATGATAACATGGGGCGATACAGAGAAGATTGCATTAGATAACTTACCTGTTGTTTTACGGCACTTTCAGATGGTAGATTATGTTGTGCGTGTTCACTTATTGTGCTGAGTACATTTCTTACGATTCTTGCTGGATTGCCCCCAGGTACTTCAGCCTTTGTCTTCATTTCATTTAGTGTTTTTCCTAATTTTAATATTCACAGAGAATCCCAAATGATCGTGGACATCTGGTTTGTCAACAGATATCAAATTTTGCCCACGTGTTCGAGCTTTCAGGCGACACTTTTTAAATTTGAAATCGACGCACTCCAATAGGTCACTTCTTCACCTTGGTTATTAATTACTTTTCTGTTCACTTCAAATACAAAATTACCATGATTTTATAAATCATTACCTTTTTCAGATTTAATTAATTCAAATTCTAATGACATTTTGATGTCTACAGCCATAACTCAAAAGAGCAATAAATAATGTGACTTCTATTTTTTGGTTATTTTTAGGGAAACTGAGTGTAGGGATACTGAGTTAAAGATAGTGTGTTAGGGAAACTCATTTTAGGGATACTGAGAATAGGGATACCAATATTAGGGATGCTGAATTTAGGGATACTGAGTTAGGGATAATGATATTAGGGATACTGTGTTTAGGGATACTGGGATTAGGGAAACTGATTTGAGGGACACTGACCATGACCCATATCTTTTTTTCTAAAGTAAAACATAGGAAATGTTTATACTATTTTAAAAACTATTAAATGAGCAATTTTTTAAAACAACTTGCCAGATTAGCGTGATAATGTTTTTACAGTACGAAGAGTCTAAGTTGTAACATGCGGAATGCTCGATAGCATCCTTCGTTACACTGTTAATATTTATTAGAAAAATTATAAGTTATCGGAAATATTATTCCCACAAACCTTAGTACTAATAGAAGTGCCCTTACTCCTTATACTATGATGAACGTACGTCATCTGTCAGAGTTAACGCTCGCGAATACTAGATAGCGCTCCAGGAATGATATTTCAACTAAATAACGCAGGGTGAAATCCTTTCTCGTTGAACCATTGAACTAATTAGACGTATTTATAATTTCGTTTGACCTGTAAAGGGGATAATAGAATTTGAAAAACCTCGTGATGATCACATGAGGTAAGGTTTTAATTATTATACCGGTAAATACCGTCTAACATTTGAAATATTGTTTTAGGTTTTTCTTATAGTTTGTCTTATAGTTTTCTTATAGTTTTCGTCTTCTACTAAGCCAGTAATATTCATATGAAGTGTCATCGGCGTCGGCGTCGCGAACAAGTTATGACTTGTCTAGCGCGCTGTGCTCATGTTTTAGTCTTCTGCCGAAACAGAAGTCATTTGAGCACGGAAAATAGTCTTCTGCCGAAGCAGAAGTCATTTGAGCACAAAAAAGTCTATATAAGAAAACACTTTTTCTCAGCGAGCAAGTAGTGATCGATCCTTCAAGTAGTAATGTTCCAGCCTTCAGCAACTAATAGTCTTCTGCCGAAACAGAAGTCATTTGAGCACAGACGCCAACGCCAATGCTGATGAGGTTATCCCTTCCTCTTGTGTTGCAACCAGACAGTGTGTTTTAATTGAGTTTTATTGTGTTGAGTGTCAAGTGGCAATGCATACCCGGAGTGGCAAGGCAGTAGGCACTGGGGTCGAGAGCGACGTCTCCACGTCGGCCCCCCCTCACTGCACGACGCCCCTCACAGCATCTGACCACGAAGTGCTCCGCCAACACGACGCCCTGACAAGGGGTACGGGGGTCACGCCCGACGTCTCCACGACGGTGGCCCCACACTGCACAGCAAGCAACACAGCAACCCGGCTCGGCGAGGTAAGCATGTCCTCTGATTTCTCCACAGGCACAAGTGCTACGCATGGCGTCGCGACGACGGCGCCCCACTACTGTGCGTCGCCGGGCTCAGCGCCTAGGCATAGCAAGGCAGGACTCGCCACCAACATAGGACACGACACTGGGGTCACGCACGACGTCATCACGACGGTGCCCCCTCGCTGCATGGCACGCAGCGCAGCCACCTGGCACGAAGCCCAGGCAACAAATATGGAATGGAGTAGCAACGATTCTCAGGCGATGCCCCCCTACTGCATGGAGCGCAACGCAGCATCGTGGCATGGAAACTCGGCGATGGAACAGAGATTGGGTGGTGATGACGATATGGTGATGCCCCCTCGCTGTATGGTGGACCCAACAGCATCCCGGGCCAACGACGATTCCTCGACGCTGGGAGATCGCCGCTTCGCTGGATTCGCTTCCACACATGGGGAAGCCTCCCACTCTGGCTCAGGGCTGCCCAGCGATCAGTACACCATTGCTGCCACACCCGACTGGCCCCAACTCTTCAGCGACGCCTCGCTGACACCGCGCCGCCAGCTGGCCACCCCTCACTGCATGGTACCACCAACAGCAACCAGCCCAAGTCCAAGCACGCCGCCCAACGCACAGTACTTCGTCACGCCTACCTCGTCGGCCGGCGCCTACCACGTCACCCCGCCGTACCAGACGGCAAGACCTAGTGCTACGCCCCAAAGACAAATAGTGCTCCAAAACCAAACGACTGGAACGATCCCAGTCCCCTCTGCCGCCATAACGGACCAACCCCAACCGAGCTTGGGACTACCCAGCTATGAACAATTAGCGCAACTCCTGGCTCTGACCACTTCAAACCTAGCCTCCATTACCCGGCAGCCAGAAAATTGCCGGCCACCCATTACTGCACGTAACGAATCACAGCCGTACGCCACGGAAAAGGCTAACTTACGTGGACATGGCGACCAACAACGTGAGGCCAGATCTTTCCGGAGGGAAGAGGATCCACGACGACCCGACTACACAGATTCTGGGGAAATGGACCCCCAGTGGCGCCCAACACAAAACCTAGCAGAGAGCATGACAAGACTAATGGAGGGAAGCGTTCAAGCCGCAATACACGCAATACAAGGTCATCACAGGATGCCCACAAGAAGAACGAGAGCGCTGCCCACTTACTCAGGCCTGGAATGGGAGGATCCAGTCAACTTCCTGGATGAGCTCGAGGAGGCGATGCTCCATGAAGACATCCACGGCAGGGATAAAGTGAGAGTAGCTATAGAACAGCTCGAGGGTCAAGCCAGACGCACCCTGGAGATGTGGAAGTCCCACAACATCACATACGAGTTCTTAAAGGAAAAGCTCTTGCGGCAGTTCAACGACACTGCCACCCTGGGGAAGCTACGCTCCAGGTTACACGGTGAGAGACAGAAAGACGACGAACCCGCCGCCGTTTTTATACAACGCAAAATTGGACTCTGGCTGAGGGTAGAACGGTATACGCCGGAAGAAGAGATGGTTATGGAGGTGCGCGAGCTCCTGCGACCGGAACTAAGATTCGCAACTAGAAATGTCCCAGTGGCCACGATGGAAAGCTTGAGCCGAGTGGCTGAAAACGCCGAGGGTGACTACAGGGAATTTCAGAGGCAACTCCGACCGCTGCCGAGGCCAGCCACCATCCCGCCTGCAAGTAATGATACCAATAGTCTACCAAAGTGCCGCAAGTGCCCGGGATTCCACTATCACCGAGACTGCCCCACCAACCAAACTCAGTCAGAGCCCCAGCAAGGCAACTCCAATTTCCGCGGACACGACTCCAACCAGCGAGCCAACCCCAATTTCCGTGGACACGACTCCAACCAACAGGGAAACCCTAACTTCCGCCAACAAAATGTCCAGACAGGGGGTAACAACTTCCCAGGACAGACATCCACGGCACCACCGCAGCAACGAAGTCAGGCAGCCCCCCGGCAGCAAGCTAACAGTCAGCCCCAGGCGGGAAACGAGCAGCGAGCCGGCCCAAGCCAGGGTGCCCGGCTCCAGAACTAAGTGCGTCGATAGGACTGACGGCCGGTCCTGGCCCATCATCCCACTTGTGGGTCGAGGCCAACGGATGCCGTTTACTGGCCCTGCTGGACAGCGGGGCGACTCATTCCTTCATCCACAGCAACTACGTAGAGGACCTTCCGAGGACTAATCATCCGACGATGCCCGTGCTCTTGGCTGCCGCCAAGGAGATCAAGCACACCCAAGGCAGCGTGGAAGTGCCCCTGCAGATCGGAAACTGGACAGTTTCGGTCGAAATGCATATTTTGGAGGATATGACCAAGGATATCATCCTAGGAAGAGACTTCCTAGCGAAACAGGAAGTGGTGATCGACTTTCCGCGGCACTGCATACACGCAGGGGTGTCAGAACGGCACACCCTGTTCTGGGACATGGAGGTTAGGACCGAGGACTCGGCCCGCACCGTAACAGCCAACCCGGAGCAGCTACCAGAGACGCACAGCCGTGCGTATGAGGAAGTCATCACTAAATTTTCTGATGTATTTCAAGAGACGCTCAAACAGCCTACTACACAACTCACTACCCATGAAATCCGTCTGAAAGACGACAAACCATTTAAAATACGACGTTACCAGTACTCGGCGAATAAAAAGGCAATAATCACTGAGGAAGTGAAGAAGATGCTGGCAGCTGGGGTAATTCGACGCAGTAACAGCCGTTACTGCTCACCGATCGTCATTGTGAACAAAAAGGATGGGACTTCCCGCTTTTGTGTCGATTACCGCCAGCTGAACACCCAGACGTTGGAAGAAGTGTCTCAGTTGCCGCCGATAAGGGAAACGATCCGAGAGCTAGGTGCAGCGAAGGTTTTCACTAGTTTGGACTTAAAGAGTGGATACTGGCAGGTCCCGATGCACGAGAATAGTGTACCCCTGACAGCTTTCAGTACCCCAGACGGAGCGACATTCGAGTTCCTTGTGATGCCATTCGGGCTACGCAACGCCCCCTCAACGTTCCAGAAGTTAATGACAGAAGTGCTGGCCGACTTCATAGATGTCTTCGTGAAAGTATACCTAGACGACATAATAGTATACTCTGAAGATCATCAAGACCACCTTCGTCACTTGGCTCTGGTATTAGAGCGTCTGAGGATACATGGATTGCACTGTGGACTCCCGAAGTGCCGATTTGGAGCCTCCGAGCTGGACTACCTGGGCTACAGGATTACTACTACTCAAAATCAACCCCAGGAGAAACACGTCATCCAAATAAGAGACTTTCCCACTCCTCGCACCAAGAAGGAACTCCAGGGATTCCTAGGCACCGCCAACTGGTTACGAGAGTTTGTACCCGAGTTTGCCGAGCTGACAGCCCCGCTGACAAACCTAACAGGAAAGGAGAGGTTCCAGTGGAACACAGAAGCGGAGACAGCGTTCGCACTGATCAAAGAGAAGCTATCACAGCCTTTAGCCCTTTGCAGACCGGAGCCAGGACTGCCTTTCTACCTCCAAACCGATGCAAGCAACCATGGCATGGGTGCGGCTTTGTATCAAAAAACGCCAGAGGGGGAGAAACGGATCATTTCCTGCTCCAGTGCAAAGTTTACAGGACCTGAGAAACGCTATCACATCAATGAACAGGAGACACTCGCCGTAGTATGGGCCTGTCGTCGATACCGCCACTGGCTGGAGGACCAGCACTTTACACTTGTCACGGACAGCCGAGCATTGCACTGGTTACATCAGTTCAAGGACGAGAGGGCCAAGCTCACCCGGTGGGCCTTGCAGCTGCAAGAGTACACCTTCACCGTAGAACACTGTCCAGGACGATTGAACCAGCTGCCCGACTTCCTGTCGCGTCATCCCCAAGAAGCCATGCCAGCTGATACCGGCGATGACTCCCGCTTGCTACCTCCTGACGAGGAATCCACAACCAAACAACCAACCACGCCAAGGGCCATCATCGATACCCCGACCACGGAGGAACTTCTGATGATGGAAGCCGAACCTGAGGAGCTAACCACTCTGTTCGATGAGATCAAGGCCGCCCAACTCGCGGACTACGCTATTTCTGGTTCCATCGGACATTGGGGGGACATCCAGGATCAGGAACGAGGCTTAGACCCCTGGGAAAGACGACTGAAAGAACAATTCAGGGTAGAAGATGGACGCTTATGGCATGTCACTGAAGAGAGGACCGCCCTCGTTGTGCCCGAAGCCTTGAGGCCCCGCATTCTGCACCACTACCACGACGCCCCACATGCAGGTCATCCAGGCCGCGACGAGACGTACCGGGCAGTGAACAACCGTTACTACTGGCCCCAACTCCGCAAGAACGTCACGACGCATGTGCGACTATGCATGGTATGTGCTGCAACCAAGCGAGGACCCCTTCAAGCTGCCGCTCCACTCCGCCCGAGACCACCCACCAAACCCTGGCAAGTACTCTCGTTAGACGTCATGGGACCCTACGAAGAGACACCAACCCATAACCGAGTTATCATCGTGATAACAGATCTCTGTTCCAAGTGGATCGAGGCCGAAGCTGCACCCCAAGCTGATGCCAACCACATCTTAGGGGCCTTGGAACGAGTCTGCCTCCGATGGGGATATCCCGATGAACTCATCACCGACAAGGCACCCACCTTCACCGCCAAGAAGATCCTCAACTTCTGCAAGCGGAATAAAATCAGACATTTTACATCGCCGATCTACCACCAGAGAGCCAATCCTGTGGAGAGGCGTAACCAAGAGATAAAGAAGGCCCTACGAGAAAAGCTGATGGGAAAACGACAAAACCGATGGGACGTCGTGCTGCCGCAGATCATCTTTTCCTTGCACAACAGAAAAAATGCTGCCACCGGCTACTCACCCAGCGAGCTGCTGCTTGGGACCGAGTTACCTCGCCCAGGAGACTGGCAACACCCAGAGCAACGCCGCCCGCTACCAGAACCTCGACGAGCAGCTAGGAGCAGACATGAGAAAGCGGCGCAACGACAGCAAGTCTACCAGAGGAATCTTTTCCCAGAGCCAAGGACAGCCCCGATCGAGTATCGACCCCAGCAACGAGTGATGTGCCGAGGCTTCAAGGAGCGCCGGACCAGCTTTGGACCCACATGGGAGGGACCTTTTGTTATCATTCGAGCCCTGGGTGATAACACGTACGAAATTCTCAGGAACGAGATCCCAGTGCCCATTCACATTGATGACATCAGGCCCATGCCAGGCCAGAAACCCGACAAGCGACCTCCAGTGCCTCCAGCCGTACGAGCCATCGCAGCTGATACCGACGATGACGACAGCAACGACGAGGATGACGATCCCGAGGATCCAGGACATCCAGCCCCACCAAGGCTCGCAGCCCCTACTGTCACAGGACCAGTAGCGCCCGCTGCCCCAGAGCCAGCAGCACCCGCTGCCCAACAGCCAACCACGCCTACTGTCACAGGACCAGTAGCGCCCGTTGCCCAGAAGCCAGTCACGCCTACTATCACAGGATCAGTAGTGCCCGCTGCCCAACAGCCAACCACGCCTACTGTCACAGGACCAGTAGCGCCCGTTGCCCAGAAGCCAGTCACGCCTACTATCACAGGATCAGTAGTGCCCGCTGCCCCAAAGCCAGATGCCAACGCACAAGTCTACATCCGTGGATCTGGTATCTACTTCCGTGGACATGGCGACTATCTACGTGGACATAGCACCACAGCCGCCGCTATACCAAAATTTCCAGCCCGCCGACTGCCCCCAGTCGTGCCTGGCCCATCCACCTCAGCCAAGAGGAAACAAACAAACAAGAATGAGAAGTCCCCGGCGCTGTCAGCCGCACCGCCGCCGCCAGCAGACCCTGGGCCTTCTACGTCAAGACAAGAGCAGCCGCTCGACACGACGCCCATACTGTTCCCGATGCCGTTCTGGGCGAAGGCCGTGACCACGCCTGGCCACGACCGACAGCAGCCATCCGCCAGCCAGATGCCTGTCCCAGTCCGGACACGAGTATTCGTCAACTCGAACGCCAGCCCGAGCTCAGCCGGCTCCGGCGCACCGCTCCAGGATCCCGCTACCTTAGCACGTAGCACAGCAGGACCTAGCAGCCCCCACGAGGCGCTCCAGTATCCCACTGCCTTAGCCCGCAGTACAGCAGGACGTTGCAGCCTCAATAAATCGCTCCAGTCTCCCGTTGCCTTAGCAAGCAACACAGCAGGACGTTGCAGCCTCACAGGTTCGCTCCAGAATCCCGTTGCCTTAGCGAGCAACACAGCAGGACTTAGCAGCCCCCAATTCGCAACAGGATCAGGCAGCCCCGGGCGTCGCGGAGACGACGTCCAGAAGAGCGAAACTTGCGATAACATACCATTGTAAATAATTCAACGCCACAGGGCGAAAACTTTGTTCAAACTAGAATACATTTATGATTTGTCACATAAAATACTTTAATTTTAAATATCTTGTTTTACCTAAAATATCTTAATGGACCTATTATTAGTTACTTATATAAAATATCTTACCACACTTAATCTTAGTCTATATATGTTAAAATATCTTAGTTGTTGAAATATCTTAACACTTACTCTTAGTTTATAGTTTTGAAAATATTGTATCCACTCACTCTTACATTATATAATTGAAATTATTGAACTGAAACATAACCTGTATGCCTTTATTAATGTTCAATAAAGTCACAAAAAAGGGGGGTGGTGTCATCGGCGTCGGCGTCGCGAACAAGTTATGACTTGTCTAGCGCGCTGTGCTCATGTTTTAGTCTTCTGCCGAAACAGAAGTCATTTGAGCACGGAAAATAGTCTTCTGCCGAAGCAGAAGTCATTTGAGCACAAAAAAGTCTATATAAGAAAACACTTTTTCTCAGCGAGCAAGTAGTGATCGATCCTTCAAGTAGTAATGTTCCAGCCTTCAGCAACTAATAGTCTTCTGCCGAAACAGAAGTCATTTGAGCACAGACGCCAACGCCAATGCTGATGAGGTTATCCCTTCCTCTTGTGTTGCAACCAGACAGTGTGTTTTAATTGAGTTTTATTGTGTTGAGTGTCAAGTGGCAATGCATACCCGGAGTGGCAAGGCAGTAGGCACTGGGGTCGAGAGCGACGTCTCCACGTCGGCCCCCCCTCACTGCACGACGCCCCTCACAGCATCTGACCACGAAGTGCTCCGCCAACACGACGCCCTGACAAGGGGTACGGGGGTCACGCCCGACGTCTCCACGACGGTGGCCCCACACTGCACAGCAAGCAACACAGCAACCCGGCTCGGCGAGGTAAGCATGTCCTCTGATTTCTCCACAGGCACAAGTGCTACGCATGGCGTCGCGACGACGGCGCCCCACTACTGTGCGTCGCCGGGCTCAGCGCCTAGGCATAGCAAGGCAGGACTCGCCACCAACATAGGACACGACACTGGGGTCACGCACGACGTCATCACGACGGTGCCCCCTCGCTGCATGGCACGCAGCGCAGCCACCTGGCACGAAGCCCAGGCAACAAATATGGAATGGAGTAGCAACGATTCTCAGGCGATGCCCCCCTACTGCATGGAGCGCAACGCAGCATCGTGGCATGGAAACTCGGCGATGGAACAGAGATTGGGTGGTGATGACGATATGGTGATGCCCCCTCGCTGTATGGTGGACCCAACAGCATCCCGGGCCAACGACGATTCCTCGACGCTGGGAGATCGCCGCTTCGCTGGATTCGCTTCCACACATGGGGAAGCCTCCCACTCTGGCTCAGGGCTGCCCAGCGATCAGTACACCATTGCTGCCACACCCGACTGGCCCCAACTCTTCAGCGACGCCTCGCTGACACCGCGCCGCCAGCTGGCCACCCCTCACTGCATGGTACCACCAACAGCAACCAGCCCAAGTCCAAGCACGCCGCCCAACGCACAGTACTTCATCACGCCTACCTCGTCGGCCGGCGCCTACCACGTCACCCCGCCGTACCAGACGGCAAGACCTAGTGCTACGCCCCAAAGACAAATAGTGCTCCAAAACCAAACGACTGGAACGATCCCAGTCCCCTCTGCCGCCATAACGGACCAACCCCAACCGAGCTTGGGACTACCCAGCTATGAACAATTAGCGCAACTCCTGGCTCTGACCACTTCAAACCTAGCCTCCATTACCCGGCAGCCAGAAAATTGCCGGCCACCCATTACTGCACGTAACGAATCACAGCCGTACGCCACGGAAAAGGCTAACTTACGTGGACAGAAGTCAACCTTTCTATACTACATTTTGAATTGGAATATACGAAAACATTCTGGGCGAAGAGATTTTCTTCATTTTGTCTTGGCGACAAATATACGAACGTTTCTACGATTTCATAACCTCAAATTGGGATTAAGGCAGCCACATGTGAAACGTAATTTAAATCCACCATCATCGGAGAAGGACCGTATCTAGGAATTTTCTGGATCAGGATAACAAAATAAAAGATAAGTACTTTTGATTGTTACCAATAAAAGGGATTATTTTCACATGATCGTTGAGTTATAAGAGTTAAAAGTGTCTAAATTTAAAATATTAGATTCAAGCTAAATCTATTATATTTGTGGTTAGATTACATTTTAAATCCGTTGTTATAATTAAATCCATTGTTGTATATTAATTCGTAGTTGCTTATATTTTGAATTCGTTTTCGCAAATACTTCGCCGTAGTATTGTTTCGTAGTTGCTTTTGTCGTGCTTCCTCATGATTAATATCTTATTGTAGTACTATAATGCACTTTTGTTGTTGATACAGTAAGTCGTGGTTCAATTTTTGTTGTAACGAGAGTGTCTAATGTTTATAAATTTTGAGATAAATTTACGAGACTTATCTTTTGTAATATAGTTATTTTGTCTCTCGTAAAAGATCTCAAGTTTATCTAATTTTGTTGTAATATATGATTTTATTATTGAGGTAAAAGTTACGAGACGTATCTTTTGTAGTATATTTTGGTTCTCGTAAACACCTCAAGTTTATTTTGCTGCTGGGCAAATTTGTAATATAGTGTAACTTGTAATATAGTATTTTGTCGTCTTGTAATATATACTTTTGTTTAATAATTGAGACAATTTACGAGTCATCCCTTTTGGTAATATGTTTAATTTGGCTCTCGTAAAAGTCTCAAACTTCAGTTATTGTAATATAGTATTTTGTATATATTTCTGTGTGATATAGTTCATTTTTTTGTAATATAATATTTTTGTAATATAGTACTATTGTATATATGTAACTTTTGTCTTTTGTTTATCTTTATCTTCAATTTTCCTTGATTACACTAAGTAATCAATGGCGCCCAAGCCTTGAACTCGACGCCCTTTTGCTCTCTGTATCTTTACTGTGCTAGCCAGGTGAAACCAGTGACGCTAACCACGTCGCTCGTAGGGTGCCCACACTTGAACACTTGGGCAATATTTTAACATCGACTAAAAAATTAACTCGTGAATTGAGCAAAAATGTTTTTCTTCCGAACGTATGGCACTAATAATTTAATTTTGGACTATGATCAATAGCAGGCCTATTTGGGGTTGCGTAACAAAAATTACATAATATGGCATTTTGTGGCTGTGGCACTCGAAAAACTGATCTAAGGTGTCGAACTTCACAAAATTCATAAAAGTGCCAATATCTTAAAAACTAACAACTGTTAACTAAGGTCATATTTTGATATTCTGGTTAGTCATAAGCTGACGTATTAGTCCTCCAACGGATGACGTTGACTTCTGGGACACCCTGTATATTGATACTTTCAAAATATCAAATCAAGCATTTTAACGATTGTAGATGCTTTCTCCAAATATGCACAAGCGCACCCTATCCTCTTAAATTCAATTGATGTACTTCGGAATTGCTAAACAAATAATTAGTGAAAAGGGAAGAGAATTCCATAATTATTATGTTTTAATAGAATTTTGTAAAAAACATAAAAATAAGTTACATGTTACAATTAATTACCTAAGCGATGCACAAATTGTAAACCCAATATGTACAAAACTACCACAACTTGATATTTACTGTATTCGAAAGAGTTAAAATAAATAACGATAAATCATAGTTTAAGGGTAAAACTGACGATGAGAGAATTAATCCACACTCGGAAAAAGTTTATTTAAAAGCAAATATTAGAGAAAGTAAAATAACACACAGATATAAAACTGCAGAACATACTGAATGCGTACTTGCCGAGATAAATATAAAGTATAACAATATAAATCCTAATCACAGAATAAGACAAGGATTATTTAATGTTGTAGGCACATTTTTGAAATGGGCATTCGGAATCTTAGATTCCAGTAACGGAGAATATTTTGATAAAGCTTTATTAATGTTGCAAAACAATCGGCAAATTGTAAGAAAATAAACAAATAATTTAAAAAAAAAATTAAAAATGCGGTTTTAAAAACAAACTGAAACTGTTCAAAATGCACTAAAAAGAAGAAAATAAAGTTAATAATAACGCAAAAGCGTAGAGCGCCTGATGAGTAAAATGTTCGGTTTCTCCAGGTACTTTTAACGCATTTTGAACCATTTCAGTTTGTTTTCAAAAGCATGTTTTTTAATTTCTTTAAATTATTTATTTATTTTCTTCTTTTTAGTTTTATTCCAATTTGTTCGATAAGATTTCCTAACTATAAATAACAAAACTTATTCGTGATCCTGAAGCCGCCATTTTGAATTCTTGAATTTCGACTAAATATTCAAAATCTGCGACCTCGAAAATCCCCAGATACCGATTATCATACGAATCAGACCATAAAATGCAAAACTTATGGGCCATTTCCACGCCGCCATTTTGAATTGTTAAATTTGGCCCAGATAATTGTAATCTACAACCTCAATAACCCTCAGATACCGATTTTTCAGTCGAATCGGACGATAAATGTTAAAACTTATCCGCCATATTGATGCTGCGATTTTGAATTTTTGATCTTTGATCACATATTTGTAATCTGCGGCCTCATAAATTCTGATGTACCAATTTTTAGTAGAATCTGATATTAAATGAAAATATCATATACACATGTCAATACAGCATCTAGAAGTGGGTGAAAAGTGAGTTGTAAGATTTGCTTACAGTGTTACAGGTCATGCTAATAGAAGCATGTTGAAAAACCATCAGATCAGAATCAAATTTATTTTACAAGATAGGTGATCCGCCATATTGGATTTAGTATGGCGACTCACCTAATCGTTTTCTGCCTGTCAGTCCCTTTCATTTGATACCCATATCAAGGGGGCTGTAAAGAAAATGATTATCCGCCATCATTTAACTGAGGCCATTTTGAATATTTTATAATCTTGAGTACACCAAATTGTATTATCATCAGAGCTACTCACAATTGCCAAGTTTCATGATGATACAACAATTATAAGTAGGTGAAGTTCAGTGCCTTAAATTTTATTACAACATAATATATTATACATAGATACAGGTCGACCTAATAAAAGCGTGTTAATGGAAATCAATTATTGGGTATGACTAAACAATTAATGGAAAATTGAACTGTCGAAGCCGTTACTTTGTGATAATCAATCATTGATCTGTTAAAACACTTTTTGCTTTGTCTTTTATCACTGAATTTATCGTCACCAAAACGTTATTGCACTTAACGTGCCATTTTGAAACGTTCACAAGTGAATGAGAGAGTACAAAGGTGTGTCACAATACTTCAAGTAATTTACCTAATGGCAGAATTCCACAATCTAATTTAAAAGGGAATTATGAAACATAAACGATTAATAGAATTTGTGAATAAGAGAATTATGAACATTTAAGTGTGTAATATAGATCTAACTGGTCATTAAGGATGTCATTATGAGGAATTTGGTTACATTTAAAATTTCCTAGAGATTCCAGTAAATTTAATTTAAAACTTGTATATGTAATATACTTAGATTCTCTAAATTTGGAAAAGAATGGCTGGATTCTAAAAAATGATTTGGAAACGTTGAATCTGTTTTGTTAAGTCTAAAGGACAGTACGTGTTCGTTATATCTAATTTTAAATGTACGACCAGTTTGACGTATATAGGAAGTATCACAATCTGGACATATCAACTTATAAACATCTGATTTTTCCAGATCATGAGTCCTGTCTTTGGCATTAAACAAGAGATGTAAGGGTTTTGGCTGTGATTTAAAACTGACTTTAAGATTATCGCTTGACAAGATGTTAGCAATTTTTTCCGAGATACTCCCATAATATGTAAGCGATACATATTTAATATTTTCTTTATCTTTAATATACAGATAAGTAGATCTTAAGGAATGCTGTTTTTTAATTGTTTTCTATTAATTACAGTTTCTATTGTTTTCTGTTGGAACCCGTTGTTACGAGCTATTATTTTAATGGTATCTAGTTCTGTCTTTAACTAGATACAATTAAAACAATAGCTCTTAACGACGGGTTCCAACAGAAAACAATAGAAACTTTAATTAATAGAAAACAATTAAAAATAGCATACCACAAGATCTATCAATATAATAAAGATAAAGAAAATGCTAAATATGTATCACTAACATATTATGGGAGTATCCCGGAAAAATTGTTAACATCTTGTCAAGTCATAATCTTGAAGTTAGTTTTAAATCACAGCCAATCACATGTGTTGTTTAATGTCAAAGACAAGACTAATGATCTGGCAAAATCAGGTGTTTATAAGTTAACATGTCCGGATTGTGATACCTTCTATATAAGTCAATCTGGTCGTAGGTTTAAAATTAGATATAGCGAACATTTACGGTCCTTTAGCAAAACAAATTCAACGTTTTCAAATAATTTTTTAGAATCTTCTTTTTCAAATTTAGAGAATCTAAATATATTACATATTATACAAGTTTTAAATCAAATTTACTGGAATTTCTAGCAATTTTTAGATCTAACCAAATTGAGGAATTTGGTTAGAGGAATCTGGTCAGTGATGATGCCATTATGAGAATAATGGTAACCTTAATGACCAATTAGATCTATAGATTACACACCCATGTTTGATGTATTTAAATGTTCATAATCCTCTTATCTACAAATTCTGTTAATCGTTTATGTTAATATCGTAGGTAAACTTTCATAATCCCCTTTTAAATAAAATTATGGAATACTGCTTTTAGGTAAATCTCGTGAAGTATTGTGACACACCTTTGTACTCTCGCATTCACTTGTGAACGTCCGAAAATTGCACGTTAAGTGCTGAAACCGCAGTAACGTTTTGGTTACAATAAATTCGGTGGTAAAAAAACAAAGTAAAACGTGTTTTAACAGATCATAATTAATGAAAAAATATAATAATACATTTTATCGATTGGAACAAAATCAAATAGAACGTAATATTAAAAATTTCATAGGAACTTTGCATACTTTTGTTGTGGCCGTCACAACTATGTTTGATTTAGTACAAGAATTGAAAATAAATTATTCTCGGGGTAATATACTACCTTTACCATTATCTCAACTAATAAAATAATAAAAAATAAATATATTTGCAACAAGACAAAATCGTTTTTCTATCACCAATTATTTACAATTTGTTCCTATTCCTAAGAATAATGTCATGATAAGGCCAAAGAAACCTTACCTTCTGAGAAATTCTACATACATAATTTTTACGTTGACCATGTGTGTCACGTGACTGAAGATGAATGTATTTTTCACATTTATCAGCTACGTAAATGCATGCTCATTTACATCCGTACAAATAAAAGAAAATATAATAGAAATTATTAATGAAGAAACTCTAATTGTCGTGTCCAGAAATATAATATAAATTCTTATATTCTGTGCCAACAATGGAGTACGTGAAATTCGAGAACTTGTTATAACAATTCCGCCTATACATAATATTATGGACAAATTTACAAAAACACTGGAATCAGAAAAGCGTTCATCCAGTATAACTTGCCACAAATCGATATAAGCAACATCGAAAATAGTTCAGATTAACTATTAATATTACATAAAATAAGCCTAGAAGAAATTTCTAAATTGAAAACTGACATCGATAAGTTTAATTTCAAAACCCCAGGTTTGACTAATCATACCATTACGTCTACTTGGGTAATAACATGCCTAATATTGACTTCATCAATCCTTCTCTATTTTGTATCCAAATGGTATCTCTGCCATCGCAAGCATGCGATCAAATCGGCCCTAGAGGAAACCCGGAAAGAGCTAGGTGGAAAACCATGGTCTCTTCTTTTCCATTCTTAGGAGAGAGGTGTTATGTATGCCCCTTTTAGAAAACACATAAAACGCCACTGGACAAATAGATTAATAAATGCGTTAAAACCCAGGGATGCTTACGTTGCCTTTAACGCTTTTATGAGATAACTTGCATTAAGCTGTTAATGAAATATATTACTCCTCTGCCTTGCTTTGAGTTGGTAACTTGTATTTTTTTCAATAAATTTATAAACAAGAAGTGTTTCTTTTAATACAACTATTATTACATATTTGCGCTCCCTAAGTGCTGATGAGTAGCCTGAATTAAGTAGGAGGGATGATAGGCAACTGTAATAATAGCATGTCTCTACACCTTGATTTATTCACTTCATAGAAACCTTTAATGTGCGCCATCTCTATGATACTAGTAGTATGGATTTTCCAGAAACTGGACACTTGTAGGAGATTGATCGAGACTTTGCTACATTGCTCTAGCTACTGCACGAGAACATTATGGACCTTGTTAGAATTTTCCAGATGCATTTCGTGGGGTATATAAGGCGATGTATACACGCGAAAAGACAGTTTTTAAATGAGTTGGAGTTGAGATAAATCCGAACATAAAGTGAACAGTAGAGTGAAAATATCAAGTAATAAATATTGTTAAAGCTAACTTTAGTTGGTGAACGTGAGCTATAAATAATAAACGTATTTTGAGGTTAAGTTTTCAGTACGTTAATTAATAAATAGCGTGTTAGTGTTTATCTCTTGTTATACTTTTCTAACCCGTAGATTAAGGATTCTTTCCTAGATGGTGGAAACTCGTGACAATTTGGCGTCAGGAAAAGGTGCATTTCATAGCAAGAGGATTTCGTAAGTGTTCAAGTAGATCGAATTTAGTGCTAACACGAAGGACTAACTTACTGAACATTGTTCAGGGGTTATTTTCAAACAGGGAATTAGTGTTAAGTGTATTATTGAAACATTTGTAGAACGTTTCATTCGGACATTAGTAGCGATTATTAAATTCTTTCAACTGGGAAGTGACAAAGACCCTTTTGTGCCATTTCGAAATTTTTCTAGATAGACCCATGACCAATACCGTTTTGATTGTCACATTTATTTAGTTGATTTTAACGTATTCATAGGCTCATAAGAAAAAAAAAGTATGGCGTTCGAAAAATGATGGATGAACAGGAAAAGAAACACCAAGAAGAACATGAAAGACGGCGTCAAAAAGAAGAAAACGCCGTCAAGAAAAGAAAGAGGAATAGAAAGGAAAGCGCCAGGAAGAGAAAGAGGAACGGGAAAGAAGACGACAAAAAAAAGAACAAAAACATCAGAAAGAAGAGAAACAACGTCAAGGAGAATTGACAAAAATCATGCAAGACTTGGAAATAAGACATTAAGAAGAAAGATGCGAATTAAAGCAAATTGAAGTAGAACGAAATGCCACATTGTCAGTCGCCAAAGAACTTAAGAATAAAGTCGAGGAAGAAGTAGTGCAGTCAAAGAAAAAGTAAATGAGGTCAAAGTAAAAATTGACAAGGTCGAGGAAGAAATAGGTGAAGTCAAGGATAAAGTTAGCAAGTCAAAGAAGAATTAGACCGGCTTAAACGGCAGTTAAGGGATAGGGGAAGCCAGCAAGTGAATCATCAGGTCAGCGATTAAAATCTCCCTCCTTTGATGGCCAAAGTTCATGGACAACATATAAGAGGCAGTTTGAGGTAGCTGCATGTGGGAATAATTGAAATGATAAAGGGAAGGCAGTCCTGGCGTGTGTTGGAAGCTGCCCTAGACTTATGACATGGTGACAAACACCTTGCCCAGATATAACGGGTCTAGTTGAAATCACGTGTTCAAGAGGCTGGGGAAAGCTTACGGGAGTTCGAAGCTGCCGTGTGGAGATTGACACACCTGGCATACCTGGATGCATCGAAACAATTCCAAGACCAATTAGTAGTAGAGGCCTTTCTGAATTGCGCACAGGACGATGGGATCAGGCGTGTCCTCAGGTTATCTCGATATAAGAACAGCAGCGAAGCATTGGTGTGTGCACTCGAGGTAGAAGCTGTCTTTAAGGATACCCCGAGTTCAAAAGTGCGAGCTATGACTCTCAAAGAACTGCATCCAGAAAAGAAGAACTAAGACCCTATGTTGATCGAGATGCAGAAAATGTTCAGTCAACTATTGGCTAAACTGGATATTTTAGGCGAGGAAAACAACAAAATAGTGGGAAGTCAAGTGGAGGCATTACATTTAGGCCTCGGTATGACTGTAAGAGTAGTTCAAGACAGTTCAAGGTGGAAGATCTGGTTTGGCTGTACAACCCACAACGTAGAAAAGGAAATTCACCGAAACTTCAATCACCTTGGAAAGGACCGTAAACTGTTATTACCTGAATTAATGATGTCGTCTATCAGAGAAATGCGTTGAGGATTCATAATTGCCTGACTGGGGGGACGATCAGACTTAAGGAGAGAGTAGTGTTACGCACTTGCGACTCCTAGATGCTGGTAATGTTATAGAAGCAACTTTTTTGAAGAGATAATCGAAAAATATTGACCTCCAAAGGAACCTCTTTTAGAGCCTGTTCGATCGCCAAAGTAAAAAATCGAACAAAAACGTATTTAGTATTTTTCCGGCAATTTTCAAACTCGAAATAAAAGCAATAAAAGTACTAAGCCCCGAGGCCGTACAACGCTGTTCGGCTCCCATTCTACCTTTCTATTTGACGTTCTCGACTTACAAAATTTTCATCTCAGGTCATTTCAGGATACGATCGATAATATGGATTCACCCTGTAATAACAAATTGCACCCTAATAAATCTCCTTCACGTGTCAATAATAAAATTGAAAATTAACTATCTTCAAAGCCCGCGCGCGAAGGCAAAGAGCAATTCATATCAAATACATTCATTATTCATAACATATTGCATCAGATCGTACAAGAACAAGCCTGCAGAATCGTCGGCGCCTTTGCCATCAAGTCTCGATTTTACGTAAATCAAGTAAAATAAGAAGTTTCACGTTCAAAGGATCAAAGAGAATCAAACACCCCATTATTCAAACTTCGTATAAAAACCAAGCTCATCCTCGTCTTGAAGACAGTAGTTCCGAGACAGTAGTCCACCCGCGATGGATAGTGGCATAGTGGCGGTCCGATCATCGGATAAAACAAGTACTCCGTGACCGCGATATTCTCGGCAACAGACACTCAAAATTCAAACATCCGCGTCTAACAAAAAATCATGAAGAGTTTATACTGGACATTTTCGTGTTGCGTTTAATCCAAAAGGAACTTGTCATTAGTGTTAAGAAGCAAACAAACTGTGTTCCCATTGAGGCTGTGAGAAGTCGAACTTGTAAAGTATTAAATAAATAATCTGTGTTAAACCGTCATCGTTAAACTAAACCAGTGTGTTTCATTTGTGAAATCTCCGCAAAACCTCTTCTTTTATTGTGATACAAGCAAACCGACTCGTAGCTAGCCTTGCCGCCTGAGGTACTTGAGGTGGTTCAACCCTATTTGTGAACCCTCAGGTCGAAATTCATCTCTCCAGAAAATCTCTACCCATCCAAGCATAAATAAGGGAGTTAGAGGCGTCGTTCTGAAAATAAGTAACAGGAGAACAGGAGTGATAGTGTCCAAAAACACCCCTGGAGGGGCTGATCATCCCGTCAGAGGACAACCACCGCCCCTTCAGAGAGCTCGCCGAAACAAGGTAGGCCAACCTTAGCATACTACCCTTCTCCAAATCGCTACGCAGGGGTTGAAACCAGGAATCTCAAACCCAAAATCACCACCATCGAAAACCAAAATAACAATTTTTTATTATCTATTTTTGTTTTGTATTACAATAGTAGCTCATGAGCAGCCTGAATTAAGCAGCGGGGATGATAGGCAACTGCAATACTAGCATATCTCGAACCCTTGCTTCATTCACTTCAAAGAAGCCTGTAATGTGTGCCATCTCTGAGACACTAGTACGACTTTTATAGAAGCTGGAAATTTGTACAAGATCGAGACTTTGCTACATTGTACCAGCTACCGCACGAGAGGATTATGGACCTTGCTAGATTTTTTAAATGCATTTTATAGGGTATATAAGGCGATGTACACACGCGGGAAGAGAGTTTCTAAATGAGTTGTGATAAACCCAAAGTGACACAAAGTTAATATGTTATCATTTTCAAATCCACGGATTAAGGGAGGTTTCCTAGAGGGTGAAGACTCGTGACAGTATGTATATTACTTCCATATTGCACAACCCGCTTTCTGTGCCCATTACTCACGCTTAGCAAACAAAGCGGTTAAAAATCATTTTTAAATAGTTAATTGTACAAGGAGTTGATTTTAAATATAGCATTTTGAAATTGATACTAAGTATACTGGAAAAATTTAAGATAAATAATGGCAACTTTTCTATTGAAACATCTTATTCTAAGATTAGCAGTTCTCGAGAAAATCCCTGAAAAATCACATGTGAGAAATTGTAAACTAAAATTATATACGCACATCATTTAGGTATTATTGGATAAAACAACTTGTGGGTATGCATTTTTTTCATTTTTTCATCGATTGTTATTTTCCATGCAATTTTTTATTTATGTCAACCCAGATGTCGTTGTCAACGCTCTCGATGATTTCGTGCCAATATCTGCGTTTGGACGCTGTGATGCTGGCACGTAAGTCATTTCTGGCCTCCCAATAGGCTGTGTAGCTGATAGTTATTGCATCAACGAGCAGTCTTAGCTCTTGTCCATTTTATTTTGAGCTTGAGGCACTTGGTGCATAGTTGCGCGATTTTGCGGGTCCACCAGTATTCTGGTTTGCCGCGCGGGAGAACCGCGGCCGGTAACGCGGCCGTGCATAGTCTGGTTAGGGCCTCGATAGTGCTCTCAATATCTGGGTCTCGCAGATGACCGAATTCATGGCGAAGTCTCTTAATAGTAGCTCATGAGCAGCCTGAATTAAGCAGCGGGGATGATAGGCAACTGCAATACTAGCATATCTCGAACCCTTGCTTCATTCACTTCAAAGAAGCCTGTAATGTGTGCCATCTCTGAGACACTAGTACGACTTTTATAGAAGCTGGAAATTTGTACAAGATCGAGACTTTGCTACATTGTACCAGCTACCGCACGAGAGGATTATGGACCTTGCTAGATTTTTTAAATGCATTTTATAGGGTATATAAGGCGATGTACACACGCGGGAAGAGAGTTTCTAAATGAGTTGTGATAAACCCAAAGTGACACAAAGTTAATATGTTATCATTTTCAAATCCACGGATTAAGGGAGGTTTCCTAGAGGGTGAAGACTCGTGACAGTATGTATATTACTTCCATATTGCACAACCCGCTTTCTGTGCCCATTACTCACGCTTAGCAAACAAAGCGGTTAAAAATCATTTTTAAATAGTTAATTGTACAAGGAGTTGATTTTAAATATAGCATTTTGAAATTGATACTAAGTATACTGGAAAAATTTAAGATAAATAATGGCAACTTTTCTATTGAAACATCTTATTCTAAGATTAGCAGTTCTCGAGAAAATCCCTGAAAAATCACATGTGAGAAATTGTAAACTAAAATTATATACGCACATCATTTAGGTATTATTGGATAAAACAACTTGTGGGTATGCATTTTTTTCATTTTTTCATCGATTGTTATTTTCCATGCAATTTTTTATTTATGTCAACCCAGATGTCGTTGTCAACGCTCTCGATGATTTCGTGCCAATATCTGCGTTTGGACGCTGTGATGCTGGCACGTAAGTCATTTCTGGCCTCCCAATAGGCTGTGTAGCTGATAGTTATTGCATCAACGAGCAGTCTTAGCTCTTGTCCATTTTATTTTGAGCTTGAGGCACTTGGTGCATAGTTGCGCGATTTTGCGGGTCCACCAGTATTCTGGTTTGCCGCGCGGGAGAACCGCGGCCGGTAACGCGGCCGTGCATAGTCTGGTTAGGGCCTCGATAGTGCTCTCAATATCTGGGTCTCGCAGATGACCGAATTCATGGCGAAGTCTCTTAACAACCACATCCTCCTTCTCGGGCTTGTATCGCCACCTGGTTACCCTGGTGGGAGAGTCCCGTATTGAGCCGTTGTCCGAGGGCTCGTCGAGAAGTTGAAATTTGATAAGAAGGTGGTCACTGAGAGTCTCGTCCTCGAGAACGCGCCAGCCGCATATGTTTCGTGCCAGTAGTGAAAGAATGACAGTTTTGTGACACCCCCACCACTTTTAGCACCCCCCACCACTTTTCTAAGCCACACCCCCACCACTTTTCTAAGCCACGCCCCACCCCCACCATAATCTAGACCCCACCTACCATAATTCAGAATCCCCCCACCATAATTCGAGACCCCCCCCATAACTTAGACCCCCACTATAATTTAGACCCCCCACCATAATTCAGAGCCCCCCCACCATAATTCAGAACCCCCCCACCATAATTCAGAACCCCCCACCATAATTTAGAACCCCCCACCATAATTCGGGAACCGCCCACCACGTCACAGAACTCTCCACCATAATTCGGGAACCCCCCACCATAATTTAGACCCCCCACCATAATTCAGAACCCCCCTCTCCTCTCCTCATAGTCAGTATGGAAGGGGGGAATTGTAATTGTGATACGTTAGGGAGTGCATACTTTACTACTCTTCCAAACACATCATCATTATGCCCATCTGTATATGGGTATGTATCAGATGTAAAAGTGTATTAAAGGAATACAATACCTCCAAAAATGAAAAAGTATTCACCGTTTGTGAGAATTGTGACATACGACATATTAGGGCCTCTGCTTCATAATTGATTTCAATAAGTGGAAGTAGTGGTGAAAATAAAATGATAACCCGGCCTATCCACCACTCCCATCATAATTCGGAACCCCCCACCATAATTCAGAACCCCCTACTACAATTTAGACGGTGGAGAGGTTATTTTTAGTACATATTTGAAAATAAATCAACGCATTATTGGAGATTTTAAGAAAGTGACAAAATGTGTGTAAGAGATGTGTATCAGCACTTTGAGGAGCGTTTAATATCATTTAAGAATTGGAGAGGCACTACAAAACCTTTAGATCTTGCACTGGCGGGGTTTCATTATATTGGTTGTGAGGATATCGTTCGCTGCTTTCATTGTGGAGTTGATATTTACAGGTGGAAATTAGATGACACACCTATTATTGATCATTTACAGTATTCAGAAGATTGCTCTTATGCAAAATTAATCAAAGAGGGATTGTTGAGAATTATGGATAAGGAGAAGGAGCACGTATCAAGATGCAGTTTGTAGTTTGTCAGCAATAAGCTATAGAAGTGCATTCTGGTGGCTACTTAGTGTCACCTTAAGTTTACATGTAATGTACATATTTATGAATGACAATTAATTATGTATTGTGAATCAATAGAGATCGTATTAAAGCTTTTTTAATGTACCACCCTGTATATTGAGCTGTAATAATAAGAAAGAAAGAAAAATAGATAGATAGAAAAACACACATTTCGTATAATACATTTATTTTTACAATTACAAATTATGATTGAAATAAAAATACATATAAATACAGTTAAGACCTTAAATAAAAATAAAAAGTAAGCAGTTGGATTTTACTTAAATGGAAAATTCACCACAAAGTTTTTCACATACTCTATCGCGTCCATTTTACGATCCCTCCTTTTCAAATCGGAATGTAAATCAGCCAGTTTCTGTTGCATTTTTTCAATTTTTCGGATCTCCTTCGCTATATTTCGTTTCTCTGTTTCACAGTGTCCGTTAAACCGACCTGACTCTACAATGGACACCCTATGCATCTCGTCAATGAACCTCGTACTAGCTTTAGCAATTCCATCATCCTGAATTTCACACTTTCGTTTCACTTGGTCAACAAAATTTGAAAATAATTCGTCTTTCGAGTCGTCAGATTCTTCATTAGAATGATTATTGTTAACGGCCACTTTTGAAATTTTTGGATCAAATGATGGTAATGGGGCTGCCTCAAACATGGGTCGAATAGCCGAAAAACTACCCTCAGTTACAAAAAAATCCGAATCGACGGATGATGCTGCTTGGCGTGAATTTAGCTATTTGCACAACCTGGCTTCAAACGAGATATCCTCGTATAGGTCGTCGGGAGTTGCTGAACGTTTATTAGATTTATAATTGTACTGAGAACTCATTTTAAGACTTTGCTTTATTAAACAACAGAAGAAAAGGCGAGACTGAAACTAAATGCATGTACGATAAAATCATCCTTTAAATAAACAATGAATGTGCTGAGCGTGCAAGCGTATATTGCTAATATAGAATTGAATGAAATAAATGCTTTATGATAAATAGAATGATGAATAGATGGATAGATTAACAGATGAATAAGTAAACAATTTACTAAATGAAATCATTGTAGTGAAAAATATTAAGGCGTCTTATTAATCAACATTGTTATCTCTCGCAATAATGAAAGCATTGTGCAATGAACGAAACTGCAAAGTGATGTGTGTTAGGTCGGCCAGTCATCCCCCCGAACCCCCACCCCGGAACCCCCCCCGCGGAACTAAAAATCCACACAGATTTAAATCTATCAAAGATTGTACAAAGCAGCGCTGACAGCTCACTTTATCCAGAAAGTCGTTACATTTTACATATCCTTCATGATACTTCTTAGCTAGTTCGTCGCACTCTCCCATTCCATAAACTGCCTCATGTTCAGCATCGCATCTCAAATTTGCGAATAATTGTCTTAAATGACTCACACCACTTTCTAAGTCAACTATTTCGATTTCTTTCACGTAGGCCATCCACATTTTGAAACTTACTGTTTATTTCACCTCGAACTAAATTAATAATGGCTAAAGCGTTAAATTAATGCTTGAGTTTTATAATGAAATCCCCACCTAACCGTATACCCTACCTATCTACTAAAAGAAAACAATTTTATCAGTGTTTGTACTTCTACACAGTCAGCTATTTTATTTTGGATTAGCTAGTCAGTTATTTTACTTTGGATTAGCAAGTCAGCATTTGCATAGTTGACACTTTTCAAAACAATGTTATCATTACATGTATTTAATTTATCTACCTACAGTCCTCAGTTCTATTTTCGATTACTAAATCAGCATTCGCATAGTTAACACTTTCCAATATAGCAACAAAATATTTTATAACATCGGCAAAACTATTCTTCCACCTAACCAAGCATTATAAAAAGTAAACATATGCATGCGAATGGTAGTAGAGTAATAAAACTGATACAACCCAAACCAAACTTAATTTTTTATTACTAAAATGAATCACGTCTGTATTTGTGGTATGTTCAGGAGTCCTGCAGTAAGTTATTGCACGCTAAATTATAAATTAGTGGAAATAATTAAAGAAAACTACCCCGCTGAATATGAAGTACTGATAAGTTTACCAGGTCAGCGTTGGGTAATAGCTGGCAATTTTATTTGTTTGCTATTAAAGTTAACTAACGCCGCTAGAAATATGGATATATTTAATTTCAATACGGAGTTCAGCGAGAAATGCGACAAATCTGATTGGCATCAATCTTCAACCAGTCCCAATGTATTCAAACACCATATATACAACATACGAGTTGTTGAATTTACAAATCTATCACCGGGGCTGTCTCTGAGTGATGAAATTTTTCAATTGCTGTGCTGTTTCGAATGTGTCTTGGTTAGAAAAGCCTTACATTTAAAAAGTGCTTTGTTTGTTGACTGCAATTTTGGTCCTGTGAAATTTGGAACTACCTCTCGACAAGAAAAATTTAATCAGCGTCTTCAACAACCCATCATCACTCAGCCCAAAACACTGTTTCTAATAGCTTATGAATGTAAATACAAGATCCAATAAAAGCATAATGAAAATAATACTGTTGTTTTATTATATTCACTTTCAATTCACATTAAACCTGTAATAGGATAGGATTTAACTATCAAATAAAACACGCATTTGACATGATTAGTTTTTTTTATTAGAAAAACACCAGATAACTGTTACATTCTCTACAAAAAATCAAAATCAAGGTCCATTGTTAGATTTTCCTGTTCAATAATTTCATTGGCTAGCCTTAAAAGAATTGTGAGATTATCTTCAGCTGTATTATGGTCAGTGGTATTATGGTCAGCGTTATTGTGTAAATTACCGAGAGAGTAATGCCCCCATGCCAAAGTTTTTATACTCCCGAGTACAACACATCGTTTGTCATCTTGAGCTGAGAGTGCAACCTTATTTTCTAGTTCGGTATATACAGTATGCAGATGTGATGAGAATACATACATTTTTCGTAAAATCAATCCGCCATCCTCAACATTCTGTTTGCAATCGATCAAATGCAACTGATTTTTTATTATACTTTTTGAAACACCTTTAGCTTTCTTTGTGACGTCACCATTAGCTCGAACGCAGTAAGCTTTTGCCCCAGTACCAAAGAAGCTATCTATTGGCAAACCTGCATATTCGTCTTTCATTTTACCTACAACCGACTTCGCTTTTGGAATGTTGTGCTGATTTGGAATGGGGAAATTTGATGTGTCGATTAGATCTATATTTTCTTTAATATCATCGTAAACGTTATCAGTGTGAATCTCTAAAATTAAAGAGTCGGTATCGGTGTAGCATAGAATAGCTTTGTCATCATATTTCTTTTTTATGAAATTATAAAAAAAGTTATAAATTATGGTTTTAGATATATCTAAAATGGTAAATCCTACGAAGAGAGGCTTGCCATATAAGATTTTTAATAAAAACATTTGCACCGCTACTAAATCTTCCGAAAACACTGTACAGGACTTGAAATTTGGTCTTGCAATTAATCCTTGAGCACCAACACTACCAATACTATTCTCCCAATGTGTCACTAGCTTCACGTCAGTTTTATTGTCTACATTTTCCATAGTTTTACCAAATATCGAATTAATAAAAAATTTAAAAAGATCTAGCTCGAATGCATTTTTAGAACAATTTCTAAGTTTGGTGTTCAAATCTATATAAGATTTTAACCAAGCAGGCTGAAAATTCAATGACTGTGAATTTTTCTAAGTATTAAGCCATGTTCTAAGCATTGTTTTAAATTTCTGCAATGGATGATATATTTTTGTTTATCATGTAAATTTAATAATAATTTTGAATTTTTAGAGTTCGGAGGTACAATGTTCTCAGGGCAGAATGGCAAATCATTATGTTTATCGTATAAATGATGTGGATATTCTAAATCTACCTCTAGTACATAACCTTTTGGTGAATCATCGCCAAAAACAGTACATTCGAAGTTTTCAATTTCATAATCATTTAGCCATCTAAAGTCTCCCGTGGGCAGACATTGACTCATTGCACAACCGTACATGTTTGTGGCGTCTAAATATAGTATATATGATGTTGGTTCTGATGGATTAAAATTTGAAATTAACGGATTGTTTGCCATAGCTTTTCTATTACTACACTGACTGACACCACCGCGTATTCCCTTTCCAAAAAAATGTAACATATCAATATCAGTTAAGAGTTGAAGTTGAATCCCAGTTTTGCGTAACATGGCATCCCAACTTAGTGACGGAGATATTAAATACTGTGCAGGATCTAATTTATATGTTTGCATGCAAATTTGTCTGAAGTTTTCAAATATATCAGCAAGAATCAGTACATCCGATACCAGGTAAATATCTGAATAGCCACCGAGTGCTTGACAATTAAAGGTTTGCCACACATCACAAGCGCGATCACAATCCTCCTGAGAAATTGATTCACCACTCAAAACATTGAAAAACTGCCCAAGTGACGGTAATTCAGTCTCATCCAATTTATCCATGGATTCAATATATGAATATGGAAATACACCTTTTCGTCTTAGTAAATCGAATTGCTTTTCATCGCTGTAATATTTTTTCACTTCGAGGCATTGATGTGGTTCCAACGTTTGACTTAATTTATCTAATGAAGCAGGTAAAAAGCGAAGTGAATCCACAAACCTCAATTTGATGTAAATGTTTTTCGGTTTTTCATCATTAGATTTACCAACGAGAATGTGTTTGGAAAATGTAATATATTTTTCTTTATTTTGGACAATAACGTCTATTTTTTCTTTCTGTAAAGCAAATTTTTAATAAACAAATGAGAATCATAATTAGTTAAATTGTGGAAAAATACTGGTATAAATTTAGGAATTTTGAAATTTATGACTGGCCGACCTAACACACATCAGTTTGCAGTTTCGTTCATTGCACAATGCTTTCATTATTGCGAGAGATAACAATGTTGATTAATAAGACGCCTTAATATTTTTCACTACAATGATTTCATTTAGTAAATTGTTTACTTATTCATCTGTTAATCTATCCATCTATTCATCATTCTATTTATCATAAAGCATCTATTTCATTCAATTCTATATTAGCAATATACGCTTACACGCTCAGCACATTCATTCTTTATTTAAAGGATGATTTTATCGTACATGCATTTAGTTTCAGTCTCGCCTTTTCTTCTGTTGTTTAATAAAGCAAAGTCTTAAAATGAGTTCTCAGTACAATTATAAATCTAATAAACGTTCAGCAACTCCCGACGACCTATACGAGGATATCTCGTTTGAAGCCAGGGTGTGCAAAAAGCTAAATTCACACCAAGCAGCATCATCCGTCGATTCGGATTTTTTGTAACTGAGGGTAGTTTTTCGGCTATTCGACCCATGTTTGAGACAGCCCCATCACCATCATTTCATCCAAAAATTTCAAAAGTGGCCGTTAACAATAATCATTCTAATGAAGAATCTGACGACTCGAAAGACGAATTATTTTCAAATTTTGTTGACCAAGTGAAACGAAAGTGTGAAATGCAGGATGATGGAATTGCTAAAGCTAGTACGAGGTTCATTGACGAGATGCATAGGGTGTCCATTGTAGAGTCAGGTCGGTTTAACGGACACTATGAAACAGAGAAACAAAATATGGCGAAGGAGATCCGAAAAATTGAAAAAATGCAACAGAAATTGGCTGATTTACATTCCGATTTGAAAAGGGGGGATCGTAAAATGGACTCAGCGATGGAGTATGTGAAAAACTTTGTGGTGAATTTTCCATTTAAGTAAAATCCAACTGCTTACTTTCTATTTTTATTTAAGGTCTTAACTGTATTTATATGTATTTTTATTTCAATCATAATTTGTAATTGTAAAAATAAATGTATTATACGAAATGTGTGTTTTTCTATCTATCTTTCTTTCTTTCTTATTATTACAGCTCTAATATACAGGGTGGTACATTAAAAAACAAATGGTTTATAAAGCTTTAATACGATCTCTATTGATTCACAATACATAATTAATTGTCATTCATAAATATGTACATTACATGTAGACTTAAGGTGACGCTAAGTAGCCACCAGAATGCACTTCTATAGCTGATTGCTGACAAACTGCATCTTGATACGTGCTCCTTCTCCTTATCCATAATTCTCAACAATCCCTCTTTGATTAATTTTGCATAAGAGCAATCTTCTGAATACTGTAAATGATCAATAATAGGTGTGTCACCTACTTTCCACCTGTAAATTTCAACTCCACAATGAAAGCAGCGAACGATATCCTCACAACCAATATAATGAAATCCTGCCAGTGCAAGATCTAAAGGTTTTGTAGTACCTCTCCAATTCTTAAATGATATTAAACGCTCCTCAAAGTACTGATACACATCTCTTACACACATTTTGTCACTTTCTTAAAATCGTCAATAATGTGTTGATTTATTTTCGAATATGTACTAAAAATAACCTCTCCACCATCTAAATTGTAGTAGGGGGTTCTGAATTATGGTGGGGTGTTCTGAATTATGATGGGAGTGGTGGATAGGCGGGGTTATCATTTTATTTTCACCACTACTTCCACTTATTGAAATCAATTATGTAGCAGAGGCCCTAATATGTCGCATGTCACAATTCTCACAAACGGTGAATACTTTTTCATTTTTGGAGGTATTGTATTCCTTTAATACACTTTTACATCTGATACATACCCATATACAGATAGGCATAATGATGATGTGTTTGGAAGAGTAGTAAAGTATGCACTCCCTAACGTATCACAATTACAATTCCCCCTTCCATAGTGACTATGAGGAGAGGAAAGGAGAGGGGGGTTCTAAATTATGGTGGGGGGTCTAAATTATGGTGGGGGGTTCCCGAATTATGGTGGAGAGTTCTGTGACGTGGTGGGGGGGTTCCCGAATTATAGTGGGGGTTCTAAATTATGGTGGGGGTTCTGAATTATGGTGGTGGGGGGGGGTTCTGAATTATGGTGGGGGGCTCTGAATTATGACGGGGGGTCTAAGTTATGGCGGGAGGGTCCCGAATTATGGTGGGGGATTCTGAATTATGGTGGGTGGGGTCTAAGTTATGGGCGGGTCTAAATTATGGTGGGGGTGGAGGTGGGGGTGGGGCGTGGCTTAGAAAAGTGGTGGGGGTGGGGGGGTGTGGCTTAGAAAAGTGGTGGGGCGTGCTAAAAGTGGTGGGGGTGTCACAAAACTGTCATTCTTTCACTACTCGTGCCAAATCAGCATTCGCGAAGGTGATGTCGATCACACTCGCCTGCTCACCCCTCGTGAACATGGCTGTGTTACCGACGTTGACCACTGTTAGATCATGGCCAGCCAGCCATTCGGCTAGCATCTGGCCTCTCACGTCCCGGGTGGCAGAACCCCATAGCGGATTCTTAGTGTTAAAGTCGCCCGTAACTAATGCCACGGGTGTGCCTAAGTGATCTGACGCTTACCGTCAACTCGCAAAGGAAATTAGCGACTTCCGCGATTTCGCAGTTTGGGGTTTTATAGCACGAGAATATCCCGACACCATCAACAATACATCAAGTGATGCAGTTAGCACTGCCGGTGTTGTCGGCACTTCTATTGTAGACTCGAATTGCTGCGTCCACATTGTTGTCATTGATCCACGCGCTGTTGCCATTAGTATGCCTTTTGTTAGGCTCCGTGACTAGGAGCACGTCGGCTTTATGGATCTCCTTAGAGTGGTAAAGGAGGTCCTGAGCTTCCCGGCTCCTATTTAGAATAACCTGCAGGAAGCAGGTCATCTATGCCGACGTCGCTGATGGCGCGTGCTCTGCCACTGGTGGCCCCTCCGAAGTTCCGAAAGGGTCTCAGCATTTTACCTAGCCTATCCTGATGCTTTTGTCTGCGAATATCTTTGACGCATCGTCTTTGTTGATACGCAGGGTTATCGCCGGCGTATCCCTGGCGTTTAATTGAAGTTTAGTTTGTACGACTTTCCGCCTAGTGTTCCAACCTTCCTCTCGAGTGCGCTGATGACCTTGGCACGGTCTGTGTTGGCGTCGATGCCCCTGATATGGAGCGTCTCCATTTCGGCGCCCATGCCAATTGTCCGTAGACTGATGCTTTCGTTGGGCGCTTGAATTGCCTTCTGGATGGCGTCCAGGGCCTCTTCGTTTTTGTCCAGGGTTATCAGTAGCTTCCCTTCCTTAGTGCTTTTCATCCCTCTGATGGAATCAATGGCGGCGTCCCCTGTATACTACTACCCTTCACGGTAGAAAGCACATATCTGTATTGTTTCCCTTGTTCCACTATTAATGCATAAGTGTTCCTAGTTCTTCTTTTTGATCTGTCTGTGGCACGGGTCTGTTTGCCCGTGTAGATTGCCACCTTCGTGACGGAGTTATGGAATACCCTTTCCACGAGCTTCCGATAGTTATCGGGTCCCATTCCGTTTATGTGATGTAGCGCCACCCACTAGTCGTTTACTGTCTCGGCCTTGACCATGCACATTTTCTTCCAAGTGTCCTCAGGTGTGCCGTCGAGCGCCACCCTAATTATCTTCTTATTCACCGTCTGTACTTGGAAGCGCACCCTTGTTGTTTGCTCCATCACCTCAAATTCTTCCTTGATAGTGGCGAGTTCGGGGAATCTGTTGCTACAAGTTTTCGCGAAACCAGTTGTCATATCGGTGTCATCGGGTTCGACAAGGACCACCTTGACGACAGTGTTACTGGTGTCGAGAGGGTTACCAACCTTCCAGGTGCTGATCCCGTCAAGGGAAGACAGATGTGAATTTTTGCCGTACCACGGCGTTGTCTGTGTGCTGGCCTCCTTTTTTTGGGATTTCAACGGCATGAATGCGTCGTCCTTAAGTGTGCCGTTGGTAAGCACCTTGTGTTTATCGAGCCATTCTTTAATCATGGGGCCTCCCAGCGTGGCGGCCTCTTTCCTCAACTTGGCTGCTATCTCTTTTATCTCCCGTTTGGTATTCGGGTTTTCGATGATCTTTTGTTCCGAGTACAGGCTGCTTTTAACCACCATGTTAATGGCTTCTTCGATGATAGTTGCCACTGGGTCAACTTCCATACTGGCTGTTGCCGCGTCGCGTACGAGCGACGTGTCGTGTACTTTTCTCTTTTTGTTAAACGAGTTACACCTCTGTAGCTGGCTCGCGACATTAAGCCTGCTATGGCGTGGGGCTGGCTTAGCGATGCTGGCATGATCATCGATGGTGATGTCTGTGGTTTTCAGGTGAGTGAGAGTAGGGGGATTAGCCTTGCCGGCATCCGATCCACTGAGTCTGTCTGCAACAGGTGCAGTATTCGTTGAGGAGCTCCTGCTCCTCGAAGGGCTACGCGGTAGAGGACTTCGTCTCGCAAAGACTGCGCTCTCGTCCATGTTTACTAAGTCCGTGAGAAAGTCCCTATTCTTGCCTGTGTCAGTCGTAGTTTTCCCGTCCGGTAAAGGTATGTCAAAGTTATCCATATGATTCCCACGAGTTGGGTCGAAGTAAAGGTCGACTTCCGGGTAACGCCCGTTCCGGAAGCAAGGCATTTATACTGTGGGGTGCGCAAGATGCCCCACAGGTTTTTACGACTTCGCTGTCGCTTATATTATAGAGGTTGCATCCGCGCGGGTCAGCCGGTTAAGGTAAGCTCCCCGGTCTCAGTTACCGTGCGACATTCCCCTGCGGTGCCATTTTTTTCTTTTCCGCAAGGGCCATTGAAGTTCGGGCTGAGATTACGGTGTTTAGCGGGAGAGTGGCACGGCTATCTCGTGGCTCGGATAACCTCGGGTGCGCCAGTTCCCGAAGCCACACCTTGCTGTGTGGATCCTGAGTGTTGAGCTGTACTTACTTTCCTTTACAGTGCCGAGGTCGAACCAGCGGGGAACCCCGCGGGACCCATTTGCATTTTTTCCGCTGCGCACTAGCCAAGTTGCGTAGATATTGTATTGTATCGCATGTAGATCTGGTAGTTGCTTCCTCCTCGCTTGGTAATCACCGCCCGTAATAATAGTCGTTCTTTCTGTCGCATCACCTTACCGTAGTAACTTAACCGTATTAACCTCCCCCCTCTCTTACGACATCTAAATCACCATTGACCGCCACTCCGCTACAATCAGTGGTTGTCTGTTTTTGTACAAATACGTTAGGGCAGTAGAATAGAACTGTAGATAGTAGGATACTGGGAATAATAAATATATATATTATTTAAACTGTGCCTTTTACTGTGTGTGTGTGTGTGTGTGTGTGAAGTCTGGTATCCCTAGACCCCTGGACATATCGTGTCTCCTCTAACGCCATCCCAGCCCTTCCGTAACAGACTAGTGTGAGTTCTTTACCTCACGAAAAACAATTGTAAAGGTGGTGCCCGAGTTTACCGTCACCGCCGACTGAAGGCTCGAGTGCCAAAGTGACGATTCACTACTCGAAAGTGAATAAAATATCAGAATGTGAAACAAAATTTTCTGTTCAACGATTTTGAATTTACATTAATAAGATTCCCCATAGCAAGGTCGCTCTAATTTAGTTATAAAAATTTTGTCATCATAAGTTAGGGACGCAAAACTGTTCATTAATAGAAAATGTATAATGTCAGCTTTATCGCTCACCGCTTGTCTTACGTTGGCCGTGGCTAATCCGCTAAATTAAATTATTCACTCTCCCCACTACACTTTTCAGTTTTTCCTGCTAAAAAAGTAAGTAAAAAGTAAACATGAAACAATAAATTGCAAATGCAAATTTATTAACTTCTGCTCTGTTGCTTGCATACTGAAATGATGTTTGGCGATAAATTACGATTGTCAAAGAAAGGGAAGAGATGGGGCTGGCACTCTCCACATTTCACCCACAAACTAAAAAGCTCGGTATCTATTTGAATTTGCATCATTTACAAATAATAATAATCATAATTAATGTCACACTAACTTCCTTTTTTATTATTTATCAAATATCAGATTAGAAACTAGGTACACAATTAATATTCTATTTGACGTTCTCATAAGATTAAGAAACTAAATAATCGTTTAATCAATGTTAAGACATTTATTACCTTTATAAACCTCGGGGCATAGGGCGCACTCCGTTGTATAAATGCCTTCCACGTACGCAGGGGGCTCCGTGCGTGGCCACCACCCTTTCCCCCATACTCGTAGGAACAATTATGGACCACTATAAACCTAAAACGAAAACAGAGGGGACCTCCTTGGGGAGCGGTCCTTCTGCAAACGAAGGGATCTCCTTGGAGAGTAGCCCTTCTGTACAGGAAGGGATTTCTCTGGGGAGTGGTCCTTCCATGCAAGAAGGGATCTCCCCAAAGAGCGGCCCCTCGAAACAAACAACAGTGAAGGAAGTAATGGACTGCACTGGTAGTCTCCATAAAAAAAAACTAAAGAAGAAAACCAATACCCCGGATGAGGGTGGTGCAAGTAAACCTGCACCATAGCAAAGCGGCAACGTCGGTCCTTGCTAAGGCCATGCAAGGGTGTGACATTGCACTGATCCAGGAACCTTGGGTCTACAAAGGTCACATAAGAGTCTTAAAGGAGGTCGGTGGAGAATTCATCTACAGTAGATCTACTGAGACTCCTAGAGCGTGTGCTCTTGTTAAAGGTAAGCAAGCACTAATGTCACTTACTAATTTCTGTTCTAGGGATTTAGTGGCAGTCACCACTGTTCAATCCATCTTGCAAATATTTAATTTGTATCATCGAGCTCGTTCTTTATGTGAACCTATGTTAACACATGTCACACAATATATGCGTCCACCCCTACGATGTTGGGGTCGGCTCGCACCACTTATGCTTAAGTTAAGTAGTTTAGTAAGAAAGGAGTCTAGCCACAGCAATCATATACTTAGTACAGTCGTTAATAAATTTGTAAACCTTAGTTGTTAAATAAATCAATAGAAAATACAGTCCACTAATTTAATCGTAAATATTCCTCACAAGGAAAAATTCATAGACACACTAAACATTGGTCCATGATTCGAGTCGGATTAAAATCACGTGAAGTACATAGTGTATAAACAAAAGTGTAGAGTGAAAAGTGATTATTGTTTGTGGTTAGAACAGTTAAAAAACAAAAGTGGTAGTTGTATACAACACACAAGTAACAACAAAGGCAAGCCGGGTTGTTTTTTAACCAAACATTTTATGTTGTCAAGTGAAAAACATTTTACGTGAAAGTGCACACAGCATACATTCACACAGAAAATAACAAAGAACGCTTAGGAAACTATCTCGTGCATCGAGCTATACAGCGTTCCTCTGGGGTACACATCGCAGCAACGGCAACAAGAAGGTAGTTGTGGTTAGAAGCGAACACGGAGCATCGTAGTGGCTTGCAGCAGAAGACAGCTGTTTCGAGGAGCTGGAGATTGGTAAGCGTTGAGGCGTGAGAGGCAAGGCGGGTGGAGCTTCACACAGCACACGCGGCAGTTCCAGTGCTGCCCAGGTAAACATCACATAATACAGTAAGCATTGCACAGGGACGGCTCGCGGTAAGTAAATACGCATCTTGGATTATCTGGTAAGTGAATATTATTCCTTTATTTTTCCTTTCTTCCTATTTGAAAATTGAGATGGAAGCACTAAAATATAAACGTAGTGTGATTAAATCAAAGTTAACACGATTTACAAATTATTTATCACAATATAATGAACAATCAAGTCTTAATAATTTAAAATTGAGAAAGTCTAAATTGGAAAATTTGCTTGCAAAATATGATGACATAAGAATGAATTTAAAAATAGATCACGGTGAAATTACCGAAGAAGACGTAGGGGTTTTTGAAGTAAATTATTATGATGTAATAGGGAAAGCTGATGCATTAATAGAAAAACATTCACAAAAGGTTATTTCTTGTAGTCAGCCAACAAGCGAGACAGCATTCGATTTTAAATCACAAGTAAAACTTCCACCAATCAATATTCCAACCTTTGATGGGTCATATGGTAAATGGAGTAGTTGTGATTTATTTCAGTCGGTAATTGATAAAAATATTACACTTGATTCTATGCAAAAGCTTCATTACCTCAAATTGAGACTAAAGGGAGAGGCACTAGAAATCATTCAGGATATGGAAACCTCAGAAAACAATTATCCAGTAGCATTACAGCTTCTGAAAGATCGATTTGAGGATAAAAGATCCATAAAATTACATCACATAAAGGCATTATTTTAACTTCCACAAATTCCGAAAGAAAATTATTCAAATATGAGACAACTATTGGATTCATTTCAAAAGCATGTTAGGTCTATAAAGGCTATGAAACACACGTATGAAATTTTATTGGAGCTCTTCTTGCTTGTATTACTGTCATCCAAGCTTGACAAAACGTCATCAAGAGAGTGGGAGGTTAAGGTTTTTGCAAAAAAGGAGTTGTCAACATATTCGGAATTTTGTCAGTTTCTACAACAGAAATGCAGTTTTTTAAATTCGTTAGAAAGAAATATAAGTCAGCATTCACAATCACAGCATACTTATAAAAACTCAAATTTTAATAAACTCAGCTCAGGGTACAATTCACAAAAATCACAACCATTGACTTATGTTGAGACACAAAATTCACAAAATGGTTGTTCCATATGTAAACAAAAGCATAGATTTTATAAATGTGAAAAATTTTTAGGTTTGTACACACAGGGCCGTATTAAAAAGGCAAAACGATTAACACTCTGTTTAAATTGTCTGACGGCGGATCATGTTGTAACTCAATGGAAATCAGGGCCTTGTAAGAAATGCTCCAGAAAGCACAATATTTTGTTACATTTAGATACTATCGAATCACATTCATCCACAACACAATTTAATGCCGAGCAACCAAGCAATTCGAACTTGGATTCGACTGCCCATTCTTCAAATGTACAAGCTTCATGTCTGCCGAACAACACATATTCACATATTTTGTTGGTAACTGCTGTTGTACATGTTTTCAATAACAAAGGAGAACGATTCACATGTCGGGTACTCCTAGATTCGGGTTCACAATCTCATTTTATTACATCAGAAATTTGTAGAGTATTGGGTTTGAAACCAAAACAAGAACAAATGTATATCAAAGGCATTAGCAACAGTCCAACACGTGTTACTGAATCGGTAGAACTCACAATTCATTCACGATTTAACAATTATCACACAAACTTAAATTTTTTTGTCATTTCAAAAGTAACAGATAATTTACCTGTTGTTAATGTAAATATCGCACAATTACAGATTCCACAAAATCTTAATTTGGTCGATCCAGAATTTAACATATCTCACAAAATTGATATGTTGATTGGGGCAGAAGTTTATTTAAATTTACTTTGCATAGGCTAAATACAGTTGGATAAAGGTGGACCTACTATGCAAAAAACTTTGTTAGGTTGGATGATAGCAGGTAAAGTTCATATTCAATACAACATAAGCTCACAAATGTCAAATGTTGCAATATGTAACTAAAGCATTGATGAGAAGTTAAGCAACCAAATTAAGAGTTTTTGGGAACTAGAAAATATCTGTCCCAAATCAGTCATGTCAAAAGAAGAAAATGAGTGCGAGAATCATTTTATGAGTATTTAACACTAAATCATATGCAAGAAGTACTTGTGGACGTCGATTCTGGTTACTATTTACCCCACCATGCGGTTTGCAAGAAAAGAAAGTTTGACAACTAAACTCCGTGTTGTTTTTTATGCTTCGGCGTGCACAGTTACTGGAGTATCTCTAAACGATACCCCGATGAAAGGTCCTGTCATTCAAAAGGAATTAATAGAAATAATAATTTGTTTTAGATTTCATAATGTTGCTATTGTCAAAGTACCTTTCTTAAATCGGGTAATTCATATTGTCAAAATTATGAATTAACGTCCCTCTGTCGCTCTGTAAAGCCCGCGAGCTAAAAAACACTTTTTACATTATTAGAATAATTCGAAAAACAAGCCTTCGCTGCTGGAAAATATACACGAGCCACTCTCCCCTACCGATCGAATTTTCGGGAACGCCGAAGAATCTGGAATTTCTAGAACGACTAGAACGCCTGGAGTCTTCGATTTTCGAACACGTCCAGAAGCTTTGATTTCTTATATAAACCGAGACGCGCTCAACGCACTCAGTCGGGCAAATCGAATCGAGTCGAGTCGAGCCAGTAAGTCAGTCAGTTCGGGATCCAGCCACGCGACAAACAACAACAAAAGGCAAATTTCTACTCTAAAGTGTTAATATTCAACATAATTAATTACATCAAACCTATTTAGTGATAAACAAATGTATTGTTAGAACGTGAATAGTAATATATCGTTATTTTGACTCCAAAAAATTTGACTTTTAATCGTTCGTGTAAATTCGATACAGGGTGTTACTTTTTCGCCAAGCCAAGCAAAACAAATTCATTCAAAAATTAAATTGTGCAGTGTTCTTGTGCGCGAATCTGACTAAAACGAAAGTCACGTTCGTGTTCGTGGCGCCCGTACAACGTGGGGCTCAGAGAAGTGGCCGAGAAGAAAAGAACAAAGGAAGAAGAGGAGAGTAGTGTGACTTACTCGAGGGGCTCTGAACTGAGTAGGGGTTGTTTCAAAGGTAAGGCAAAAACGCTACGAGAAGACCCATAGAAGAGCCAGAACTTCTCAAGTCCAATTTTCACAATAAAAAGAACATGGAATCTTACGAAAACTTTATGAAAACGCTAGGAGAGGCAGCGGCACGAAGGGGAATAGAACTGCCACACCTAGAAGGACAACCATCTTCCTCAGGGAGGGAAGACGACCCTATACGACATATATACCCGAATACTGCACAACCAGGTGAGTCGATTTTACATACATCAACCCCACTACGAGGGGAGCAAACAAATGTAAATATCGAGCCAAACCAAATTTTCGTGGGCATGGCGGAGGCAATCAAGCAGGCTATTCAAAACGCTACTACAAGTCATGAAGGGGGCAAAATGGAAAGTGTTATGCAAACTATAAGGAACTCCCCCATGCACACTTTCCAAGGGCTGGATCACGAAAGTGCAAATATGTTTATATTCAATATGGAAGAACATTTTCGAAAACATAATATTACTGACCGAACAGAAAAATTGATAATGATTACGTCACAATTAAAAGGCCATGCAAAGGAATGGTATGAGCCACATAAAAATTTAATATACGATTACGAAACATTCAAATTAAGACTGAGGCAGACCTTCGATACCATCGCAAAAAGGGCTCAGGCAGAGCACATTTTACATACCAAAATGCAGGGATATAACGAATCAGTTACATTATTCATTTCCAAGAAAATAGGCTTATTCAACAGAGTAAACCCAACCAGACCGCCTAAAGAGAAGGCGCACTGCATCTATAGACAACTACGCCCCGAGATAAGGGCACAAATTCGATTCAGTGATTTCGATACCCTCGAGGAGTTACTAACTGTAGCAGCAGAGGTAGAAGAATGATCTTCCGAGAAGCACCAATAATGACAATTGGAGAAATCGTCCAAACAACAATAATAATAATAGTAACCGTGACGAGGCACCAAGACAGGCAACCAATACGACGACCAGAAATATGAAAGGGGGAAAATATGCAAGAAAGCCGACCACCGACGACATGCCGATTTTGCGCAGGATGGCACTGGCAAAGAAATTTCCCACAAAATCCGTACACCACAGGACAAAACCAACAAGTCAATAGGCGTCAGGAAAACTCCCAAGGGGCCGGCGCCCGTCCCAGATCCAACAACTAAATAACGATTCCACGGCGTCCGGCCCAAATAATATAACCAACCCCGCGACTCCACCAAATTTCGACAATGTCTTAAATATCTCTGCAATTTTTCAAGACAAATCGATAAATAACATGGCTACTCAGACTGATTCTGAGAACATTATGAACATTTCCACTATCCTAGAAAAAACAACACTAAAAAACGTGGCGACGCAGACTGAAACTGCCCCGTTATTATCAGTGCAAGACTTACGAAAATCAAGGCAATTACCACATATTAAGATCCTCGCAAATGGACGGGAAATAAACGCTGTTATTGACACAGGTGCGGAAAGCAACATAGTCAGGGCAGGACTCGTCGACACCGAGCCTCAAATGAAAGACAGAAAATTGTTTGAAATGGCATGCGGAGGCCAAACAACAGAATCCTTGGGAAATATCGTCTTAGATCTAGACATACAAGGTAACAAAACTCAGGGTGAATTTGAGGTAATTAACAAATTAAATAAAGAACTTATTCTTGGTACGCCATTCCTGGAGGACGAGGGTGTCCATCTAGATTATGAAAGGAAGTGCATATATATGGGAAAGACGTTAAGGAAAACTGTATACTGGAACTAAGAAACAAGGTATACCCCCGAATTTCGACAACTCCACGAAAAAATTCGTATTCCACCGGAGGCTGAACAATTACTTATACCCGTATTTATGGAATTCTCCGACATATTCAGCGAACGACCTACTAAAGGAATTACAACTACGACTACGAAACACGTCATTACTCTATCCACCCCAACCATAATAAATCAGCGATGTTATCCAATGACACCTCATAAAAAGAAGATTTTCTACGAACAAATAGATGAGATGCTAAAGGCTGGTGTAATAGAACCCAGCAACTCACCTTACAGTTCCCCTCCAGTCATAATCAAAGCATCTGGTAAAAAAACCCGTTTCTGTGTGGATTATCGGAAGCTTAATGCTGTAACCAAGGACCAATCATCCACACTACCGAAAATACATGAAACTATCAAAACCCTTGGGAAAGCCAAGGCATTCACGTTGCTAGACTTAACATCGGGATATTGGCAAATTCCCATGGACCCGGAATCAAAGAAATACACAGCTTTTACTACCCCAGACGGAGCATCCTATCAATTTACAGTTATGCCGTTCGGCTTAAAGACAGCCCCATCCACATTTCAGAACTTCATGGTTCGCGATGTCCTAGCAGGATACATACATGACTTCGTACAAGTCTATCTCGACGATATCATCATATACAGTAACAGCCTAGAAGAACACCAGAGACATTTACATTTAGTCTTCGAAAGAATCCGTCTACACAATGTAAAAGTTTCACCGGAAAAATGTAACATCGCAACCAACGAATTGAACTATCTCGGACATCGAATATCCCAGGACAAAACACTACCCCAACAAAAACATGTCTTGGCAATACAAAATTTTCAACCACCAAAAAATAAAAAACAACTCCAAAGCTTCCTGGGAACATTTAATTGGATTCGAGAATACATAGAAAATGCCGCTTCACTTATTCAGCCACTTAACGAACTTCTCAGTAAAAACAAGAAATTTCACTGGACCAACGAACACGAGAGAGCTTTTAAAAAAATAAAGGACGAAGCTTCCAAGCCGCTCGAGCTACATCGCCCTGATTTTACGAAGAAATTTATCCTCCAAACAGACGGCTCCCTCACCGGCATATCGGGAGTTCTATATCAGCCAGGCGAAAACGGTTCGAAACAAATCATTTCTTTATCTAGCGCATGTCTCACCCCAGCTGAAAAGAAATACCATATCAACGAAATCGAATGCCTAGCCGTCGTCACATATATCAAAAAATACAAGATGTACCTAGAAAATGTAAGATTCACACTTAGAACCGATAACCGTGCCCTGGTCTGGTTAAATAAATATCAAGACGCCAAGACAAAATTAACACGATGGTCTCTTCTATTTCAAGAATACGACTTCGATATTGAACATCGCGCAGGAAAGGACAATGAATTACCCGATTTCCTGAGTAGAAATCCAGATATCCAAGAACCTCGGATGGAAATCGACGAGAAAAGAATGCTACCCCCTGCCTTAACTCCAGAAGGACTGGACATATTCACAAGGGCTGACTTATATGAAGAAGTGAAGCATACACAACTCCGTTCCAAACGTATTCAAAATGCCATACGAAAATGGGAAAGAATTCAAACTGACGGTCCTCGAAATTATAGAGAACAGACATTTTTTGACAACTTCACAGTCTACGACATGCCACTATGGCGCAACTACCAAGGAAGAAGAAAGTTAGTCGTACCTAGAAGCATGATACCCCATGTACTGGCTAGTTTTCATGATGAAGACATCGCCGCTCATCCAGGGAGAGATGAGACTATACGAAATCTAACAAGGACATACTTCTGGACTAACATGCACAAAGCCGTAGCAAAATATATACAAAACTGTCGAATCTGCAGAGAGGTGAAAGCCCGCCAACTGCAACCTAAAGCGCCGCTTCAACCCCACAAACCACGTTACGCATTTGAAGCCATAAGTATTGACGTCATGGGTCCCTACAAAGAGACTCCTCGCAGTAATCGCTACATTTTCATAGTGGAAGACATGTTTACGAAATGGGTGGAAGCTAAGGCATTCTCCGAACTAAACGCCCGCATTATAATCAATTACCTGGAAGAAGAAATTATTACGAGGTATGGAACACCGAAGATAATCGTTTCGGATAACGGCGGACACTTTGGCAGCACCCTGTATAAACAATGGTGAAATGGAAATGGAAGTTTACACCGATCTACCACCAGCGCTCCAACCCTACAGAGAGAAGGGTACAGGAATTCAAGAAAGTCCTGAAGACGTAACCTACAGGCGAACACAAAATAGCTGGGATAGATATATACCAAAGGTCTTACGCACCCTCCGAACACGATACAATGCCGCCACTCAAATGACACCAAGCAGGGCTTTGCTCGGATACGAATTACCCCAGCAGGGCGAACTAAATATACCAGCATATCAAGAGGAACGGGACGAGCAAGAAGAACAGACCCCGGAAGAAAGAACAGAAGAAATAAGGGCAAACCAAGCAGAATATCAAGAGAGGTATTCTTCGCCAAACGATAGACCTGAGGTTACCTTCGAGGAAGGACAAGAGGTAATGGTAAAGGCCCTTCGAAAGAAACCGAATGTATCCCTACCCTCTTGGACAGGCCCACATCTAATAACCAAAAAAGTCTCCGACGAAGTATACGAGGTCCGACGCGGAAACAACACTTATCTTGTACACGTAGACGATATCAGGCCCCCAGTCGCCGGAAACGAACCTCCCGAGCAGCTAGATACCGATGAAGAATCGGACCCCGATGATGACGAGTTAAATGACGAAAATCCTGAAGACGATTTTCCAGACCACCCCGAAGAACATCCCCCTGATGATGACGATAGAGACGATGAAATCCTACTACTTGCCTTAGTGCATCTACCTGCCTCAGCGTATCTACCTGCCTCAGCTCATCTACCTGCCTCAGCGCACCTACCTGCCTCAGCGCATCTACCTGCCTCAGCGCATCTATCTGCCTCAGCGCATCTATCTGCCTCAGCGCATCTACCTGCCTCAGCGCATTTACCTGCACCAGCGCACGAAGAAACTTTGCCTGCCCCAGCGCATATGGAAAAAGTAACAGTATCAACTCCGGCACTCGATGAGCCAACCACCTCAACAAGGTCAACACCAACACACGGAGAGACGAACAGACCATATAAACCAAAGCGACAACGAGCAAGACTGGTCATCATGGACCCCTAGAAACTGTATCCTTATTTTCAGTATTACGTTTATTTTCATTGTTGTACATATCTTAAGTTTTAGCATTGTATAAATTTTAGTTCTTATTATTCATAAAATACGTGTAAATATCTTAAGTTAAATAGAATTTTATACCTTAGGTTTTCAAACACTCAATCGTAGAAATTTGCCTTAGCAAACGGGGGGAATGTCAAAGTACCTTTCTTAAATCGGGTAATTCATATTGTCAAAATTATGAATTAACGTCCCTCTGTCGCTCTGTAAAGCCCGCGAGCTAGAAAAAACACTTTTTACATTATTAGAATAATTCGAAAAACAAGCCTTCGCTGCTGGAAAATATACACGAGCCACTCTCCCCTACCGATCGAATTTTCGGGAACGCCGAAGAATCTGGAATTTCTAGAACGACTAGAATGCCTGGAGTCTTCGATTTTCGAACACGTCCAGAAGCTTTGATTTCTTATATAAACCGAGACGCGCTCAACGCACTCAGTCGGGCAAATCGAATCGAGTCGAGTCGAGCCAGTAAGTCAGTTCGGGATCCAGCCACGCGACAAACAACAACAAAAGGCAAATTTCTACTCTAAAGTGTTAATATTCAACATAATTAGTTACATCAAACCTATTTAGTGATAAACAAATGTATTGTTAGAACGTGAATAGTAATATATCGTTATTTTGACTCCAAAAAATTTGACTTTTAATCGTTCGTGTAAATTCGATACAGAGTGTTACTTTTTCGCCAAGCCAAGCAAAACATATTCATTCAAAAATTAAATTGTGCAATGTTCTTGTGCGCGAATCTGACTAAAACGAAAGTCACGCTCGTGTTCACCATCACAGCGGACATACAAAAAATGTACCGTCAGGTGCAAGTCCACTAAAATGATATTAAATTTCATAACATTTTATGGCGTAACAGTCCTGATGACAAAATTAAAACTTACACTCTTACTACCGTTACTTATGGAACTACATTGGTTCTTTTCTTGGCAGTACGGTGCCTGAAGCAATTAGCGTTAAATAATATGTCAAACTATCCTTATGTTGCCGAAACTATTTTGAGCAATTTTTATGTTGACAACGTCCTTACGGGCACACAAGCCGAGGAGGAGGCTGTTAGGCTTAACAAAGAAATTACCCAAATTTTAGGGAGTGGTTGTTTCGAGCTACATAAATGGCGCACAAATTCTCAAAATGTCTTTCCCCTCCCACAGCCTGATATTGAAAATTACCTGATTCCACACGATAAATCGGAAACTGCGAAAACTCTTGGTCTGATATGGAATTCTAATGAAGGTGTTTTTAAATTTCATATAAATATTTTACAACAATCGAGGTACGCTAAACGAACAGTACTACCAAGCATTGCCCAAATCTTCGATCCATTGGGTCTCTTGGGGCCAGTGATCCCAACAGCCAAATTAGTCAACGACTTTGGCAGCTCTCTAGGCTGGGATGAATCACTACGGGCTTCAGAACACATTAAATGGTCACATTTGCAAACTCAGTTGCCGATATTAAATTCTCTCGCTATACCTCGAAGAGTAACTTCCTTTAACGCATTCACAGAGCTTCGACTGCACGGCTTCTGCGACGCCAGCGAGATGGCCTATGGGGCTTGTGTATATATTAGAACCACTGACCAGTCAGGCAACCATGGCGTACATCTTCTGTGCTCCAAAGGAAGAGTTGCTCCATTAAAATCACTCTCACGGCCCAGAGTAGAGCTATGCGCAGCTCTGTTGCTATCACAACTGATTGCTAAATTAGTATCATGCTTGAATAAACCCGTTGATGCCTGTCATTTATGTACTGATTCGACAATCCTCTTGTGGTGGTTGTCATCAGCACCAAACACATGGAAGACATTCGTTGCAAACAGGGTGGCAGAAATTCAGACCAACACAGATCACTCTGAATGGCACCATGTAACAACTACTGATAATCCGGCAGATGCCATCCACTTCGGTACGAACACCAACATGAACGTACATATCAATGAAATCAGCAAAAAAGAGGAAAAAACTGTTATGGCCTTAAGCAAACTAATGCCAAACACCAGAGGACCGTCGGCGAGTAACCGCAAGATACTAGCGTCGGTGGCACATTCAACCATGTTATATGCAGCACCAATCTGGGAGAAAGCTATGAGGAGTAAAAAACAGAGGAACATGTTTACGAGCCTGCAGAGGAGATTAGCAATACGAGTCGATAGCGCATACCGCACTATATCAACAGCGGCAATCCAGGTTATAACGGGGATCAAGCCAATAGAAATGATGATCAAAGAACGCCGTAGAATATACGAAGTAGGTAGAGAAGGGAAGAGGCAAATCCAGGAAGAATCAAATCAGGAATGGCAAAGGCGCTGGGAAACGGATACTGGGAAAGCCAGATGGACCAAAAGGCTAATAAAAATATAGAAACATGGAACGAACGAATTCATGGGGAAACTGATTACTACCTGACACAATTCCTTGGGGGACACGGATACTTTAATAATTACCTTAAAAGATTTGGACTCAGAAATTCGGAGAAATGTTGGTATTGCGAAGACGGGGACTCACCAGAACACACGTTCTTCGAATGTAAGAAATGGACAACCCAAAGGGAAGAAATGTGTCAAAGTACTGGGAAGAACGTAACGGTGGAAAACATCATAGAACTGATGTTGGCAAATGAAGAAAACTGGCGTACAATCCACAATTATATAAAGAATGTGCTCAAGAAGAAAGAAAGAGACGAAAGGAGAATAGAAGAAGAGGAGAGGCAAAGAGGTAGAAATGGTGACTAGAAGACCATAGGTAAAAAAAAAAACAATCTAGTTTGATGTAATGCTCTGCGGTTCCAAACTGGAGGTGATAAGGGGGGGGGGGGGTTTAGTGGGTAGGTTCTCCCCCTCAGGGAGTGAATCCCACATACCCCCGTCGACCACATCCCAGACGGGAAGCCTATGAAAGTTTCCCCTCCTCCAATAGAAAAGAAAAAAAGATGCAGTTGCTAAATTGTTTAGTTTATGCAAAAAATTAGAGGAAGCTGCCTACGTAATATCTAGACGTAGTTATGTACCGCAGATTTCTAACTCATCAGTAAAAGAGTCACCTTCAGTTAATCGATGTTGTTGTTCGTGTCATAGTAAACAAAATGTAGAGAGTAATAGTCACCTTGGTCATGTAGGGAGTACAACTCCTAAAGTTGATCTGGTAAGTGCTAAGGTAGAACAGGTAGTCGCAAGTATTTCAGGAAATGGGGATAGCATCGATAATCCCAGTACTTCAGCACAGGCTCGGAGTAGTAAAATCTGTTGGAATTGTGGGAAGTCGAACCACACTTTTTCCTCTTGCAAAGCTAAGAGAAAATTTTTTTGTTTTCGTTGTGGTATGTCTAATGTTAGGTCAGCTGATTGCAAATATTCCAAAAAACCAGTAAGGGAGATATGTTCTGGCCTCCACACTGTTCCCAGTGAGTTGGCCAAACAAAAATATTCGTATTTTAGTAAGAGAGAGTGGCAGTCTTGGCTCTCATATGTTAGAAATTTTTATGAGTTTTCTGGTAAAACAGATTTGAATTGGCAAACTGCACCATTGTTTATTAAGAAAGGTACTGACAATAGGCCTTACGTTTCTGTAAAATTGTATGGTAGAGACATAGTGGCTTTACTCGATTCGGGTGCAAATGCTTCTATTATTGGTTCAGGCCGCCTTGAGTTATTGAGACAATTGAACTTAGGGATTAATCCGTCTCATACTCAAAGCGTGTTTGTTGCGAATGGGAATCAGCAAACAGTAACAGGTTTGGTTGATTTGCCCATATGTATAGGAAATATCTGTGAAGTTGTAAAAGCTTTAGTAGTGCCTTCTCTGCCTCAGTCTTTTATTTTTGGTAACGACTTTGGTAAGCAGTTTCAAATTATGGTAGATTTCAATGAGTTAGCTCGAAATTCGGGAAATGTTGACAAGGTTTATGATTTGATGACACTTGAGGAGCTTATTGTTCATCAGCGGAGGAAATCTGATGGTTATTAAATCTTTTGAAGAGGTTAGTAGTGAGACCACATTGGGGCGTACTAACAAAATAACTTTAACAATTGACACTAGAGATGCGAAACCATTTAAGAAGAAACAGTATCACATGTCTCAGTACATGATGAAAATCTTGAATTCTGAGTTAGATGACATGCTTAAGTTAGGTGTTGTGGAACCTTCTCACAGCCCTTGGAGCTCTTCTGTGCTCCTGGTCAAAAAGAGTTGTGGAGAGCATCATTTTTGTTTTGATGGTGGTCCTCTTAACGAGATAATCAAGCATGATTCTTATCCGTTACCGAATATTGACAGAATAATTAATCTGCTGCGTGATGCTAAATACACCTCCTCAATAGGAGGAAAGCTTTTTGGAAAATTCCATTGAATGAGTCATCCAAGGAAAAGACAGCATATAGTGTAGCTGGTAGAGGTCTATTTTATTTTACGCATGCCATTTGGTTTGTGCAATGCTAGTCAAACACAGCAAAGATTGGTTGACGCAATCTTCGGTCCCAAGTATGAGCCTAAGATTTTTGCATACTTGGATGATGTAATCATTACGAGTTCTACCTTTGAGGAACATGTTCAGTTGCTTTCAGAAGTGAGAGACCTTTCAAAAGAAGGCAACCTCACTATTAATCTGAAAAAGTGCGAATTTTTCAAGACGTCCTTGAAATTTCTAGGTTTTGCCGTGGGTTCAAATGGTCTGAGTACATATCCTGACAAGGTTTCTTCTATGGTGCCCTATCCTCGTCCTACGAATGTAACGGAAGTCAAACGATTTTTTGGTCTTTGCTCATGGTACAGGATATTCATAAGTAATTTTTCTACCTTGGTAGCTCCCTTGAGTGATCTCACGAAAGGAAAGAAGAAGAAACAGCCTATCTCATGGTCTGCAGAGGCAGAAACATCTTTTCTAAAAATCAAGGAAGCATTGGTTTCCGCCCCTATTTTGTCGCAACCTGATTTCTCTAAACCTTTCACGATTCAGAGCGATACGAGTGATACGGGGATAGGTGGTGTTCTGGCACAATTTTTGGAAAGTGAGGAAAGAGTTATTGCTTATGCAAGCAGATCGGAGAGAAATTATTCAGTGACACAGCGAGAATGTTTCAGTGTTTTGTTTTGTACCCAGAAATTCAGGCCTTATGTCGAAGGAACTCAATTCACAGGGGTCACTGATCTTCATTCGCTGCTCTGGTTGAACAACTTGAAGAATCCGACGGGAAAATTGGCACGTTGGGCAGTTCGACTGCGCCAACATACTTTTGACATGGTTCATCGCAATGGCTCTTGCAATGTGGTTCCAGATGCGCTATCTCGCATTCCTCCGGCTGAACCGGAAGTTGTTTTGTTAGAAATTTCTTTGGAAAATTTGGATGATTGGTATCTATCTATGCGTGAGAATATTTCTTCTTTTCTAAACCGTTATCCTCAATGGAAAGTAGTAAATGGTTTAGTCTACAGGCTCATTCCGTCTCGTGTGTAGGTGCAAACAAATCTTACGGAGTGGAAATTACTTGTTCCGAAAGGACAAAGGCAGAAAATTATGAGTTCATGCCATGATCCTGCAGTTTGTGCACATTTTGGGTTCTTCAAGACATTAGCTCGCCTGCAAGAACATTATTACTGGCCAAAAATGCGTCAGGACGTCATGAAGTATGTTCGAAAGTGTCAAGTTTGTGCTTCTCAGAAAATTGCAAACACGGCTAGAATGGGACTTATGGGTGCCGAAAAATCTGCAAGTTATCCTTGGCAGATAGTTTCTGTCGACATTATGGGCCCATTCCCACGATTTTCGAAGGGAAACACTCATTTCCTTGTGATAGGTGACTGGTTCACCAAATACACTCTAGTTTGTCCTATACGTAAGGCTACTGCTCAAAATGTGGTTAAGTTTATGGAGAATGAAGTTTTTCTTGTCTTTGGTGTACCTCAGTTTATTTTGTGTGACAATGGTAAACAGTTTGCAGTCTCTGAGTTTAAAAAACTGACAAAAGAGTATCAGGTACAAAAGATTTGGTTCAGTGCACCTTATTCTCCACAGTGCAATTTCGTTGAGCGTAATAATAAGACAGTTGGTACCGCCATTAGGTGCTACATAAAAGAGCACAAGAATTGGGGCAAAGATATTCATAAAATTAGGCGAGCCTAACACTGCAAAGCATGAGGTGAGGTTCTATTTCAGGAAATTATTATGGAGAAGTAGTCTCCACTGACGATGTTGAAATATCGCCCGGGGATAGGCAAAGCTATGCTTCTGAGTTGAAGTGCTTTGTAGATGTTTTTAAGGAAGTTCGTAAAAGACTTCATGTTTCGTATCAGCGCAATAGTAAAGTTTACAATCTCCGGAGGATAGATGTTTCGTTTAAGGAAGGCGACCTTGTTTGACGCAAAAATAAAGTTCTCTCGGACGCGGCGATAGGATTTTCTAGGAAAGTTAGCTCCTAAGTATGTACTGTGTACAGTACGTAAGAAGATTTCACGAGTAGTGTATGCCCTCACATATGTTGATGGAACTGACGCTGGTGAATGGCACGTAAAGGACCTAAAGGCTCACTTTGATTCGAATTCTGAAATTTCGGTGGGCTAAGATTTCTCACGTCAGGCTTCAAGTTTGGAGTTTATGAACTTTGATTTGTGTTTTGTATATAGATTATTTGGTGATGAGATCCTTTTGATTTGTACTGTTGTGTAGTGTTCATCTAACCAGTTCTTTGTTATCATCTCGTGATTTTGAATTAACCTTGGATAAGACCTTCCTGATTACGACCCTTTCCGATTATGACACTTACCGATTATGACTTTTACCGATTATGACTTTCACTGATTTTGTCTCCTTATGGACGTGTGGTACACGTAGTTACCAAAGATTCAAGAAATTCTTGTCATGTGAGCTTTCCATTGTAATACCTGTGGTCACTGGCAGATGTAACGTAAAAAACAAAAACGTTTTTTTCAGTTTTAAGTTTTCTAGTTAAGTTTTTCTCTTTTTTATTGTAGCATGTAGCATTTGAAAAGGCTATATGATTAATTCCAATAGATTGGTGGTAAGTTGACCCTAACTTGTTCACTTATTCGAGCAGAAAGGTAGGCAACCACCCGTACTTTAAAGGACATAGCCTGTAGTATATCTGTAAAAATCTTGACATCCAGAAAATAAACGTGTTTTCTTTAAGAATGACTTGAATGATGGTGTTAGTCGTATATTCTTGTGGTTGAGATATTACATAATAGTGTAATTCAGTCTTTTGATTGCAAAGTCCTTTGTTGGCGCATTTTCATTGGCTAGAGAAGGTGTTCTCTAGATGCTCAAGTTGGTAACACTGAGAACTGTTAAAGGGATTTCCGACTGGTGGCTCGTTTTTCGACAGCCACAAGAGTGAACAGCGGCGGTCCCGATTTTGTGTGAAGATTTCGGTCTTATATCGCTTACACTGAAAAGGGATTTGATTTGATGTACCCAGTATTTCTTTACTGCCTTGCTGTGAGTGTTTTGTAAATTTCCAGGAAGGAATTCTGTTGGTTGTCGTAATTTTATCGCCACGTGTTTCGTGGGGTTATGAAATTTTGGAGGGAAAATAGTGCAATAATTAAGTAGATTTTATAATAAAAACAGAATTTCAGGTAAGCACTTTTTATCATTTTACTGTTGGCAGCAATTGAAATCCAATTTAAGGAAGGCAATATATTAACCATTTTCGATTCCTGAAGCGAAGAACTCACACGTACTTGAGGCAGATTTAAAGCCTCAAATCCCTGGAGATAGGTATGAGGGGTTAAGGACCGGTTTGACGTCAATGTTAAGGACCAGGTTGATGTTGATGGTCATGTGTTAAGGACCGGTTTGATGTTAATTTTGATGATCAGCTTAATGGTGATGGTCCTGTTAGGATAAACTTGATTTAGCCCAAGAGGTAATTTGTATGGTACATATCCACAGATGTGACTGGATATGGGAGCTTGAGTAGCGACGAATTGAAGTAATCGAAGTCTAGGTTTCAACAAATATCAGTAATCGAAGGCGAACAGAGGAAGGGGAAGCGAAGCTTTAAGTGGGACGAGGCGGCTTCGGCAGTTCAAGGAAAGGATCTGTGGTGACAGTATTATTCTCAGTTGAATATCAACACGCTCAACTTCTTGTGAAATTTTTTATTAACAGTATATAATTTATAACCTTCAGCACATGTAACATTTTTTTAACTTTTAATTTTTCATCGGCAGTCAGCCTTACAAAATTTTATTCCTACATATAATTTCTGTAAGGAAGGTAGCTACCATCTAAATGTCAATTTTTGTCAAATAAAATATCTAAATCTTAATTTTTGTCAATCAAATATCTAAATTTCAATTCTTGTCAATCAATTTTTAATACACAACTTATTTTTTACATTGTGTTTTTATAATAATTTTTCAATTTTATTCATGATACCTGTAAAACCTATAAGGCCACTGAATAGCCACAGTTTTACATATTGAATACAGGTATAGCATATGTATTGGGTTTTGGCTATTGGCGCCCATAAAATACAAAATTTTCAATAATTTTCGAACCATGCCCTAGCCTCCACAACATAAACGAGGACCGGGCAGTTTCATCTTTCCTGAACCACTTAGGGGCAGGAATAGATGTTACAAACTAAATACCTATGATGAAATATCTTAAGATTTTTACGGTAAAGTAACGCATGGTACCACGTGATACTAATTTACCTTCTATTATGTCACATATGAAGTATTTTTAATAGAATATACTTATTTTAGATCATTCTTTAACATTCTAGTGCACACAGCGAGCATTGCAAAAGTTGGCGCACAGAATTTCGTTTATTACATTATATTCTAGTGATGAGCTTTAATTTTAATTCATTATAAACCTTTAACTCACTGTTGTATATCTAAAACTCATTGTTGGTATTATCTAAGCCGTAGTTGCATTTTCATAAAAAACTCAAATTACTGAAACAATTTTAAATGGGGTCATATGCAGATTCTGAATTTCTTTTGCGCATATAGAGTATGTTTAGGGGATACCTGTGAAACTATTTATTTTTTGTTGTTGTATATCTCACGTGTGTTGTAACAAATGTCTAATGTCTACATGTTCTTATTATTTGCACTGACACACCTGATATTTGTTTAAATTTTAAAATTTCATAGAGTAAAGTCTGAGTTTTGATATTATAGACGTATTTTGAGAATTCCATCGCATGATTGCTAGTAACTTAATTTTGTTCCTGGCTGGCAAAAAACATTCTAGTGTACACAGCGAGCATTGCAAAAGTTGGCTCACAGAATTTCGTTTATTACATGATATTCTAGTGATGAGCTTTAATTTTATCCATTATAAACCTTTAACCCGCTGTTGTAAATCTAAAACTCATTGACTTATTACCTAAGCCGTAGTTGCATTTTCATAAAAAACTCAAATTGCTGAAACAATTTTAAATGGGGTCATATGCAGATTCTGAATTTCTTTTGCGCATATAGAGTATGTTTAGGGAATATTTGTGAAATTTATTTTTGTATATCTCACGTGTGTTATAATAAATGTCTAATGTCTACATGTTCTTATTATTTGCACTGGTACACCTTTAAATTTTGAAATTTCATAGAGTAAAGTGTGACTTTTGATATTATAGACATATTTTGAGAATTCCATCGCATGATTGCTAGTAACTTAATTTTGTTCCTGGCTGGCAAAATTATTTAAATCATATTACGTAATACACAGCAGGTGGCACCCTTTGATTGTCCACACACTCCTAACCCACGGCCTTATGCTCTCCAACAAGAAATCAGCTGCTGTTCGCACCGGTATAACACATTTTAATATTTAGGTATTAAAAAGGTAACAAACAATAGGAATAAAGCACGCGTATAACCTAGTTAATAACTGGCATGTGTCTGAGGAAGAGAGCTGCTCAGACCACAGACACATTCGATTTAACATAACGGGACTGGACCGTGTAACTGAAACGTATCGTAATCCCCGCAGGACGGGCTGGCAAGGATATAAGAGACAGATCTTGCCCGGGAACTCAAGGTGATAAAGATGAACGTTAGTAGAGATAGCTGCGGAACAAATACACAAAGCAATTATCTCTGCATATGAGGACAACTGCCCTCTAGTGGTAAGGAAATCCACTAGGAATGTGCCCTGGTGGAATAATGACCTTAGCAACATGAGGAAAGAAGTGAGAAGAAAATTCAGTATCGCAAAAAGATCAGCCAATTGGGATGAATACAGGACCTCTTTGACTGAGTACAACCAGGCACTGAGACGGGCCAAGAGATAATCCTGGAGGAGAACTGCGAGAGTATTGACAGTATCCCGGAAAGTGCCAGACTCCATGAAATTCTCTCGAAGGACAATCATTGCCCAATAAACTCTCTCCTAATGGAGACAGGAGAATACACCAAGACAGGAAAGGAAATCATGGAGGAACTGCTCCGTGTGCACTTTCCTGGATCTAACATTATTGAACAATCACTTGAGGAATGGCTAAGAACAGAACTGGTGACAACTGGAGTCAGGGCCACCAGGACAGACTGGTCAGTAACCAAAAAGTGATAGATCAATCCAAAATCAAATGGGCAATAAACTCATTTGAGCCCTACAAATCTCCGGGTCCGGACGGAATTCTGCCAATAATGCTTCAACAGGGTATAGACCTGCTGGCATCTAAGCTCTGCACATTGTACAGAGCCAGCCTACGCTGGGATACATACCAATGAGGTGGAAACCAGTTAGGGTGGTATTTATACCAAAGGCATGGCGGAACTCATACACCCCAGCCAAGTCTCTAAGACCCATCAGTCTTATGTCATTTAAACTTAAAACGATGGAAAAAATGCTCGACAGACATATTAGGGATGGTGTTCTGGTTAGAGGTCCATTACATCAGAGCCAATTTGCATACAAAGCAGGCATGTCCACAGAAACAGCACTTCACCACTTAATAAAGGTGGAGAAGGTTCTGGAACATAAGGAGGTGGCACTGGGCGCTTTCCTCGACATAGAGGGAGCATTCGATAGCACCTCCTTCAACTCCATCATTAGAACTACAAGAGAGCGTGGCATCGGGGACACCTGCTGCAGGTGGATCGATGGTATGCTCAGAGGCGGGATGGTATTCACCACTATGATGGGCGAAAACCTAGGCGCATCAGTTGCAGGAGGCTGCCTGCAGAGGGGTGTTCTGCCCCCCCTGCTATGGAATCTTGTAGTTTACGGCCTACTACGGAAACTCACAACTGAGGGATTTTAAGCTAAAAGATATGCTGACGACATAGTCATCATAGTTAGAGCAAAGTTTAATACGATAGTCAAGGATCGATTACAGAAGGCACTGAACATGGTTAAAAAATTGACCGATGAGGAAGGGCTGAAAGTCAGCCCTTTAAAAACCCACATCGTCACGTTTACTAGAAGAAGTCTGGAGGTCATAGGTCCTTTAGTTCTTCAAAACACACAACTACAGATCTCGGGAGAGGTTAAATACCTTGGAGTCACTATAGACTCCAAGCTTACCTGGAACCAACACTTAGACAGGATAATACACAGATCGGTAGCCATATTGGCAACCTGCAGGCGATCATATTGCAAAACATGGGGGCGCAGGCCTAGCGTATTGCACTGGCTTTACACTAGTGTTGTAAGACCCACCATTACCTACTCTGCTTTAGTCTGGTGATCAAAGACAGTTCAGATTACTGCGGCGAATAAGGTGAGCCGGGTACAAAGACTGGGGTGCTTAGGTTTCACAGGTGCTATGAAAAGCACCCACACGGCAGCCTTGGAGACCCTATTAAACCTCCCTCCACTTAGCATAGTGATCCAGGGAGAGGCCAGAATGGGGGTATATCGGCTGCAAAACTCAAATACCCAGAATCTCCACGGAGCAAGAGCGGGAGGACATTTGTGGATAATAAACACTGTAGAAGACCCTCTATTGAATATGAGGTCAGATTATATGATACCAATAATCACTTTTAACAATATGTGAACCAGCAGATCTCCATTGCATCAGACAGTCAGGCAGCACTTGGAGCACTAGCCTCTAACATAATGTCATCCCGACTGGCATGGGACTGCCATGAAGAGCTGAAAATTCTGGGCGAACAGAACAGAGTCAAACTACTCTGGGTGCCAAGACACTCCAGAATTGACGGCAATGACAAAGCTGATGAACTTGCTAAACAAGGGACAGCTAACATATTCTATGGCTCAGAACCCGTGCTCGGCATTTCTAAAAGCTCAACCAGACGGGCGATTAAAGACTGGGTCAAGAGTAAACACAAGAACCACTGGAAGAACATTCCGGGAAATCGACATGGAAAGACACTCATTAAAGGTCCATGTGCAAAACAAAGTAAAGAACTGCTCACAATGAACAGGACGGAGTTAAGACTAATAACAGGACTTCTGACGGGAATTAAGCCGTGTGGCCGACTTAATATCTTTTTAAAAAATATTACAAAGTTTAAAAAGTTACAAAAGTTTATTTAATTGAATTCACAATATTAAAATGTTATAAAATGATGTTTACTGCATGAGAGCTCGACGCGAAGTGAGTTATCTCATCGCTGGCCACAGGGAAGCAGCTGGGATGAAACCGCTGACATGGCTTTATTGTTTGTCTTATCTGGGTTGCTATATGACTTAACTCCTCCACCCTTAGACAGAACTTTAGGGTTAAGCTGAAGTTCGAGGCGATTCTTCTTTAGGGTAGGTCCTGGTTTCTTGAAATCGTTTTCGTAATTTTCGAAAGATATAAACACTAAAACATATTATGGTTACATATAGTAAGATTGTCCAAACACTGGGTTGATACCAATGAGAAGTAGAACCTGTTATTGAATTTAAATTTTGCTTGTTTTGTTCCAATTTGTATTTTATAATATGCAATTCGTCTAGATTTGTTTGTGACAAACTAATGTTTTTTATTTCGTAATTATATGTAACATTTACTTTATAATCTAATTCGGGAATATAAATATCTCTTTGGTTTGGTATATCTGTCTGTACATGTGCAAACTTTTGATTTGAAATTTGAATTATACAACCTTTTTGATTGGTTACAATATAGGTTCCGGTTGTTAATAATTTTGTTTCCGACAAATCTTTGCAATTGAAGTTAATTGATTTGTCTGATGGGTTTATTACTAGTAATTGATTAAATTCTAATGTTTGCACCTTTTGACTTGTTAATTGTATTAGTTTGATGTGGCAATTAGAATATGGTATTTTTGCTAGTAGCAGTTGTACTTCACATGGTTGATTATTAGTCTCTAAATTTATCAAATCTAAGTTATTACAATAAAAGTGGTTATCTATAAGTTTACAAAGTTCGTTCGATGAGCTGTAATATTGATTGGATAAAATAAGGTATTTTTTGTTGGGGATGATTAGTTGGAAGGTATTATTTTGATTTAATACAGGACATGAGTTTAAGTGATAAAGATTATATTGAATGGTGTCGGTTATTGGCACTTCTAAGATAAAATTGAGCTTCGTTTTCTTCCAGTAGGCTTTAATTTTGATTAGGGCTTCGAAATTTAAGATTTGGTCCTTGACAGCAGGAAAAGGTAAGTTAACATAATTACTTATTTGTAAGAGGCTGTCTAGTAGATCTTCCGGTTCAATAATTGAAGGATGCATAACATTAATTTTTGCAAATGTGACAGCTTCCTCGAGTGTCTCTAATATTTGTAAGATACTTTGTGCCATTATATTTACTTGGGTATAGACATTATTGAATTGAATTCTGTGATATAGTTCGACCTTTTAGTCTTTCAGTGCTTGTTCGATTTGTAGAATTCTTGAACGTAGCACGAGTTGGTTCGTGGTCAGGTTATTTATAGATGACTCAAATTTATCTATTGCCTTGGTGGTTAGTGTTATTTGGGATTCCAATACTTGTTTTAAAGTGAGTTGATTTTTGTCTAGGTGTTCTAGGTGTCGTTCTATTCTTTCGCCGTCTTCATTATCTAAGTTACCAGTGATTGATTTCCATATTGATCCTAATCCGTTGATTAGTCCTCTTTTAGATCGAGATTGCGGCGTTAGTTGGTTAAATTTCCGATTAATTTCGGCAAATAAGAATTCTGTGATTATTGCGAAATTCTTAACTTCCATTTTTTCTCTTTCATCTAATATTAATGCCTTTTCTAGATCGTCAATATTCGACTTTAATCTGCTATATTCGTCCATGATTGGTTGCAAATCGATAGATCGTACTAATGTCCATTTGTCGATGATGTTTCTACATTTCCCTAGAGGTAGGGGTAGTAGTCCTGGGTTATTGTTTAATCTTCTGACTCGCTCTCCTCCGTGGATGACGGGGGTGCATCTGGAACAAGAGGTCTTCTTAAGTTTCTTAAATGTACTCTTTTTACAGATTTATTTCGTGTATTAGAAATTGCGCAAGTATTATCGCTATTTATCTTAGTGATAGTGAAGGGTCCCTCATATCGATTTTTAGTTTTATGTCTGGTCGCTTTCCTACCTTTAACATATACAGTTTGTCCTTTCTTAAAAGTGGTTTGTGGGTCATCAACGTCTTCGTTTCTCCGTTGGTGGACGGTTTGTTTAGTTTGTATTATTTTTTGGTTGATGGTTTCGTATATTCTTTTCATTTTCGTTTTGTGATCATTTAAGTAGTTGCTGAAAATGTCTTGATTGTAATAAATTTCGAAAGGGTTTCTGCTGTCGGTGTGTCCTATAATTAGTTCAAATGATGTAAAACCTGTAGCGGAATGTATCGAACTATTATAAGCTAATAGGGCATATTTCATCTGATCTGTTATAGGGTCATTATTAATGTTTTTCAATATTCGTACATGTTCGAGTATTGTTGAATGGAATCTTTCCATAATACCGTTGCTCTGCGGATTTCTGACAGTTGTAAAGTGAATATCGATTTTATGTAGTTTTAAGAGTTCTTTCACTACGCTGTTGTTGAATTCTTTACCATTGTCGCTTACTATTTTTTCAGGTGTTCCGTAGAACGTGAAATAGGTGATAAGTTTTTCTGAAATGTGAACTGCTGTTTTCGCAGGGATTTCAAATGCCTGAGCGAGTTTGCTAAAGGCATCGATAATCGTTAAAAATAATATTTGTTCCATAGTAAATACATCCATGTGTAAAATTTGGAAAGGTTTGGTTGGGGTCTCAGTCAGCATCATAGGCATAATTTCGGGTATTCTCTCGTATTTGCTTCTTTTACAAATTTCGCAGTTTCTTATAAATTCCTCCACGTCGCGCTGAAGGTTTGGCCAATAGTATTTTAGTTTAAGATGAGCGACGGTTTCTCTTGTCCCGCGGTGATTGGTTTTCCTTCGTGATAGTTTTGTATTACTTGTAGCTGTTCTTCTTGCTCTAACACATCGATTAACTTTTTGGTACATCTAATCAATGTGGGTCCGTTATCTGTGAATTTGCTAGTGTATGTTTCACATAGATTTTTATATGTGTCTTCTTTGTCGGCAAACACATGATATTGTCGATCTGTTGTCGTAAAGTCTCGGAGCAATTTAAATAGGTCTTCCATTATGGTTTCAATTTGTACTTCGGCTTCGAGGATCGTTTTCTGTCCTCGTTTCGTAACTTTCGGTTTTCTCGGATTTAGGAGAACAGTTTTGATGTGAATTTGGTTTCTTTTCGTATTTATGGGTTCATCCAATATAGGTATGCTAATTGTAGGATCTTCGTCATTTATCGAATGTGCCGTAGAAATCGGTGTTATAGGTCTATCAGCTGGGTTTAGATTTTGTTGTACCTGGTGTGGTGTAGGTGTATTTAAGCTTCGTGGTTCTTCCGTTGCGCTTTCTAGTTCGCCTAATAGAGCATCTAATTCTGTGTCGGCATTGACTATTAGAGATTGTGAGTCTAGGGGATGAATTTGGATCCTGGATAATGCGTCGGCGTTTGTGTTTGATTTTCCTTTTTTATATTCGACTCGATAATCGAACTCTTCTAACTTTAATTTCCACCTGGTTAACTTCATATTGGCTGGTTCCTTTAAATTAAATAGCCATTTTAAAGAACGGTGGTCTGTGTATATCGTAAACTTATGACCGTAAAGATAGGGCCTGAAAATTTTCGTTACGGACCATACAATTGCGAGTAGTTCCCTTTCTGTGGTTGAATATTTACGTTCGGCGTCGTTTAACGTCCTTGAGGCGTATGCAATGGGGTGATCTTGACCTATGGTGCCTTGCGAAAGTATACTGGCTATGGCTTCGTTCGACGCATCCGTGGTTACAATAAAAGGTTTCGTAAAATCGGGATATTGCAAAATTGGTGCCTCAGTTAACAGTTTCTTACATGTTTCGAAAGCTTGAATGAATTCTTGCGAGTGAACTAATTTGGTATTCTTTTTCAGCATTGATGTCATTGGTTTAACTATTTGTGCCATATTGGGAATAAATCGGCGGTAGTAGCCTACGAGTCCTAAAAATCCTTTTATTTCCTTGGTTGTCTTAGGCAGTGGGTAATTTTGCACAGCTTTAATTTTTTCAGGATTTGGCACGACTCCTTCTGGTGTTATGATGTGACCCAAATACGCTACTTCGTTCTTCAAAAATTCGCATTTGTCTAGTTGTACCTTAAATTGTGTATCTCGCAAACGTTGAAAAACTTTTCTTAGATGTTCAATGTGTTCTTGTAAACTAGCAGAATAAATTATTATGTCTTCGAGATAAACTGATCAAATTTCGTTTTGTATACCCCTTAAAACATTGTCCATCACCCTCTGGAATGTGGATGGTGCTCCTTTTAATCCAAAAGGCATCCTGGTGTACTCGTAATGACCTTGTTCTGTAGAAAACGCCGTTTTCTCGATGTCTTCTGGGTTCATTTGTACCTGGTGAAAACCAGAGGCGAGGTCAAGTAAGGTGAAATATTGTGCTCTACCCAATTTGTCCAAAATATCCGTAATATTCGGCAAAGGATATTTATCGTCTACTGTGTGTTCGTTCAGTTTCCTGTAGTCGATCACGACTCTCCATTTCCTCTTTCCTGAATTGTCCACTTTCTTGGGCACAACCCAGACGGGGCTCGACCAAGGCGATGTAGATGGCCTTATTGTGTTTTGTTGTAGCATGGAATAAATCTGTTTCTGGACTTCCTCCTTGTGAACTTGAGGGTATCTGTAGGATTTCGTGAATATGGGCGTTTCGTCTTTTAGTCTGATGTGATGTTTAACTTGATTGTTAAATGTAAGTGGTAATTTTTCATTATAAAAGATATCTCTATATTCAGTGCATAAGTTTCTAATAGCGAGGTATTCTTCCTTATTTAGGTGACTTAGTCTGAGGTTTTTTAAATTTTCCTTTTGCAGTTTGTCTATGTCGTTATAGTCCATTTCCAATTCGTTGACATCCATTTCAGTATGATGTAGTTCTTCAAGAGGTAATACTTCAGAAATAGTTAGTGGTTTTATAATTTTCAAAACTTGTGTTTCCTCTGTGTTATTAATTACTGTGGTAAGTGCTTGGTTATTTTTTATTGTGACAAGAGATGCGGGTATTTCCAGGTTATTTTGAAATTTTTTATACTCTAAGAGTCCTTGCTGTAAAGTAGTATGTATAGGGATGGAAATAACCGACTCGGATCTTGGTGGTATAGTTTCAGTAATTTCCATAACTCGATTGTTCGTTGTGTTTTGTTGAGATTTTGTATTTTGTGAAACTATTAAATTTCCACAGATGTACAAGGGAATTTTTGTACTTGGGGTGATCAAAAGCCCTTGTTCGAAATCGACTTTTGCTTCTAAATTCATCAACAGATCTGTCCCTATTAATCCTTCGTAATTTGGGTTGCAATTAAAAATGTAATGTTTATGGGTTAAGTCTGGTCTGTTAAATATAGTTGAAATCGGAATTTCGGCACTATAATGATGAGTTGTTGTATTATGTGGTGTTGTAATACAAAATGGGTCCTCCTGTATATAATTTTGAAAATGTTTTTGAGCGATTTGTTCGTTTATGAATGATTTTGTTGATCCAGTGTCGATCATAAATCTTGCGTTTATTTCGGGTACTTTAATATATAGTAATCGATTATTTGTCGATGTGTGAACTTCTATTAGTTCCGTTTGTCTGTACTCTGGACTCCTATCGGAAAATTTGCATTTTCTTGTTCGTTAGTCTCACATTCTTGATATTCTTCGTGATTGTATTCATCATATTCCGTATATGAAAGGTTTTCGTTGTAGTTATTTCCTGGTGTCGTAAATTGTTCTAGCTCTTCTGACTGTTGTACGTGGAGTTGTTCGTTCCTCCAGTTCTGTTGGGGTGCGAATCTTGAATATTGTGGCACTTGGTTTGTAAGACGAGTTCTTTGAGAGTCTAGTTCCATGGGTGTAGGTGTGTTTGTCAAGGGTTTATTTCTCGGTAGAAAGACGTTTTGTTGGCTTCTAGGTTGATTGTGATTTGGTTGGTTTTGAAATTGTCTCGCTTGATTTTGAACATATCTCGGATATTGTTGTTGTTGGTAGTGCTGTTGCTGTTGTTGTGATTGGTGTTGTTGTTGTCCTATAGGTTTGTATGTATTGTTAAATTGTGGAAAATGCCTTGTTTGTTACTGGTAGAAATTCGGTATCTGCCGTGTTTGTGGTGGATTTATTCTTAGTTGATGGCTATTATTCGTTCTGTGATTGTTTGTTTCGTGATTTTGAGGTGTGTGATTTATTTTTGAACGGTGATAGTTCATATTTTCCTCCTCTGTCACGATCTGGATAGCATCCTCGATAGATTCAGGTTTCCTACAGCGTAATAGGTGGCTTAGCTGTGGATTTACTCCAGTTAAGAAAGCCCTTACTGCAAAATTGTTGTATAAATCGACCTTCATTTTTCGAATTTCCTGTGTTACCGTTTGGCATGTTAATTTTGATAGTAATAAGCATCTTATGTCTATACATCTGTCTGCAAATTGTAAAGGTGTTTCTCTGGGTTGTTGTCTTAATGTGTTCAGGTCAGACAACAGAGATTCTTCATTTCGCTGATCGCCAAATAAGTTTATTAGTAAAGTTTTTAATTCAGGAAATGTTGAAAAATTTCTTGACGCTAGGAGCAATGCTGCTTTTCCAACTAGTTTGTTTCTTATGTGTAGCATCGTAAATGTTATTCTCGAGGCTTCATTGTTCGGTGCCATAAGTGGAAGAACTTCTTCACATGCGGTAATAAATTTTGACAATTTCGTTGGTTCTCCATCAAAAGCAGGTATTAATTCCAAGTAGTCCCGAACAGAGATTTGTGGTAATGCCATAGTGCTTACTTTTGGTATAGGGGTTTCTTCTGGTAAAGAGGTTGTCGGAATTATTTGCCTCTCGGTTGGAAAATTGGCAAGTTGATTAACGAGGTCGTCGATAAAACTCATTAAATAAGTGTTAGTTTTTATTTCACTTTATTTTAAATCGTCGTTTTATTGTAAGCTCTGTATTCACGGTTACTTCAGACCGAGGGAGGGTTGACGTACAGAGTACGGCCGTGCTCTAGTGCGAAGACTGTGAATATTTTGCTTACGTGGCTTTTGGTTTCAAATTTTATTTAACTTATTCTAGATGGTTAGTAAAAAGCAGTTATGTTGGATTTTAATTTCTTACCCTACTCGATCCAGGTAATACTTTTAAAATCATAGGAATAAAATAAATTAGAAGGTGAATTTTCAGTGCTAAAATGAAAATTCGAAAGCAATGAGGGGTGTATGTTTATTAAATTTTGGAGAGGAAAGGTAAAAAGGAAAAAGCGGAATGATCAATATTACTTACAAAATTAGAGTTGTGATTAAAGTTGACTTCATTGATGATTTTTCTCTCTGGTCTTGGACTATTAAGTTGTCTTCGATAGACTGATGGCTCACTATCCTCAATGGATTGATGGTTGACTGGTACAGGTCCTCGATGAACTTAGCGAATTGTTCGAAATAGTGCCTTAATCGTAGGTACGAACAAAAGTTTTAATTTTTGAAAGCTTTTGGGCACTAATCCGTTTCCGACTGCGCCAATTAAGCCGTGTGGCCGACTTAATATCTTTTTAAAAAATATTACAAAGTTTAAAAAGTTACAAAAGTTTATTTAATTGAATTCACAATATTAAAATGTTATAAAATGATGTTTACTGCATGAGAGCTCGACGCGAAGTGAGTTATCTCATCGCTGGCCACAGGGAAGCAGCTGGGATGAAACCGCTGACATGGCTTTATTGTTTGTCTTATCTGGGTTGCTATATGACTTAACTCGGGACACTTTCCTGTAAAGAAGTACCTGAATACAATCGGCAAATTTGACGGCAACCTAGACTGCAGGCTATGCAGCAAGGAGCCGGAAACGGTTGACCACATTATATTTAACTGTGAGGCACTGGCTCGCAAAAGACATGGCATCTACGGGCAAACACGAACAGACCCGGAACTCATCAGCACCCATCCGACTGTAGACCTGTATCATCTGATTACAGGTACAGGGGTAGTGGAGTGGGCAGAGTGAAGCATGGCAGGGAGAACACAATAAGCCCAGGAGGCTGTAGTGTCCTCGGAGTTTTCTACTAACAGACGAGCCCTGAAAAGAAAACACATTTATTACCTAATTAGTCATTTTCCATTTTAATTTTGATATATTATCAAATGTAAACAATACTATTCAACAATTCAAAATTCAGTATTCATTACTAGTCTAAGTTTTCTTTAGGCGTGGCATGCCATCCCCAGATATAAATCGCCTAAAGGCAGACAGTGTACGACATAGACATACGTCCCGTGTTGATACGTGTTGCAGGCGTAAGATGGAAGAACATGTCCAACATATGTGTAGGTGTAGTATAACACAATTTCAGTGTCCACTACCCACTCTGGTTAATTGTAGTTAAGAGTTTAGGCTCATGTGCATAAAATATTGGCAGCAAGCGACCTGGTATTGAGATTAAGCGGATTCGTATGTGAACTTGGTGGAAGCGGATTAATATGTAGTAAAATATTTAAAAAATTATCATAAATAAAAATAATTTTTAATTTTATAATTTTTACATTAAAATTAATTAACAGCAAAATTTTATGACGAACTACTGCTTGGCCTTGGCACTCTTAAATAATTGGGTGGGCACTGCCTACCCTGCCATTCCTGACGTGCCGCCGGTGATCTGCTGTAACAATAATACCAGCTTTAACTAAATCACTTATATGGGTCATATTGCTTTTTACACACTTGCAATATATTTTGACAAATAAATGACAATGTTAGAAATATTAAAGTTGGATGTACACAACTAAATTTTGGAAAAAAACGTTATAAAACTTGTCCTATTATTTATTGTCCACGACAATATAGTAAACGAAATACTTATAGTGACACGAAGAAGCAAAAAGAGCAGCGGTCTCTTTTGTCGGTCGCTTTGTGGGAGCTGCTTTATCGGCACGCTTTTGATGGAGTCATTATATCTCTTTCGTCTACTATACATATTTTTCCAAAACTATATCTTCGTCACTCGTTCGTTCAACATTTTACGGGCGTCTTTTGAGAAGCTACATTCCCCACTACGTATAGCCTGTATCTCAATGAAATAAAGAACTGGAATATAATGAAATAGCAAAGAGATCTATATGTTTGAACAATAACTTGGCTAATTAAAACTGTTCAAAATATTTTTGCATAAAATTCTTCAATAAATTAAATAAGTTGCCTTCCATGAGGTCCTTAAATTTTTTCCAATTCAAATAAGAAGTGAAAACCACTTATTCAAGAATGCCTTCCATACTACAATGGAGTTCTTAAAGAAAAATTGCACGTTCACTTCAATAGTCATCTACTTTCTAGTATAATGTTTACCGAAATTACTTACCCCGGGACATACCTTTTATGTCCGCTTTATTCTGCTTTTTAAAATCTAGTTCAAGTTACACTTTACCTTATGCTTTTTAATGCTCTGTGTAATCTGGTGCTACTAAAATTGAAATTCGTTTTTTGTAAATCTGGTCTGTACATGTTAAAGATATACAAACCAGATATGTATGTAATACACACGTTTCTACTCAACTTTAAATTTTATTTACTACGATTATTATAACGTATGTAAGGCACTGTGCATTTATGGACACCAAATAAATTTGTCTATGTCTTTATTATTATAATGTCACTTTCTTTCATATATTCGTTTGGCTGTTGTTTTAGCCGTTGCTGTGTAATTTTGTCCACAACTATTAAATAATGTACTCATTACGTATGTGTTTCCTCAAGGATAATGCTATCCAATATTCCCTGCAGTGAATAATGATTTCATTAATAACTAGTGAGGACAGTCAGTTGTTTATAAGAAACACGTCAGTGATTTTTTACTAAAAATTTAAAAAGTCAAAATTGTCTCTCTAAGTTATATAGGAAGCACTCAGATGGTACATGCCGAAAAAGTACTTTAATGAACACTCAAAAACTACAATAGTAAGTTTTTTTCAAAGCATCATCTATTAGCAACTCGTGGCAATCTCCAACAATGTTCTTGAAACCATTTATTTACCGACGTGTCTATAAACTGTATTATTTTATTAGCATACCTCGGTAGGGCTGGAGTCCAGGGCTGTCTTTTACAGATAGGTAGGTATAATATTGTTATATTGTTAACACATACTAAAAAATTCCCAAACTACAAACGCAGAAAGGCATGCAACGTATTAATTGAATTTTATTAATTTTACATTGGTAATACGTTAAGTTGGTGACTCACTATTTATACCTATGAAATACAAACGTAAGGCGTAATGGATTCTTTAACTTGTAGTGTACGTGCACCTTACGCTACCTGGTCCGTCCGGTGCGGGAGGAAAGAAAATTATCACGCTCACGATGTGTTAGTCGGTAGTATTATATAGTATAGTGTATTGTATTAAAATGCCTGTTCCAACTGAGCCGACGATATAGCGGATTCGCGATTTGGAGGATATAAAATTTGAAGGTAAACAAGTGTATTGCACGAGATGTGATAAAGCAATTTCGTGGCTAAGCAACGCTTAGAGACATATTTCTTCGGAAAATCATAAACGGAGCGTAGGTGACTTTACTTACAGTTACACGTAACGTAATTTTAACTTGGACTTAGTGGAATTTGTGAGAGCATGTAACATATCGTGGTCGAAAGTATACAGTCCAAAAACTATTTAACTACGGAGTACGAAAACATTAAACAGAAAATTTCTTGTGAACTGCATGGAAAATACATATGGCTTAGCGTGGACGAAACAATCAATACGTGCGGGTTTAAGGTAGCGAATGTGTTAGTAGGTGCATTGGACGGAAATAATTCAATAAGGGCACACTTGATCGCCTCAAGAGTTATAGAAGCTACAAATTATCGCACTATAGCGGAGGTAGTGAAGTTTATAGGACTTGTGGGGTGACAAATATGCAGAAAATACGGACAAGTTCTTATTATTCCTTACCGATGGAGTAAATTCTACGAAAGCTGCTGGAAGAATTTTGAAAGAAACATATCGGAATATACTGCATGTAACATGTTTAGCACATGGGCTGCATAGGATTGCTGAAACTATTAGGAGGTGCTACCCTAATATAATAGCTAGTGTAAAGAAAGTTTTTCTTAAAGCACCAGGTCGTGTTCAGTTATTTCAAGATATTCTACTAAATATTTCATTACCTCCGGTGTCCATTATAACACGATTGGGATCTTGGCTACAAGCCGCATGGTACCATTACTGTCATTTTGAAAACTGTGAAATACGTAATACAACAGTCAAATCCAAATGACGAAGTCGCCATTTCACAGGCGCATCAGGCACTTCTGGATTGAACTGTTCAAGAAAATCTGGCGATCATACACCGATGTTTCTCACGAATTCCTCCAGCCATACGGGACATTCAACATCAGCCAACATCAGCCTTTACTACAGTTGATTCATTAAACGTTGTGTTCGATCTTCGACGATATATTTTTCAATTACAGGGAGACATTGCTGAGACAGTACAAAAAAAGTCACAACTGTATTAACAAAAAATCCCGGATTTGTTAGTATGACGATGACAGGTGTAACAAACAGACCTTTTACAAGGCAAAGATGTAGACTTTGCTACATCCGGCATGAATATGATGACTTTGTGAAAGTTTCGATATTTTAAGTATGCCCCAGTTACATCTGTCGACGTCGAGCGATCCTTCTCACAATATAAATGGTTATTTACCGAAAGGCGCCGAAGTGTAACTCCAAAACATTTAGAGCAGATATTAGTGATATACTTTAATTCTTGTAACCACCGGTACTAAAAAATACTTGTGTGTGTTAGTTTAATGTGAAGTACAGCCCCCTATACTTCCAGTTATCTTCCAGTGAGTGTTTATACTAAAGTGGCGTTATTACCTTTGGATGCTATACAGAATTCGCTACAAAAGATCTCAGGGTAAGATATCGTTCCATACATGCATGCAACTCTTTATGCGCTGACACATCATCATCTAAAGCCAACCCTGGTTTTACGTCATATCTGGCCACGAAATCCGAGGTCTGTTTAGTAATAAGCCATGACAATGTGTCAAAGCGTAATTTTGTTATTAATTTGAAACATCCAACTTTGTGTGATTTAAGCGTCAACGTTATTTACAATATTTTTACATATTACTCAAAAAGAGTAGTATGACAATGAAACCGAGATTTCTTTGATACCGCCAGAGGTATCAAAAAAAAATCGAGAAAATTAAATATCATATGAACATATCTCCGCAACGGCTTAAATTCTTTTCTACAGGGTATTGATTTTTTTTAATCGTTATTACCTGGCAATAGATTATATTTTGAGATAATTTCGTTGAATGGTTGGGGGTTAATAGGGGTGAATAGGGGAAAACAAGTGAACCAAGCTAGTGAGAGTACAGAAACTTTACAGAAGGCTTCAGATTTTTTGACAATATTTTTCAATTCCTCCCACCACCCCAACTCCATTATTAAAAGATTTTCACTTGAAATTTGGTACATGTATATATTATAACAGATTATAATTTGAGATGGTTTCGTTGAAGGGGTGGGGTAAGAAGAGGTAAATAGGGGTAAATAAGTAAAGCAAGCTGGTAGACGTGTTTTAAAATCTCATGAGCTGTGACCTTCATATGCGCAGAGACATAATCCCTCCCGTCGACGTTATATTTATTGTTTGAAATTTTTCACGAGCTCTTGTTTATGTACACAGCAAGGTAGCCGCCAGTGTCTTCAAAAAAATACTTATAACGTAGAATAAACTTTGCCTTTTACGCATTTCGCGGCTCTGAAACACCTCTAAAAGTATTGAGATTTGGTGTATATACTAGAAACCCGGGCCTCAGATTTTTTCATTATATTTTTTACCCCCCCTACCCCCACTAGTTTCACTTAATTATTACAGGGGTTGATAAAACAAAGTGGGGATATTCACTTGAAATTTGGTACACGCGTGTATTGTAATGACGTTTTAGAAACCAACACCTCAAATTTTTGTATGAAGTCCACCTCAAATATTTAAATTCTATGGCCAATTATTTACAGATACTAGAGTGCAAATATGGTCAAGATGTTTTCCTTTAAAGAGACTTGCATAATGCATATGCATGCATAATCTGGATGTGGAAGTAGTGATTCCTTAGGCAGCCGTTTTGCTCAATGGTTTTCTTTAGCTCGAAATGTTCTATGTGTGTTAGTATGTTATATTAAAATAACAGTACGACACTGAGTTATAAGTGAGCTTCTCAGTAGTATCAAATTACATAAGTTCATAACGACTTCTCTTGGTAATTGCTTATCTTACATATCAAGTTTCATCTATTGTTTTGTATCCGTTCTCATAGTTAATGCCAAATTGCACATTTGCATTTTCTTTGTTCTACGTCTAGCTAATACTGCTTTCCTGATGTTATAAATATGACCAGCAGACGCTTTTGTATTCAGTTATTAACTCACTTTTACATTAAACTTGTCAACTTACAATTTTATTATTTTATTCAGAGTCATCGATGACCTTCTGTAACCACATAAATATTTAAAAAAAAGTCTATTTCAAAATAACAAATATAACAGTGGCGCAGTCGTACCAGATCTTCAAAACACCCTGTTGATGGAGCCTAACTCGAGGAAAACTACCCAAAGGAACAAGGAGTTCATCTGAAGAAGGTACCTAACTAGTGGGAAAGCCCGAGAGAACAAGGAGTACTTCAAGACGGAGGTGGTGGATCCCAATCCTTTAGAAGAGAAAGAACCTACCAATGAAGATATTAATGTAAATCATTTTAAGACTCATCTCGCTTTATTTCACTATTTTTTCGTAACTGTTTTATAAAAGTGCTATATACACTGAGCGAACAAAGTACAGTTCTATTATCAAATAATTTTTCCTTAACAATATAAACGCTACAAGTTAAATTTAATTTTAATTAGCATAAGAAACGTTATTATACTGCTTATTATACTGCTAATACGTCACCGTGTATTATACAGTTAATACACAAACTGCCTAAATATTTTTTTTTATTAAAACTAATTTCCTTTCCTAAAAAGGTCATTTTTAAATAATTTCAAGTTAACATTTAATAAATTTTTTTGTAATCTCTAAATAAAAGCAACAAAATGCCTGAAACATGTGAAGCCACACAAACAGCGCGAAATGCAGCAATAGAACAAATTGAGCCTTACAAGCTCTCTCAATTTTTTTCTATTATACCAGAATTCGATGGCAATGCCATTAATTTACAAACCTTTTTAAATTCTTGCATTTATGTACAAGGCATGGCAATCAATGATCAAAAGATATTACTAACTCTCCATATTAAAAATAAATTGCGCGGCAGAGCTGCCGAATTAAGAAATTCACACAACTCTGCCACATGGGCGGAAATAAGAGTCTTGCTCGAAACTCATTTCGGAGACTCTCGTGACTTGACGTTTTTAATTCAGGATTTGCAGCGTATTCACCAAATGCCAGGTGAATCTGCACTAACTTTTGTTGCGCGTCTACAGACGCATAATGCAAAAATGCACGCTGCCATACAAAAACAACGTTTATCTGGTGAGCAGAAACAATCTCAGTCAGAATTAATTGAAACGATGACACTAAACTCTTTGTTAGCAGGCCTTGAAACAAAATTAGGGCAAATAGTACGTGCTCGAGATCCAACATGTATGTTACAAGCCATTAATAGAATTAGGAGGGAATTACAACTCTCTTATTTCGAATCGCAAAAATTTTCCAATAATAGTAATAATAATGTTAAAAATCTAGTGCCTCCTCAACAAAAACGACCAAACGTAAATTTTCAACAAAAATTTTGTTCATTTTGCAAACGCAACGGACATATGATAAACGTATGTCGCACAAGGCAACAGCAACAATTTATGACATCAACCTCGCAAAGTTTTCAAAGACCAAACTTTCAAAATAATCAAGGTTTTCAAAATTTTGCACAACAAACTAGAACATTTCCACAAGCACAACAATATAGGCCCTCAGCAATTAGACCGAATCCTAATTTTATACAACAAAGACCATCAGCGATACAACCAAATCCAAATTTTAACCGTTTCAATCAACAAAAGACTCATCATTTAAATTATGAACCTTATAATGACAAATATAATTTTAATCAATATGAAGATTATTCTGCCGAATATAAAAATGTAAATGAAATGTACGACAATTTTTATTTAGAAGATAACCAAAATTTTTCGGGAAATTATGCATCTAGTTTTCAAGAAGAACAGTACGAGAATTATACTGCTAATTCTCAGATGCCGTAAGAGAATTATACTGCTAATTCTCACTTGCCGCAGGAGGATTATACTGCTAATCCTCAGGATTTTCGCAAAAGTCCGGAGTATCTCACGGCTACCCCAACAACGAATTGCGAATTGGACCAAATTTCTCACCAAATTCAAAATATGAACCTCAGCAACAATTTCGACCCGTTTCTGAACTTTCCAGAACAGAAGTTCATGTAGAAACACTTTCACACGCTTTATTGACTGTAAATTCGAATAATTTTTATTATATCAAAGACATCACAAATAAATTTAAAATTCTTATAGATTCTGGTGCAGGAATTTCGATTTTTAAACCAAAAACGGCAGAAAATTACAAAAGAAGATTTTCTGAAAATATTATTATACAAGGCATAACTGAACAAAAAATTAACATTAACGAATCTGTTCTTATACCATTTACCGACAATAATCCACACAAAGTTTACATTCATAATTTGGGTATAGATTTTGACGGACTACTAGGAGCAGACTTTTTAGAACATTACGAATGTATGGTAGATATTAAAAATAAGAGACTAATTACGAATTTCAAAACCCTACCGATATTTAAAGCTACGGGTGACGAAAAAACACAAAATTTACCTATGCAACCAACTACAAATTCCAATATTAAAAATCAAATTCCATACAACACGAAAAATCAAAATTTAATTTCAATCGAACCACACATGGAAAAAATATTCAAATTAAAATGTAACCTACGAAATACCGAGGCTATACTGTTAGCCCAGGAAAATGAAAAAGTACGCTTACCAAATGCTTTTGTTAAAATCGGCGACAACGGAGAATTTTTAACATCAATTACAAACGCTAACGCAATTCCCAAAGTAATCGATTTCTGGAATCTTAAACTAGAACCAGTTCAAAAATTTAGATCAATTTTTAATTTAAACTCAGAATCCGCACAGTCCCCAACATACAGACAGAAACTTCGAAATTAAAAATCAATTACGATTAGATCATTTGAACGAAGAAGAAGCCGAATTAATAACAAAACTGTCTAAATTTTTCTGATATATTTTATTTAGAAGGCGACAATTTAAGTTTCACTAATGAGATTAAACATTCTATTGATACGAACGATTCTAAACCGGTTTTTACAAAATCTTATCGCTATCCTCATATTCACAAAGAGGAAGTTAAAACTCAAGTCTTTAAAATACTAGACCAAGGTATAATCAGACCATAAATTTCACCCTGGTCATCCCCGATTTGGATTGTACCTAAAAAACTTGACGCCTCCGGTAAAAAAAATGGCGAGTTGTAGTAGACTACAGAAAACTCAACGAACTGACTATTGACGACAAATATCCACTTCCAAATATTTCGGATCTTCTTGATCAATTGGGCAAGTGTCAATATTTTACGACTTTAGATCTTGCTTCCGGATTCCATCAAATCGAAATCGACGCGAAAGCTATTCAAAAAACTGCCTTCGCAGTAGAAAACGGTCATTTTGAATTTGTACGAATGCCATTTCGACTGAAAAGCGCCCCATCGATATTTCAAAGAGTCATGGACAACATTTTGTTAGGTATCCAAAACGAACGGTGTCTCGTCTACATGGATGACATTATTATCTATTCGCCTACCACTCATGACCACATTTCGCGATTAACGGAAGTATTTAAACGTTTACAAAAAGCTAATCTCAAAATTCAACCGGACAAATGCGAATTTTTACGCAAGGAAGTTGCATATTTAGGCCATCTTATTACTAAGGACGGTGTAAAACCAAATCCCGCTAAAGATGAGGCGATTCTAAATTTTCCTCAACCGAGAAATCCTAAGAAAATAAAATCATTCCTAGGCTTAGCTGGATATTACAGATGTTTTATCCCTAACTTTTCAAAGATTTCTAAACCTTTAACAAAATTATTACAAAAAGATATACTCTTCGACTTTGACAATGATTGCTTAAACTCCTTCGAAAATTTGAAACGAGCGTTAACAACAACTCCAATTCTTATTTATCCTAATTTTGACGATGTTTTCATTCTAACGCATTTGTCATTGGTTCCGTGCTCTCGCAAGGAAATATAGGCCAAGACTTACCAATAGCTTATGCATCTCGAACTTTATGTGCGGCGGAGACTAAGTATTCAACCATAGAACGCGAGCTATTAGCTATAGCATGGTCAGTAAAACACTTTAGGCCGTATCTATTCGGCAGAAAGTTCAAGTTAGTAACCGATCATCGACCACTTACCTAGATATTTTCGACAAAAGACCCGGGAAGCAGACTTGCACGTTGGCGACTCAAATTAGAAGAGTACGATAACCAATAAAAACGCGGACGCGCTATCGCGAGTTAAAATCAATCACTTTTCGGAATGTTCCAAATTTTATTCAAAAACTCTAGCCGCGAACGAGGACGACGAATCAGAAGATGACGAACCAAACAATGACGAAAACCCGAGTAATAACGGCAGAATCACTAAAAAACAAATCTCTCGAGAATTTGATATCTTTTGTAATTTGTATAAGACGAGATCCTTAATAGATTATTCTAAAATTCAAAGTTCAAACAGACAACTTTTAGACAGGGAACACAAAAATATTATAACATTCTTTCAACAAAACAAATTAGAAGATTTGCATCATAAAATCACAGAGGACATGTTCGAAGAACACCCCGAATTTTATAACAACACTATTAACATTGTCTCAAGCAAATCGGTTAGGCATAGAAAATATTTGATTGTTCCTTTACCTTTTGATGTAGATTCAATAAACGAACATTTATTCATGGTATTGTACAAAAGACAAGACATTTTGGATCTTTCTAAAACATACTATGTAGAAAATAATCTATATCTTCCTATACTCGAAATGCTGTCATTTATTTTTGCAGAGAAAGATTTGAAGATAGTAATCTGTCAAAATATTGTTAAAACCAACGATGAAGACGAAATTCCAATTATCTTAGAGCAAAATCATTCAGGCAAAAATAACCTACATCGTGGTATTAATGAAACTATTAGAACGATTAGAGTAAAATACAATTGGCGGGGCTTGACTAAAGACGTTGAAAACTTCATAAATAATTGCGAAACATGCGAAAAAACTAAAGTCTGTCGTAAAAATCTTAGCAATCCTTTAGTAATCACCGAGACTCCAAAAACGCCATTCGAAAGAATTAATGTAGACCTATTCGAATTTCCCACGGAAATTACGCTGTTACAATCCGCGACGAATTAACAAAATTTACTCAAGCCTATGCTGTCCCGGATAAATCCGCGAAATCAGTCGTAAACACTTTATTGCTATATTTTCAACAGTACGGTACCCCGCTGAGAATTCATTACGATTACGGCGGTGAGTTTGATAGCAAATTATTAAAAGATCTTTGTACGCTAAATTAACATAAACATAAAATTAACATACTCAAGCGTAGGACATCCCCAATCCAACGGATCCCTCCAGCGATTTCACGCTACATTGGCCGAAATGATAAGAGTCCACAAAACTGAAAATCAGAATGAACATCCTTTCACAATATTACCATACGCAATCATTTGCTATAACAATTTGGTTAACAAAACACACGGCTTCACACCATACGAACTCATTTTCGGACATACGTCTATTAGACCACCCGAAACTTTATACAACCAAAAGGAATTAATAACGAAATATGTAAGAGATTTAAACGGCAGAATATCTCATTATTATAAAATCGCCCGCACTCGAACGCAATCTCAAAAGGAGAAAGCAAAAGTTCGCTTTGACAGAAATGTTCCAAAAAATCGACCTGAATACAAAGTTGGTGATAAAGTATATGTTAAAGATTCCCAAATCAAAAACAAACTTCAAAATAAATTTAACGGTCCTTTTAAAATCATAGAAGTATTCCAAAATTCTGCTACCTTATTAAATCTTGAAACAAATCAAGAAACTAAAGTAAATTTCGATAGAATGAAACCATACACTGAAAATTAAATTTATTTTCAGATTTATCCTGCTGTTCGGATCAGCACTCGCACAATATAAAATAATACCAATAAACAACACTGTTGGTGTATTTTACCACAAAGGCACGGACATCGTAGTGACAAACGAAAAATGGACATTACTGGTACATAAAAACATATCATCTCTTAAGCTAGCCTTCGATAAGAACCAACGAATTTTAGATACGATTTTGAATACTCTTGACGGTGCTCATCAAAAAATGATCACGTTCAGAAGCGAAGTCAAAACAAATCTTAACCTTTTAACACAAATTTCCAAAACTATGGAGTCTAAATTTGATGAAGTATTTCTAGACACAAAGAGATATAAACGCGGAATATTAAGTGGTATCGGCACAATTTTCAAATCAAATTTAGACGCCGAATATGGCGAATATTACGCTAATTGCATTAATAAATTAAATAACGACGAACAGCAGTTAGAAAATCTAATAAAAAACCAAATTTCAGTTACAACATCGGTAATCAAAAATTTCAATTCAACTATTCAAAAATTGCAAATTGACGAAGAAACATTTAATAGACATGCAAGAAATCGATCGCACAATCGAAATCATGACGCGTAACATCGAAGCTGTAGAAACAAAACTAATATGGCTCAAATGGCTGAGGGATAATTATGACGATGAAGTGAAACGGTCAAATTATACGCGAGAAAAAAATCACCTCAACCAACTGATAAAAAATGAAAAACAAAATTACTACAATCATATAATTGAGAACTCGGCAAACAAAAGAAAAACATTGTGGTCAATAGTAAACAATAGTCTAGGACGAAACACCAATGAAAAAAAAAACAATCGTTTTAAAAAATAACGAGAAAGAGATTTACGAATCAGCAGAAATAGCAGATAAATTCGGCGTGTACTTCTCAACAGTTGTACCAAATATGTTAACGCCACACTTCCAAAATAATATATCAGACTCTTGTACAACTGGGAAAAATAGTAATGGAAAGTCAATGTGTTTCGAACCGGTTACCGCACAAGAAATTCAAGAGATTATCCGAGCATTGCCTAATAAAAAATCAACAGGCTATGATAACATTCCAGTTACTCTTATAAAAAAATGTAGCCTAGAACTATCGCAACCTTTAGCGGATATCATAAACTATTCTGTGTTAACAGGAGAGTTTCTATCTCCACTAAAAATCGCATGTCTAGTGCCCATTTTTAAAAAAGATGACCCATTTAATGAAGAAAATTACAGACCCATAGCGTTGTTGAGTGTTTTCTCTAAAATCATGGAGAAAGCTATTGCAACAAGAATTATGAACTAGTTAAACACAAACAATATATTAAGTGAGGAACACTCAACGGAAACAGCTACCATCGACCTTATTCAATACGTAAATGAAAAACTTGATAAAAATGAAAAAGTAATATGTATTTTCTTCGACCTAAGACCTCGACTTCGACCTCCAGATAATTATTTCTTAAATATTAACGTGGAAACCCTAGACTTCACAAACAGCACGACTTTTCTAGGAGTTGTTATAGATAAGCATCTTGACTGGACAGAAAACATAGACAAAATATGCGAAAGACTAAATAAATCGTACTTTGCTATATTAACATTAAAAAATAATCTACACAAAAAGCTATTGAAAGCCGTATATTATGCCCTAGTCTACCCTATTATTAGCTATAATATTATTGCTTGGGGACAATCGTCATGTAGTAGAATTTTTATACAACAAAGGAGAATAATGAGAATGATATTTAACATACCCTACAGACAAACCTGTAGAGATGCATTCAAACAAAATAAACTATTAACGGTCACCTCCATATGTCTTCTGAAGTTACTGACTTTCGTCTATAGAAACAGACACGTCTATAAAAACTAGGAAGATAATCACAAATACTATACTAGAGAAAGGAAAAGTTACCAGATACCAAAACACTCGCACATTTTTTTCGAAAGATCGCCAAAATACGCTGGCATTCACTATTACAATATGCTTCCTGAGGATATAAAAAATGCAACTTCGACTAAACAATTTAGAAACAGTCTTAAAAAAATTCTTATAATCAATACAATATGGACGAATTCAAAGTCGCTGTACAAAATACTTAGGTTATACATTTTCTTATGTACTTTTTATCCTGTATTTTATTGTTTTTTCTTACAGTGTCTCATTATGGTAAAATTATTTATTTAGTGTATTACTATCTTTGTGTTATTTATCAAATACTAATTCATATACTATAGTGTATTACAGTGTCTTTTATACTGTAACTTAAATTTATATTGACAATGCTCATGCAAAGTATCTTTGCAAACGATGAAATAAATAAATAAATAAATAAATAAATAAATAAATAGATAAATAAATACATAAATAAATACATAAATACATAAATATTCTTACACATTTGTGAACAGTTAATGGCAAGCTATTTGTATATTGAAGATAACTTGAACGATATTCTAAATTCAATAACATTTGCTGGATTGGGAATCATTCATTCATCAATCATAACTCCTGATCATTTAGTAACAGCATTACAAGAAATTTCACAGAGTTTGTGAAGAAACAATTTGCCTCTTCCAATCAAATTATCGGCAGTTGCTCAATATTTAGATATTATTGAACTAAAAGCATTTCAAGTAGATTCCAACCAACAAATATTTGTTTTAAAGATACCACTTGTTGAACCTCAAAACTATAATACCTACCGTTTATACCCTATCCCTATATTTGATAACAGAACTGGTCTTCACCATATTTTATCTATTTCTCAAAAATTTATCGCGAAAGATGATGATTCTTTAATGTACATACCAATAACGAATCTTAAAGAATGCAAATCCCTATATTTTGGAACCAAGCTATGCTCAAACCTGTTTGCAGACCCTATTGATCAGAATGCCATATGTGAAGCTAGGATTCTGAAACAACCAACGAAACTTCCCGAAAATGGGCCTTTCCCTCAATTTTTTTTTATTGTGTTATTGGAAAGAGCCTATCAAAATATTACTAAAAACGAATTTTTATTTTTTTTCTGAGCGCATGAAATACCACAAAAAAAATGCAAATGTTCCGTAAATGAACAGCAGTTTGAAACGATAGCTTTCGGGCGCCAATGTGACGTCATCATAAACTTCACCAATCAGTATGAGATTAAACGGCCGTCAGAATTAGCTATGAAGGTGCATTCAAAAAGAACCTCACTTCTCTGCCTTGCTTTCCACAACCTACAATTCTATTGGTGCCTGAAGTACATTTATGAGGAACTACCAATAGAATCTCATATTGCAAAGTGGTAACGTTTAATTGAGAACGTGCGTTTATGACGCCCGTTGACAGTGCCAAGAAGTATCTGTCATAAATCACGAGAGTGCAGCCCAGCGTGTTTACTTCTTGTTTGGTATTAATTTCTTTTAAAAATATGAGTAAATGTGAAGACGGATTTGTAAAAGGTGATTCTGATAATTTACCTGTGGTGAACAGTGATATGGTAAATGACTTTTATATTGCGAATACGAAATTTTTAAGTGCCGAAGTTCGTAACGTCAAAACAAAGAGGTTAGTAGTTGAAAAGTAATATTTAATTTTGTAAATTATGCAATTTTATTTATTTGCCAATATAGGTAGATACGTGAAATGTCTTTTATATCTTTTTCTTTACGTGCTCTATTTATTGATAACCTAAGTAAATACATATTTTATGAATATTTCGTAAACATAATGGAAAATACTTTTGTTACAGATCAACCAAAATGTCATACGGTGATAATGCTGTAGCTTACGTACAGCTGAAAAGAAATGGAGATATTTGCACAGTCAAAGGAAAAGTAACACCGGAGCATAAAATCCACAAAAAAGCATATAATGTCTGTGCAGTGGTAAATGAAGGAGAAGAGGAAGTTATTAGTTGTTCTTGCCTAGACTGTCCAGCTTCTGAAGGTATGTACTTACAATTTATTAAATTTAATTTGTTAGTATCTGTATTTACATATTACCTACTATAAAATCTCAATGATAAACATTTGCATAGAAATCTGATTCATAATACTGAACTGTTTGTCGTGTGCTGAAATTTGTAAATAACATTATTTTGTATTAAAAATAAATGATAAATGGTAGATATTTTACATAATAACTTTAGAGCAACATTTTTTACAATACATTTTATTACGTGGCGCTACGTTTCTTAGGCAGAATGTGGAACAGACTTTTAGAATTAACTAAAGCGATGATTCAAAGCAAGTTGTTACTTAATATTATGTTTTAGGTGGCTGTAAACATGGGGTAGCATTTCTATTGTGGCTACATCGACGAAGCGAAGAACCTTCTGTAACATCTACAGTATGCTACTGGAAAGCCTCTAGTTTGGCAAGAATCAGTAAAAGTGAAATGTGTATTTCAGCTTTATTAAAAGAGAAGGTGCCGAAATTGGAGCCAAAGGACCCAACATTTCTACAAGAAGTTGAATTTTGTGAATCAGATGGAACTCTATTTAATTTTTTTAAGACACCAATTCATAATAATATCTCGATTTATAACCTACTAATTAATTATTTAAAAGTAAATCCTAACAAGCATTCACCCGAAGATTTTTTAAAACAGGCAATATCTGTAATAACAGATAATATTTGTGAAGAAGCTGAGTTAAAAACTAGAAATCAGTCAGAGTCACATGACTGGTTTGAACTCAGATTTGGTCGAATTACAGCTTCTGTGCTTTATGAATCTGCAAGATGTAAAACGATGTCGGGGGCATTAACAGAAAGGATTTTGGGTGCTTCGCAACCTTTAGAAACAGAGGCTATCTTGAGAGGAAAAAAATTAGAGCCGTTGGTATTAGAAGAAGTCGCTAAACAAAGAAAATTAACTGTAAAAAAGGCTGGTATATTTAAAAAAAAAGAATATCCAATATTTGGTGCCTCACCTGATGGAGTAACCAACGACCTTGTAATAGAAGTGAAATGTCCTGCAAAAGATAAAAGTATTGAAAGGTATATATCCAAGGGAGAAATAGTTAAAAAATTTTGGTATCAAATACAATTGCAAATGTTTTTTGCAAATAAAAAGAAAGGACTCTTCTGTGTGGCATCTCCTTCTTTTGAAGTAAATAAAGAAATTCGAATATTTGAAGTTGCACTTAATACAGGGGAGTTAATGGAAATTATGAAGATGGCAGAGACATTCTGGAAAAATGCAATATATCCAGTCTTATCTAAAAGTTGAAATTTTTTTTCTTGCTTTTTTTCTCGATGTCAAAAATAAAATGTGTTTTCTTGTTAAATTAAAGTTTAATGGATATACCACCAATATTTATATTTATTACCTAAGCATATTTTTATATCTACGTGTGTGTCTGTGTGGGTAGACCGTTTCTTAGACACGATAACTCTTGTTAGATTTAAAATTTGTGGTATATGTATAATGTAGCACGGTAAAAAGTACTGTACAACTTGTTATTGTATTATTCCAAAGGTTTTCTGATTTATTTTTTTTAAATTGTATTCATAGTGTATAAAACATGAAAGACAAATAAATATTACAAGTATTAAAGTTATTTTTTTGATGAATGTAAGTTACTGAGTTGTCCTATTGGACAGTAAGTCATAAAATGAACAATAAAAATACTAAGAGCTATGTAAATTAAATTTTGTGTACGTATATGAAATAAGACTGGTTTCAAAATTAGTCAGACCAGTTTATGTAATTTTGAAAATGACATGCCCACCATATATAAAAAATGATAACATTAATGGCAAACATTCTATGGGCCAAATTATGTCAATATTATTAATACCTTGACTAATAACGAAGCAACAAGCATTTAAAACTAGGCCTGCAACGTTACCACCTCATATAAATTTGAAAATGGTTACTGGATTATTAAGGTAAATCAAAGATGCATTTAATTTGGAACATATAATACATAAAAACATAAAAAATACAGGTTAGTATAGCAATTTAACTTAATTCTCCACTACTCGACGACGTTGTTGGTAAAAATTCACTGCTAATATAATCACAAGGGTCTGCTGTCGAAGTAGATGTTGTAGACATAGGAGAGTCTTTTACAGTAGTTGCAATTTTTTTACGAGAATACTGCGACACACCTTTCGCTATTATGGGGGAACTAGCATGATCAGTCTTAGTAATCTTTTCCGTATTTGTATGTACACTGCTCACCTTTTTTCTTTTTCTATTAACCTGTATGCCAACAGTATTAGTCATTATTGATGTACCTGGTGTAATGCACACTTATTAATTTTAAATGCTCCAGAAGGAGACGTAACAATGGTATTTTCTTTTAATGCTGTTAATGGTTCAGATTCATCAGAAAAGATTTGCTTTGATGTTGAAGGTTGAATAATATCACAAACACTTTCAGGCATCTTATCAAATTTTGTTAATTTTGTAGGTGTATATTTAATATTTTCCAAATATTCCATTTTTCTTTTTTTCACCGAATTACTTAAAACATTAGGTAAAGGAACATCTGGGGGCCCGTCAATAAATTTGTGTGGAAGAATCCCTGGCTTAAGTTTTAAAACTGATCTCATAGTTTTGAAATACATCCAGTTCTCTGAATCTTCTTCAATCTAAAGAGACAATAAAGTAGGTATAAAATCAAGTCCACTAAAAGAAAGAACAATATATACATACGTTAAAATGATCTTCGCAACAGAAAAATCCAGGAGCAGTATAAACAATACCTGGAACTTTTGCAACTTTCCACCATAATTTTCGAATTTCCAAATTTGTTGGAACTCGCAAAAATAACTTCGTACTATTTTCACTATTATTTGGACACACTGGTACAAAACAAACCTTTTTAAGCGGCATTTTATAATTAGAAGAGAGCAAAATTAATTTTCGTATCGAACGTAAACAACAGAAAGTGAGGTTATCGAATAAAGTTTGAACATTTCAGTACAGCGTTGCCAAATGAAACTGGCATTATACCATATGTGAAACAAATGAACAAAAATAGAGAATATAAATCTGATACATAGATTTTAGAAACTCATACAGTCAAAAGTTGATACAATTTTTGCTTTTATTTAGTGTCGGAGAAACGAAGAATATGTTGTAACGAAAAAATGCGCTATTCAAAGTAGACAATTGATAACGGAGATACGATGTTCATGTAAAAAGACATACATCTGGCAATAGAGGATCCTCATTAAGAATACGACTTTTATTGGTCTAATCAGTATGACGTCAAGCATGGCGCCTTAAAACTTACGTTTCAAATTACCTGAAATAAAACTGATTTTGTAATGTAAATATTTGGTAGAACGTAAAAAATTGGAAGAAACTAAATTAAAATAAAATTATATTGCGGTTCATTATATGGCTTGATTATAGTGAAGTAGTAAAATTCAGTCATGCGGGAAAGGCCCATTGCCAAACCTCCTTCATTATTAGTCAAGAGTACAATGTCCAAGAACTCGAAGAGAACACGTGGCTCATAATAAATTCGTAACCTCTCCATATTACTATTAGCTGCCCGAAGAGAGAACCAGCAACGGAGCTGATTAATAAAAATTCGATTGTAAAATCGTTTTCCTGGATGTTACGCCTTCGCAGGTATCACCAGAATACAAGCCAGTGCCAAGGACCTCTCCTAAATTAAAGACAACTCCCATCATCTACAAATTCCATTCGAACGTTGTAACCAGTTGCCCGACAAAATTCAACTACCTAAATTAAAACCATTGAAACTCAACAATTTAAATATCGAAGATTTGGATATTGCCAAAAACAAATTGGAGCACTATTCTAAAGATCTGGACGATCTCATCAACGAACCTTTCGTGACCAAACATATGTCCTGGTTCACGTATTTCATCATAACCTTCATTATTTCAACTATTCTACTTTACGCGTTTTGTAAATGTAGAAGAGACGTCTACTGAAAATCGAACCCTCTACAGGCGATTCTCCTTCACCTCCTCCAGGACGAAGCAAGACGTTCATGAAATTTCCAAGTTTAATCCCTCCAAGAAAGCGATCCGGTATCAAACTTCAAGAAGAAGATATCGAGTTATCATAGACTTTCCAGTGAACCACTAATTTTTGTTTATTGACTCAAACTTTTATTGTTTCTATTTTATGCTTATTATTCTATTTACTCAATATTTTATTATTACCTTTGCATTATCTTCATTTTGTTTTATTATTACTTTCATATTGTATTCAATAATCATTTTATTCAAAAGTTGTTGTATAACAATCAACTTTTTTATTGAGGGGGAAGTTGTTATATTAATAAATAACAGTACGACACTGAGTTATAAGTAAGCTTCTCAGTAATATCAAATTACATAAGTTGATAACGACTTCTCTTGGTAATTGCTTATCTTACATATCAAGTTTCATCTATTGTTTTGTATCCGTTCTCATAGTTAATGCCAAATTGCACATTTGCATTTTCTTTGTTCTACGTCTAGCTGACACTGCTTTCCTAATGTTATAAATATGACCAGCAGACGCTTTTGTATTCAGTTATTAACTCACTTTTACATTAAACTTTTCAACTTACAATTTTACTATTTTATTCAGAGTCATCGATGACTCTCTGTAACCAAATAAATATTTTTTTAAAAGTCTATTTCAAAATAACAAATATAACATGTATGTTCAAATCTGGTGATCGAATTTTTGACCACTTCTCGATATCCAATCATGCTGAAACTTTGCACACAACTTTGGTTCTGATGACAATACAATATGGTATATTCAATATTATGGTAGATCCAATATGGCGGCCATCACAACATGGTGGCCACTACAAAATGGCGGATTACCTTTTTCTTGACAACCCCTTCGACATGAGTATCAAATCAAATCAAATATGGCTGCGGGAACAAAATGGCGGATCACCTATGTCTTTACAGCCCCGTCGGCATGGGTATCAAATGAAAAGGTATGACAAGTGAAATACAATAAGATGCGTGACGTTATTCTAAATCCAATATGGCGGCGGATACAAAATGGCGGATTACTTATTTCTTTACAACCCCCTTGACATGGGTATCAAATGAAAGAGTTTGACAGAAGTAAACGAAATGATGGCGATCCAATATGGCGGCCGCCACAAAATGGCAGATCACCTATTTTTCTACAACACCCTCGGTATGGGTATCACACGAAAGGGTATGACAAGTAGAATAAAATAAGCTGTGTGACGTTATTCTAAATCCAATATGATGGCCGACAACCCCCTTGACATGAGTTTGACAAGAGTAAACGAAATAATGACGTTCGAATAAAAAATGAGGCAGACGGGAATCTAAAAAGTAAAAAACAAATGAATGAAAAAAATTTAAAACAATGGTTTTCTTTTAAAACTGAATTACACTAAAAAGTAGGAAACAGTTTTTATTCAGTGATTAAATTACAAAAGATGATGAAAAAGAAAGCCATTGTACGCTCATAAAATATATTACCTTATCAACAATCAGCATTATGATAAAACGTTATGATGTATGGATTTCATTTTCATCATTATTTTGTAATTTAATCACTGTATAAAAATTACTGTCTACTTTTTAGTGCAATTCGGTTTTAAAAGAAAACCATTGTTTTAAAAAAATTACTGATCTATTTAAATTTATTTATCTACTTGTATGTATAGTGTATTCGATCAAATTTCCCACCCACAAATGAAAAACCAATTTGTCATTTTGAAGCCACCATTTCTATTTCTTGAATTTTGACTAAATGCTTATAATATCTGACCTCGAAGATTCCTAGATACCAATTTTCAGACAAATTAGATCATAAGTTACCAAACTTATGCATCATGTTGACGTCGTCATTTTAAATTATTAAATTTCGACCAAATATTTATAATCTGCAACTTCGGTAACCCTCCTATACCGACATTGACTTCAATCACATTAATTAATGACAATAAACTGTCCGTCATCTTGGAAATGCCAAATATTTGATTTTTCGATCAATATTGTCAAATTCTATTGTCATGTAAACCATATACACATGCAAAATTTCAAGTTAATGCGACACCTGGGTAGCTATTCTGTAATTTCAGTGAACGTGAGCATTTGTCGTGAGAGGAGAAAGCTCATATCACGATCCCTTCCCAGGGAAACAAAAATACTATTCTGTAACTACAGTGACTACACGGGGACGTGAAGTGATCCTTCCAGCGTTGCCAACAGTTGTTCCTACATTTCAACCAATAGAATTGCTGCAACGCCATGATCGAAGGTCGTGCGTTGTATGACGGGAAATGCATCTTGTCAAAATGCGAGTTTCTGGTATTCAAACTTAGTGCAATATCTATTATTTTGTAAAAGTGACATGATTTTCTGTTAGGCTAGGAATAACATCAAAAATCCGTTTCAACCCGATGAATACTGCCTTAAAATATATTTTGATTAAATGGGTGGAAAACAACAACAGCTTCGTGGAACATTTACAAATCAGTTCACAAAAATATGCCAAAAAATTTGGGAAAGAGTAACAACCACTTTAAATGCTGTCCTTGGAAACTAATAAAAATAATTCGGAGCAAAGGAGAAAAGTAAATTTAATTTGTAATATAATAATTGGATTGTACATAATCTGACTTGTATAATATAAGTATAATATCCCCAAGCATGTTCTTTATTTACTTAATAATTGTGAAAGCCCTATATGCTAGGCCGAGGGGATTGCTCATGCAATGAAGTTGTCGTTCTATTTGAGGATTTTTCCAGCAATCTGAAGGTCTCATAATGCCTCATTGATCATTTAGTACATCGGCAATATTCATCGCCCTTTAATCCCTACAGTTTAAGTAACACAAAACTCATTGTATGATCTAACACAAAAAAACTTTAAATAAACAAATATCATGCCACCGACATCCAAATAAAATGACAGTTTGCCCAAAAGTGAGGTTATACTTTCATCCTCTCACGCGCGAACGGTCCCGTTCTCTACAATTTACCAAAAGAAGCAAGTTCCCCAATTTTTGGCGTGATGTGACCGCTGCCACAGAATACGCTATTTTGGTTTTCAGGAGAACTTCGCCCACATTCTGATGAAAACATGTGCTCACATCACATCACACCGATACAGAATAGCTACCCTGGAAGAAAGTGAAAATTCAATTGGAAGATCTTCTTGCGTACAAAGTTACATATCTATACAGTTATACATATATCTATAATATATGCCTGTGTCTGCACAGCTATTCGCACAACACTGTGGTGATCAGATCAAGCTAATTAATAAAGCTGGGCAATAACATGTTAGAGAGAAATTTTGACAATATTTTTGAAATAAATAGTTTATTTTAAAATTTAGGAGTAGAACTAAAATCCAAGAAAAAATATTTTAAGAAGAGAAAATACATCATGATACGATGAAATTGATGAAGCAGATTTTAACTACGCTGTAAAATCACCCGAGTGTCCTAGACTACGAAAGAGAATTGTTTCTTTTTTATGTACTTTTAGTACATTTTTGAGCAAAATATTTATGAGTAAAATGCATTTATTTTTAAAAAAATAAGCAATTTAAAACAAAATGGTTATAACAATTTTAAAATATGTTTTTGTTACTATCATTGAAAAGTTCGAAAATAACGACATAGTGACGCAGTGCCAAGATATTAGGCGTCCGATCCGGGCGTTCCAGGTTCAAATCCTAGCCGGAGCATGAATGTTTACTGGCGTGGGTGTTCAATATGTTACCGAGGTGGTAACAGTGGGTTAGACCGCTGTTGAGTGACACAACATGTGGAATCGCTGTTTTCTCTCCTGAGTTTAGTCTCGGCTGCTGCAGATGGTAATGCTACAAAGAATGGTAATTGTGTTGATACCTATGTGTACGTGTCCTGATTGAGTGGTGAAATAGCTATGGCTAAATTCCGCCAGCCCGTTAAAATGAATTTTAAAAACATGTTGTTCGACTTACCGCACACTTCAATCAACAATTAAATTTTTAAGCGTTATTATCAACATTTTAACTGAAACTTGGCACAATGATTTAGTTCCCATTTGGGGTATGTTTTCCTGATCTCGTTGAAATATGCGCAATCTTGTTCAAGTTATCGTCAATTGTTTAAAAATATCGTCCATATTCAATTATTTTTATGTTTTGCAGCTCAACAAATTGACGCAAAAGTTAGAACAAATCTAGTTTTCTTCGTGATTTCGTTGTGAACAAATTGCCATTGTGGCCGATTAATCAATCGTTCAATTAGAACTGTACTTTATACACGGAGAGCGCACATGAACGATCGCAAAATCGCCCGACTTGAAAATCTGGGTCTGGACACAGATTTTTTATCTGATCGCGATAGTCCGATTTGATTAGTCCAATATGATCGGCCGACTGCAAAATCGTTCATGCACGCATAAATCTGCGATCTGGGGATTGTGATCGTACGATTCCACAATCGTCCATGCGCGTCTGGCCTAAGATGTTTAAGAACACCGAAATAAACAATTTTAAACATTATCTAGTTTAAACAAAAGCCTTCCGGGCCTTGTATTTGGTTAAAAGATGTTTCCTACACGTCTTATATATTTAAAACAAGTTCTAGCAAAAAATTGCTATGGTAAGACAACTCCCTAGAGATTTGCTCCACTAAATAAATCAAATGAAATTTTAGTTGCTAGCGTAAAATAATATTCGGTAAAAATAGAAAATCGTGAATCAGGTCTAATAAATTTGCCTCAAAGTTTGAGATGATTGATTAGTAAAAACTGTTATAGGTCCCATCCGAAAAGTTCCACAACTCCCTTAGGAAGCCTTCCTGACGACATGTTTATGAGACCTTGTCTTACTATTTTTGCGTGAATTATTTTCCTACCATCCCGTATATGCAAATATGTTTACACAGTGTAGATTTCTCATCAATAGCTTTATTTTTTTATTATTGGTACGTACCTAACATAGAAAATGTCTCCTTCTATGTTTGTGTGAATTATTTTCCTACCATCCTGTATATGCAAATATGTTTACATAGTGTAGATTTGTCATCAATAGCTTTATTTCTTTATTATTGGTACGTACCTACCCATAGAAAATGTCTCGTTTTTTTGTTATATAAATGAATAAATATTGCAAATGACAGTAAGTAAATAATAAAATCTCAACGTAGTCAGTACATGATACATACCTACAAACAAATAATAGCAAATATAATATGGTTGTATAATTATTAATTACAGAATACTGCTGCTGCGAGCTGTTATGTTTGTTACCAGGCGACTCTGAGTCCGCTCCACGACCACATTCAAGTTACGTAATATTTTACGGGTTTGGTCAAAATTATAGAACTGATTGTGCATAACCTTGAGACGCACTTCACTGCCATTCAACATACTGCAACTTTTCCCATATTTTACATCGATGTTTTTATTTCTAACATAAAATCATATTGACAAAATGCTTCTTTTGTCGTTTAAATGTTCTTTTTATTTAATAACACATTACACATTTATGGGGTGATTTTATAAAAGCAAATAGGTATAGGTTCAAAATGGTATATCAACATATAATATACCTATTTTATGCTCTATGACGTAGCTCCTGGCATTAAAAATATTTCTAGTTACTGAATACGTAGCACAGAATTATGTATCATTTACATACTTTATGTTTTTAATTCGATGCGATAAAAGAATGTTTACAAGAAAATATATTTTCAATGGAAGAATCTAGGGGTAAACTGCAGCTTAATGTGTACACCAGATTTCGCCAATTGTAATAATGTCTCTGATTTCCTCCTGATTTCTTCTATATCTCCCTTGATTTTGTGTGATTTCCCCTTAATTTTGTGTGACTTCCCCTTGATCTCTTGTGTTTTCGTCCGGTTTACCCTATACCTCATCTCATTAAAATCAATGAGTAAGTACATCTAAAATATTATTATAATTTTGAGGGTAGGTATTTGGTTTGTTGTATCTCGGTTGTATTGATACACCGGCGTCTACTGAGTTTGGGGTTTAAAGACGTTTTGTTATTTTCCGAAAACTTGTTGGTTAGTTGGGAATTTAGTATTGTGGATTGGACGTAGTTGTATGTTAATTGTTGCGATGGAAAATAGGTCCTGTGAGAAATACTAGAGGGTGTGAATATTGGTTGCGATGGAAATTGGGCATTATGAGAAATATTAGAGGATGTAAATGTTGGTTGCGATCACAAAGAATTTTTGAAAATTGGACTAGAATTCTAAGAAAATTATTTTTCACGTGAAACAAAAGTTATGGCTTCTTCTAATGTAGTGACATGTGGTAACCGAATCTTAATTTGTAAGTTTTGTGGCAAATTGTGTGTATACGTATCAAGTGCTAATAGGTATTAGGCCCAGGGACATTTTTTTTATTTATGACCACACCGTTGAAACTTTTTGTATCTGTTATTTGGGTGGAGTCGGAAAAATTTGGGACTTGCCACATTATGGTAGTGGAGCGTTTGTCTGTCAAGCTGTCACGAAGTTATCAATTTTATGCAAAAAAAAAAATTTATAACCATATTGGTAATTTTATTTTAATCAATAGTTTTTATCACATAATTAGCGAAAAAAAATTTGTCGGACAAAAGTAATGGGTCACTTGACGCGTCGGACACGCCAAACACGTCAAGTTTATGAAAAAAAAAAAAATTATTACCACACGGCTGATTTTAACAGAATCTACCATAAAAAATTGTTGCAATAATGTGGTAACCTTGTCGGACAATTTTTACGGAGCATATGCGCAGTCGGATGCGCGAAAGTCGTCAACTTCCTGCAAAACTTTTATTTACAACCCTTTTTCCGACAAAAAAAGGAAGTTATAAGTAATTATAATCTAAATCAAAATATCTAAGTGTCCGACAAAAATATTGGGGCAAATTGCCAGTCGGACAAAAAAAGTAAATTTTTATTGGTAATCGATATTCGCAAACTGTACAGAGTTTCTGCATCCCTTATTTTTACAACCATTTTTCCGACAAAAGTAGGAGGTTACAAGTAATTATTTTCTTAAATAAAAAATGTAATTGTCTCACAAAAATATTGGGGCAAACGTACAAAAAAATTTTATTCTTAGGCTATCGACGTTTTTAAACTATAAAGGGGAGTTACTGCTTATTATTTTATATATATGTTATGAAATAATACATAAAATATTATTATTAAATAAATATTGTTCAGAAAATCAAATAATATTATTGAAATTATATACATAAATAATAATTAAATGATTTATTAATTAATCGTCATCATATTCAGATGCCGCATCCTCGGAATCACTGTCATCGGGTGATCTACTTAGCTCCAACTCATCTTTATCATTAGCAATGGAACCTGTAAATGAAACATTTTATTAAAAAACGTAATGAAAACGTTTAAAAGATATTTAAATGAAACATTTTAAATAAAATGTTCTTAATGCAAGTAATTGTTTCGATTTTTTTAAATCAAAATAGTTTCATTTTAATCAATTGCCAAAAATATCTGTACAATACGAAATTTTAAAAGAAAAACCAGATTAATAGGTTAAATTTTAATGTGATTATAAATATATTACCTGAATGAGTAGATATCTCTTGAAATGTGGGACATTGCTCGCCATCAAACCAGAAAAAGTCGTAGCTGCCATCGATATTTATCCACCCGCACTCTTCAACATCGAGTTCTGTTTGTCGCCTCAGATGAGCATTGCACCACAAGTTACTAATGTAAATCGTTCGTTTTACGTGTTGTAATAGCTCTCTTTTTGTTGGTGGAAGATGTGATGCATCCAACCCAGCTAAGCCTTTCTTCCAAATTTTTTCATTTTCATATTTTTTTTTCAAACAATTCGAATCTACCTTTATCGACGTCATTTTTGGTCTTTAAACTATATAATCGGCACACATAATCCTCGATAGATTTGAATGCTTCATGCTCTATATCCAAATATTTCGGCTCCATTTCTAAAAGCTGCACAAAAGCATCCTGATATGATTTTTTTTTCTTAAAATGTCGAATGGTCTTTTTTTTCCTTTTTTGTAAAATGCTGGATTAAAATCATTACCGGTAAATATGTGGCAAATGGTTAGTGCTGTTGCTATGCAATACATACATTAATAAACGTTTGTATAATAATATGTATAGAATACATAGTCGAAAATTAAAAAAAGTCCTTTTTTTTTAATTGTATCAAAAAGCCCCATTATTTTTGTCGGACAACCGATCCTATATGCATTACACGTGTAAAGAAACAGTACAAAATCAAAACGACATCTATGGTTGTAAATAAAAGTTTTGCAGGAAGTTGACGACTTTGGCGCCTCCGACTGCGCATATGCCCCATAAAAATTGTCCGACAAGGTTACCACATTATTGCAACAATTTTTTATGGTTCTGATTCTGATTCTGTTAAAATCAGCCGTGTGGTAATAATTTTTTTTTTTCATAAACTTGACGTGTTTGGCGTGTCCGACGCGTCAAGTGACCCATTATTTTTGTCCGACAATTTTTTTTTCGCTAATTATATGATAAAAACTATCGATTAAAATAAAATTACCAATGTGGCTATAATTTTTTTTTTGGAATAAAATTGATAACTTCGTGACAGCTTGACAGACAAACGCCCCACTACCATAATGTGCCAAGTCCCAAATTTGTCCGACTCCACCCAAATAACAGATACAAAAAGTTTCAACGGTGTGGTCATAAATAAAAAAAATGTCGCTGGGCCTAATACCTATAACTGTTGATATATTTTACTATAATCGCTTTTCTCATTATCATTGTGCTCATTTGATTGGCCCACTTTAACTAGCAACAAACTCTGTAAATTTAAAATTTTTGTACCTAGTTCCAATTCATTAGGTTTTCTTATAATTCGTCTTAAATCATGTTCGAGAATAGTTATTGATCGCGGGTCTGAAAATTGTGTAATTAATAGATTTTCAATATCAGTCCAAGAATTTAAATAAAATCGAAAGCCTTTAACCATTAAAGCTCTACCTTGAAATTTTGACTTAATATTTTGAAGTAAAAATGCATTTAAAGTTATGTTCTCTTGTGAATCTCCTGGTCTAGCATAGTGTCTTACCAAATTATCACATGACGAAAAAAAATCATTTAACGCGGAAAACATCAAATGGTCTAATTAAGTCTATTTACATACGTAAAAGTTGGTAATTAATACTTGGTTGAGCCATTATTCTTAAAGGTTTATTAAAATTTATAACAGGTGGTCTCAATTGAGTTTGAATTGGCTGAATATTTGTGATGGTTTCTTCGTCTGAAGAAGCGTCAGGTAAGACGTCGTTAATTGAATTATGAGCTGACATGTATCTTAATGAAGGGTTGAGAATCTACTCTTCCCTGTAATATAGTTTCAAAGTGAACACTATATTCAGTAACTTAATTTCTAATGTCCTCAATGGACTGAATGAGAGAAAGGATCACAAAACATTTTCTATTCAGCGACATTCAATCAATTTTGAGAGAATCTACACAGGTCAAAATGGGAGAAAAAAGGAAGCTGAGTAACTTACTTTGTTTGGATTCTTTATCGGAGAGTGCTTAATGATAGAAATCAACCTTCTGGCTTGGTACCTGCCGGTGTCTTGTTCTTCGGACAGGAACTTCTACGATGGGTGACTCAATGTACTGGAACCTTTAGCAAAAAGGTCACTATCCTGCCGAGTGCGCCAAATAAGTTGTTGAGTTTATAAAGAAAAAGACTAGTACTTGCTGTTTATTCTTCTATGACGGTGTAGAATACTCTGTCTGATCACGAGCTGAACTGTGTTTTTATATAAAACTGTTATCAGCTTGTAGTCTTTAATGAATTTGTTATTTTCAAGTCAGAAAAATAGTAACAAAATATTATTAAAGAAAATTGATATTTCCTTATTAATATAAAAATAAGTAACCACAATTGATAATAACATAATTAATGCCAACAATGACAATAATTGAACTGTCAGTTGCTAAAAATGACGAAAATAAATTTCAGTCTCGTCGGCCAGTTAATTCAACCTTATCACCTGAAAAAAATATGAAGAAAAAAATGTTTTTAAATAAAGCCTTTATTTAAACAATGAATAATACTTATATTTATTTTACACTTTTGAGTCTGGAAAATTTTTCATTTATCTTTATAACTGTTTTGTTGTTATTTATTTATCACTAATATTTTTAAACATCAAATTCGTCATCTAAGTCACCTAAAACTCCTGTGTACTCCTTCTCATGCTAAAGTGATCAATCTACAATGCTCACATGGCGTATTTCAACCGCTATCTTTAATTACTTCCACATCGTGGAGTAAAAATAGAATAATCGTAAAGAATTTCAAAAAAAAAATCTGCCTGCCTGTCTGTCAGTCTGTCTCTCTGTCTGCCTGCAGTTTTCTTTGTGCGCACGTTTTCTTTCAAACGGTTTAAGACATTGACTTGAAATTTTGTATTTTGTATTAAAACGAGATCTGGCACTGGATTGTATTTTGAACATATTCGATGAAGGGTTGGCGGTAAATAGGGGTAAATGGGGTAAGCGGTAAGAGTACAGGAACTTGGGATTTGTTGTATATACTAGAAGCGCAGGTTTCAGATTTTTTTATAGTATTCTCCATCCCTTCACCAGCCCCACTCCATTATTAAAGGGGTTGATAATATAAAATTCAGGCATTCAATTGGAATTTGGTATACGTATATATTATATCGGCATCTGGAACTAGATTATATTTTCAGACGATTCCGTTAAATGGATAGGGTTAAATAGGAATAAATAGGGGAAAATAATTAATGCAAGCTGGTTAGAGTAGAGAAATTTGGGATTTGGTGTATATACTAAAAGCCAGGACCAATGACTTTTTTTGTATTATTTTCCATCCCCTCACCACCCCCACTTCATCATTAAAGGGTTTGATTAAATAAAATTGATATATTAATTTTAAATTTGGTACACGTATAAATTATAACGATGCCTGGAACTAGATGATTCCGTTGAAAGGTTGTAGGTTAAATATGGGTAAATAGGGGAAAATAAGTAAAGCAAGCTGGTAAGAGTACAGCAACTTGGAATTTGGTGTATATACTAGAAGATAACGCCTCAGATTTTTATAATATTTTTTCAACTTCCGCCACATAAAATTGGGATGTTTACTTGAAATTTGGTACATGTACGTATTATAATATCTGTAATTAGGTTATAATTGAGGTGAACGAGTGGGGGTTGGGGGGTATGTGAAAATTTGTATAGCAAGCTAATAGGAGTTCAGAAATATCATTTTTGACGTATATGCTAAAAACCAATTATTTCCACATACTGTAGTTCAAACACAGTCAAGATGTTTTCCTTTAAAAAGACTTGAATGGAAAATCTGGATGTGGAAATAGTGATTCCTTAGGCAGCGGTTTTTAAAAGTAGTCATCTGTATTAATAAAGGAGGAAGTTCTATGTAAATACCTTTACCGATTTTAAAAAGGGGAGTTCAATTTTGTCCAACCCTTGTTTTCCTTTTTAGTGTAGTATGTAGTTTCTACAAATTAAAAGAAAATATGCGTCGCGTCGTATTGAATTTTTACGCTTGACGCTTGCAATTCGGACAACTCCCTCGAATTTGTGATTCTGAATTTTGATACCAGACTCAGTGCCACTGGCTCAGAAAATATCTAGCTACTAATTTCAATATAATTCCGATAAAACTATCACTAACATATTAACCAAATTCCCTTTTTTCGATGTTTTCTTATAGTTATAGTAAAAAATATTTATATAGGTTCTCGCTGAAAAAGCAATCCTTTAAAAATAATTTTAAAAAGAAATTTTATCTATGCAAGTATTAATTTCTAGTCATTGCATTCTTTTGATAACCTATACTCTGTTATATTAAAAATTAATAAATTGAATATATTTACAGAACAGGGTTTGATAAGATTCTATGAGCACAAAAATATTACATATATTATACTAGTGAACGTTTTGTCAATCAAAAGGTGGAATCAACGGGTATGATTAAAGTCAAAAGGAATTACCTAAAATATTAACTTTTCAACGGTTAGTATACTCCTCACGTGCATTTTTATTTATTAAAATGGTTCATGACCTAAATACTTATTGATGATTTTTTTTAATCGAAGGATTCCTCTTCTATCTACCATTGAATTGTCGTTCAAGTTTTAATAAATTCGAATTTTTTGTTCTTAACTTGTCGTGCTTACAAGAAACATGATGGATGAGAGGCGGGTGGACAGTCGACAAATCTGTAATGAAGCATCCTAAAGTCATACCTCATTACTAAGAAGTTTCAGTGTAGTGCCGTGTGCACATTTGCCACACGACGGCGATTCATACTCGATATACTAAATTTGCACACCGCCCGACTCCGACCGTCTCAAAAAGGAGGGATAGTTTCGTGTATAAAAGCCCAGCCGCGGATCGAGAAGAGCACTGGGTACATCTCTCCGTAGACTGCCGACGGCGCGCTGAGCCGAAGACACTTTGCTGATTTATGCACCAAGTGACGTGACTCTCCGGAGCGAATATATCTTGACCTAGAAAAGTTCTACGGCGCGTTGAACCGAAGAACGGACCTTGTGCCAAGTGTTATTTAGTCCAGCGATGTCCCGTCGTCCCGACGAAACCGACACGGAGCAAATATAAATTAACAGAGGAGTGACCCGGCGAGTTGAGCCGATAGCTTGCTCGGGTTGACGGTTATTAGCCCGCCGCCGTTTCCGCCGTCAAAACCCCTACTCGTCGCATCACTGCATTACACTCTCGTCGTCTCTCTCACTCATACGATTTAAATGTCACCTGATTACCAATAACCGTAAAAGATACGGACCTGAAAAACCGATAACCTGTAACTATTGTATATTATGTAAACCTGCATATTTTACCTGTTGAAGATAATAAAATTGTTAATTTTGATTGGGTTGTCTTATTAAACTAATCTGGATCCTGAACTAATCTCCGACTCCAGCTACCCAGAGCAAAACACCGTTACATAATTTGGCGCCCGAACAGATTTTAGGACATTAGTTCATTCCGGATAACCCAAAAGGTGACATTTACAAACGAGAGATAGACAAATAGAAATAGTGTAACATAATTTAACACCCGAAACAGATTTTAATAGGTAGATTTACTCCAGACAACCCAAAAGGATACATTTATACTAAGAGAGAGATAGTAAAGTATTTAGAGGGAGACACAAAATATTCCAAGCCATAGAAATGAGTTTGTCAGACACAGATGGTGCTTATGGACTAGAAGTCGCAGATACCACAGTAGGATGGATATATAAATTAAAGAAAGATGAACTACTAGTAGAATTATCCAAGTACGGCGCAATTACAACTGGAACAGTGGAAGAACTCCGAAGTAGACTAAAAAGTTATTTACGTAGCGAGGCAGCCAAGAAAGTTGATGCCACGCCCACCCAAATAAATCCTACAATACCAGACAGGTCATACATTATACCAACACCCATGGGTACGGTTTTAACTGAAGTTCGCAAATGGAACGTTCGTTTCGACGGCAGAAAAGATGTTTTCTCATTTCTAGAACGTGTAGAAGAGCTACAGTCTGGATACAATTTCAATGATGAACAAATGCTACGAGCCCTACCCGAATTACTACAAGGCGATGCATTATTATGGTACAGAAATAATAAAACGTCCTGGAATACGTGGGTTCAATTTGTCACAAAGTTAACAGCATTTTACGCACCCTCAGATTACCATTTAAAGTTGGAAGACGAAGCAAGGCTCTGTGTACAAAAAGACAACGAAAATATAAAAGATTATGTAGTAGCAATCCAAACTCTACTGCGGAGGCTTAAAAATATCACTCCAGAACAGAAGTTATACCGAATATACTCAAATTTAAAACCAGAATACCGAAAATATATCAAACGAACCGATTTCCAGACACTCGATCAATTAATAACCCTAGCAAATGAACACGAAACTGTTTGCAAAGAAGAAAAGGCAGCTAAACAAAGCTTACAAACAGGCACACCAAGATTAGGTTTTAATTACACACCAGACAGATATTATCAAGCACCGAATTATAGAAATAATTATGGAAACAACACACAAAACCACAATAGGCCGGCCACCCAGAATTATTCTAGATCACAAGATCAGGTACAGAGACAAACCGCCGCCGAGTACCCCACAACACAAAACAATTCTAGGAATAACACACAAACAAATCCCAGGCACAGCGTAGTTAATAACTACAATAGAAATACAAACTGTTGGCGTTGTGGAGGCCAGGGTCACACCCGAGATAACTGTACAAACACACCCAAAATATTTTGTTCCCGCTGCGGACAACTAGGCATATTTTCCCGTGATTGCAGCTGCAAAAATGAGGCCTCGGGAAACGGCAATATGGCTGCCCTGCCTCGCGAACAGTCCAGCCAGTAAACAACTTCCCCGCGGCCACCGTCCAAACTCCAGTTTTCAATGTCAACGACCGACTGAAGCTCCCGATACAAATCGGAACCGAACACTTTACTTCGCTACTCGACACGGGCTCAACCCGCTCTTACATAGGGGACGCTGTATACACGAACTGCAAAGCAAACTTACTAGAAATAAATTGTACCGGACATAATATTAAACTGGCGGATGGAACTGAAACACAAGTAAACAGAGAATTCAAATTAAATTACTACACAACAGGACTTCAATTAACCGATAATTTCTTGTACTTGCCAAATTTAACTTATGATATTATTTTGGGGATGGACTTTCTAAGGAACCATCACGTTACCATTGATTTTAAATTACTAACAGGGCAAATTATGGGAAATATGATAGATTTTAATCAGAAAATAGAAGGAACAATACCGCTCTCTCTAATTCAGCCCTCAGATAACGAAAAACAGATCCTGTCAAATTTTTTACAAGTCGAACTTCCGAAATTTGAGACAATTCAAGGTGTTACCCCACTAACACAACACAAAATTAGACTCCTGGACGACACGCCGATTAAACAGAGATACCGCCCATTAAACCCAGCCATGCAAAAAATTGTTAATACCGAGTTAGACAGAATGTTGGAAGAAGGTGTAGTAGAACCGTCTAAAAGCCCGTGGAATTCCCCAATTGTCATGGTAAAGAAAAAGGACAATAAATATAGATTTTGCATAGACTTCCGGAAAGTAAATGAAGTTTCGATGAAAGATGCTTACCCATTACCTTTTATAAACGCCATTTTAGACAAATTACGAGAAGCCCGGTTCATATCTACTTTAGATTTACGCTCCAGCTATTGGCAAATATCTTTGACAAATGAGAGTAAGCCAATAACCGCATTTACGGTACCCGGAAGAGGGTTATTTCAATTTAAAGTTTTACCTTTTGGCCTCCATTCAGCCCCTAGCACATTTCAAAGACTCCTGGACCAGATTATAACCCCTGATCTGTCATATGCATTTGCGTACCTGGACGACATCGTCGTAGTAAGCAAGACATTTAACGAACATTTACAACACTTACAAGAAATATTTCAGCGTTTAAAAGATGCAAACCTACAACTAAATCCAGATAAATGTACTTTCTGCAGAAAAGAACTAAGATACTTAGGACACCTGGTAAGTGAAGATGGCATTAAGACAGACCCCGAAAAAGTAAGTGCCATTGTGGCAATCCAGCCTCCAAAGAATGTCAAACAATTACGACGTTTTCTTGGCATGACTTCCTGGTATAGGAGATTTATAAAGTCATATTCGGACACTGCCGCACCCTTAAACAAATTACTGAGGAAACATATCCGCTGGAAATGGACATCAGTTGAAGAAGAGGCTTTCACAAAACTCAAAAATGCATTAACAACGGCTCCTGTACTCAGCTGCCCCGATTTTACGAAAACTTTTTATCTCCAGACAGACGCATCTATACAAGGACTTGGTTCAGCACTGCTACAGAAAATTGACAATCAGGACCGTATTATAGCCTATGCAAGTCGCTCCTTGTCAGACGTAGAAAAAAAGATGTCAGCCGTGGAATTAGAATGCTCCGCCATACTCTTCGCAATCCGGAAACACATTAGTTACATACAGGGATATCATTTTGTTGTTGTAACAGATCACCAGAGTTTAAAATGGTTATATTCCACAAATCTCACCAATGGACGACTGGCTCGATGGGTAATGGAATTACAACAGTACGATTTCGAAATAAAATACAGAAAAGGAGTGTTAAACAAAGTGGCAGACGCACTTTCCCGCCAGCCAGTTATCACCGAAGAAGGAAATAACACAGAGGAAGGTATTTTCGCAATTGAAAATTCAGAAAACTGTGCTTGGTACAAAGAGACCATTAAACTAGTACAAAGTAAACCCGAAAGAAAACCGGAATACTGCATTATCGACGGAAACCTGTACCGCCATATATGGAGCAGTAACAATTTTACAGACCCCGAATTTTCCAGCCCATGGAAACTTTGTATCCCGCAACCGCAACGAAAGCAAATCCTGAAGGAAAATCACGATGCACCATGCGCAGGACACCTAGGTATAACAAAAACTATAACCCGAATTGCCGATAAATACTACTGGCCTAGGATGTACAGAGATATTGCAAATTACGTAAGACGCTGCCCGAACTGTCAAAAATATAAATCATCTCAACAACAGACCGCAGGAAAAATGCAATTCCCTAAAATAAACGGATGTTGGGATACTGTCAGCATCGACATTGTCGGACCACTTCCTAGGTCTAGCAAAGGCAACAATAATCTCATCGTGTTGCAAGATAGATTCACTAAATGGATAGAATGTCACCCTGTAAGAAAAGCAACAGCAGACGCCGTTTGCAAAGCATTAAAGGAAAAAATTATCGCCAGATTTGGATGTCCAAATTACATTATCACCGATAACGGGAAACAGTTTACCAGCAACGAATTCACTTCGCTGTTATCTGAATACGGTATTACACACCGTACAACGACGCCGTATTCACCCCAATGTAATCCAGTAGAGAGGACAAACAAAGTAATAAAGACGATGATTGCCCAATATACCGAAAACGACCACCGAAAATGGGACCAATTTTTACCAGAATTTACGTTAGCCATAAATTCGTCCAGACATGAATCCACGGGATTCACACCGGCAATGCTTAATTTCGGTAGAGAGTTAACACTACCTAGCTCTCTCAACAAAGAAAACCAGAATAATAACCCAACAAATCCAGATATCCCGAAGAAACACATTGAAAAGTTGCAGAAAATGGCCGATATATTTGAACTTGTACGAGTAAACCTAGCCAGAGCATACCAAACACAGAGTCACCACTACAACCTGCGTCGCAGGGAATGACCCCCCGTGTGGGAGACAGGGTCATGAAAAGGGAACACCCTTTGTCCTCAGCAATCCGAAATTTTAACGCAAAACTGGCACCTAAATTCTCAGGACCATACATCGTGGTGCAGACTATATCACCAGTTATCGTCGAAATTAGATCCCCCACCGGTCGCAGGAAGCTGCGCGTACACGTAAAAGATTTGAAACCGGCGCATGTCTAAAACATATAAATTAACATGCACTCGCAGCAAATATTCAGTCGACCAGAAGCATCAGACCAAGATGTGGCCACGAACACCAAGCTTACCACCCTGGTACCCTGAGTCAGACGACCCGACGCCGTCTCCTCCACCACGCCCGATGTCTCCGCCCGGACCAGGTTTTGAAAACCTATATATATACTATGATCCTCCCAGGACGATCAATCCACAGACGCCGCCACTCACAAAAGTTTGGGCCGACACCAAGATACCAGCCCTACTATCACCCCTACCCCCGACGCCGGAAACCAAGAGTCTCCCCTGCCAGGGAAACGTTGGAGTAACAACGACGCCTCCACCGCTAGACATGCCATCCCTGCTGCCGTCCCCGAGGTGTCCCTCAACCTCCAGAGCTGAGCCGTCCCCCTCACCGCCAGTCAAATATGTGCCGTCCCCGATACCGTCCCCTGGGCTACAAATGATGTCTCCACTGTCCAGGTCAATGGAAGTGAAGTTCAGGAAGTTATTTGGAGAAAGCCCCAGCCCTCCAAAACCACCGACCCCAGGTAGGTCAATTCCCTGCCTTAGGGCCTTGTTTCAGGTAGAGGACTCTAAAATACCAAAACGGAGACGGAAGTTCAGACACCGCAGCAGCGACGGAACAACCACCCGCATTCCGGAAATCACCGCCCTGACCGTCATCAACCCCTGTACGCCAACACCCATGCCGCAGACGTCCGCTAACGCATCCCCACGAGTGCGCGGGAACGTCTAAGTGCGCGGCAAACGAGTGAGCGAAAAACTTATTAAACGGAATTTGTTATGTTATGTTATTTTCCGATGTGTAAATTTTGTTAATTATGCTTTAGAATCCATTTGTTTTATCTTTTATACCAATGTTTTCTTACGATTTATTTCGATTTATGCCATACCTAGTTTAGTTATTTTTTGCATAGTACATTTTATTTTCCCTGTTATCTCTACCGTTGTTTTACAGATAGAGTCCTGTTGACAAAACTTCAAATTTTATATTCACATGTTTATACAGGGTGTCTACGGAAATTTTACCATGTTTTCGTTAATTGGATAAAAATGTATAATAGGTTAGGATTTGTTTTAAAATGTTTAAAAATTGTATATTCACATGTTTATACAGGGTGTTTACGAAATTTTACCATGTTTTCGTTAGTTGGATAAAAAATGTTTAATAGGTTAGAGTTGTTTTGAAATGTTTAAAAATTGTTCCTGATGTCAATTTTTTTTTTCACCCGACGAACGAGGGGAGTGTAATGAAGCATCCTAAAGTCATACCTCATTACTAAGAAGTTTCAGTGTAGTGCCGTGTGCACATTTGCCACACGACGGCGATTCATACTCGATATACTAAATTTGCACACCGCCCGACTCCGACCGTCTCAAAAAGGAGGGATAGTTTCGTGTATAAAAGCCCAGCCGCGGATCGAGAAGAGCACTGGGTACATCTCTCCGTAGACTGCCGACGGCGCGTTGAGCCGAAGACACTTTGCTGATTTATGCACCAAGTGACGTGACTCTCCGGAGCGAATATATCTTGACCTAGAAAAGTTCTACGGCGCGTTGAACCGAAGAACGGACCTTGTGCCAAGTGTTATTTAGTCCAGCGATGTCCCGTCGTCCCGACGAAACCGACACGGAGCAAATATAAATTAACAGAGGAGTGACCCGGCGAGTTGAGCCGATAGCTTGCTCGGGTTGACGGTTATTAGCCCGCCGCCGTTTCCGCCGTCAAAACCCCTACTCGTCGCATCACTGCATTACACTCTCGTCGTCTCTCTCACTCATACGATTTAAATGTCACCTGATTACCAATAACCGTAAAAGATACGGACCTGAAAAACCGATAACCTGTAACTATTGTATATTATGTAAACCTGCATATTTTACCTGTTGAAGATAATAAAATTGTTAATTTTGATTGGGTTGTCTTATTAAACTAATCTGGATCCTGAACTAATCTCCGACTCCAGCTACCCAGAGCAAAACACCGTTACAAATCGACAGACGAATGGGTTCATGACCGACATTTTTAAGGTTGTTCGGAATTGCATGACTAATACAACGATATCAAAATTTTTCCCTGCAAACGATATTTACGATTTTAGAAATGCATCATCCAAATTTTTATTTTTGTATTTTCGAAGAGTGCAACAATAGATATATGGAAAAATGTATGACATTTTCTGCAGATAATTTTATAAGCTTTATTTTAGATATGCAACATAATTTCGATATTGCTAATCACTAGATATATACTTCACCAGCTGAATTTTGGGCACCATTTTTTCAAGATATCGGCTCGAACTCGACAGATAGAGATGGAGAATTTTAGTATGTTTAATGGTACATCATAATGACCATCTTTTGCTAACTTTCTAAACTTCATCAATTCTTTCTCTCTAATTTTCCTTATTTGACGGGGGTATGTGGGTTCTCAGAGAAACAAAGATTAAAATTGATATTTTAATTCGATTTTTATTTTGATTGAATAGATAAATGTTTTGTAAATAAATTCACTTTGGATTTATTAATTTGTAGTATAATCACACCGTTATATCGATATCTCTTGCATATGTAAAGTATAGTAGAGGGTCCACACCTTCGAAAGCCGTCTAAATCGCCAAGTAACCCATTCCAGCAAGGTAAATAAATTTTGAGCTCGCATATCGAAAGAGGGTCCTAATGGGCATCCGAAATGGCTTGTTGGACTTTTTTTGGCGCTTGCACAACTTCTCCACAAGAAAAAAAGATGGCGGAACGTTATTTCAAGAATGTGTGTTTTTAAACATATACCTCTCGCTAGAAAATTAACTACGTACGATATTGATGTGATTTTTTATATTTGTATACTACTAACATGAGCGCATATATCTGTACTGTTACAATTTCAAAATCACTTACGATTTTTTTCTAAATAAATCCTAAATCACAGGAAGCAAATTTGTGTGTTTGAATTTTCGACATGCGATCAACTATATTAAATGTTTAATTTTTTTATATATTATATGCGAATGAAATATGGTCTAAAGTGCAAAAAAGTTTTTGCAAAAAAAATTAGCTCCATATCTTTTACAATTTTTGAGTTACAGACTTTTCAAATTAAACCATAATTTAGGTCCGTGATACTCCTATTACCATGCGGCTATTATCTCACGTACTGCTATGTGGTTAATTGTAATGCATCAAGATAGTAAGCCAATACCTACATTTTTGATATTGTGTTATTAATATTTATAATTTTACAAAAATATTAATATGTAAAATGAAACTCATTTGGCATAGTATTTATTAGATCTATAGGTTATGAAGGTGTTGTATATGGAGATATTTATTATATATAGGTACCATCATTATACAATATAGAAATAAAATATAAACACGTACACAAAACATGTAATTTATAAGTAATAATAATAATAATCATAATAATAATGCATAATTATACACAGCTCAGTAAGCATCGACAAAGCACTACTAGACTAGTAAGAATTACTGTCTGTTAAACACTGTTCTGTATTATTTCTGCCCTTAAAACAATTGTAGGAAAGGCCACATGCACATGCAACAGAACATCAACATTTTTAGTCACACTCTACTTTACAATTCCACTTTTTGTTTTTCTTTTAACCACTTGTGGTTTTTTGTCATCATTTGTGGGTTTATTTGGTAATTCTCTATCAGATATCCAAATATTCTGGAAGAGTGTGATGTGTTTTCTTAACCGTTTTTCAAGTCACCGAGGTAATTTGTTTAAAATCCAGAATTTTGTGTTAGGTAAGGAAAGTATAGGAGAATCTGAACCACTTCTTGTGAATAATTTTTACAATTAAAATTATTTTGCAGTAAGCAGGGTTTGGCCCTGCTTCGCTAAGTACTTCAGTTGTAAGCTAAGCTAAGCATACCAAACTACTGGACTTAATGACCGTTTCAAATGCAGTAAGTAAGCTCTCTTGTAGGACTTAGCGAAAGTATGTCTAATAACTTTATGAAAAATAAATGCTACCTTGGTGAATCTAATTAAACTCATTATGGCCATACAGATTCACATAGGTCTTACGACCATCTTCAATGACACGATCACCAATTGCATCGCAGTTATCTCCAAGATTAGTCAAACTGTTTAGATGGCCTGTTTGATTTAAGGCAACTGTAACTGCTCACTTTTTCCCCTTCCGAAAGAATAACTGGCAGGTCACACAATACATAGACTGCCAATAAACAATATTTACAATATTTTCTTCTTCATGTTTTTCACCTAATTATTATTTATTGGTTTCGTGAAGGTGAATACTATAAAATACTCTTTGTTGTCGTATACCCACAAAACTTTTGTAGTTTTTCTATTTTGGAAAAATTAAACATACCTTTCGTAAATATTATTGTGTTCGTTTGTTCATGGCTGCACTTCAGATTTTATGCTAGGCGTGAGGAATCCAAGTTCACATTGTTGGGCAACATTTGTCCTTATTTACACCAATATTCAGGGCTTGTTTTAAGTCATATCGTACTTTTTTTAAATCCGAAGTTTAGGTCAATTTTTATCTTTAAACTCAATTTATTAAAACTTATTAACGATTTCGTACTCTATTTGCAAGTCTAGATATCCTCCTAAACCAAAATGACGTAACTTAAAATTTCCTAAGCAAATTGGACGTACTTCAAAGTTTCCTTGTTAAATGACCGACTTTTTTCAATAATCAATAAACCATTATTTTTGCATCTGCCTCATAGAATTAAATTCAAAAATAGAATGAAACTATTTAAAAAAAAATAAGATGTGCTGAGATTAGCGGCATAAAATGTCAAATATCTCAAGAAGAGCGTATAATGCAGTAGGTACGTCATTTTGGCTTAGGACGGCAGTATATTACATGTAACAAATTACATCATAATTTAAAACCACGTATTTATTGCACCGAAATAATTGTTTAATAATTTTCAGACAATGAGTGATCTAATGATCAAGAATAATATAACACCTAAATCAAATTAGGTATTAGACTAATATATGATCTATCCACAATTGCACAGAACGAGCCCTGCCGTAGCTGTCACGTTGCGCGCTAATAACAAGACATTATTACGGTCGAATTTAAAAATCCGTATCTCGAAAACTGTATAAGATATCGAGCTAATTTTTTTTGCAAAAACTTTTTTGATCTTTAGACCATATTTCATTCGGATATAATAGATACAAAATTCGAATATTTAATATAGTTGCCCGCACGTCGAAATCTTAAACACACAAAATTCGTTCATGTGATTTTGGATTTATTTAGAAAAAAACCGTAAGTGATTTTGAAGGTCTATTAGTACAGATAGATGCGCTCGTGTCTGTAGTATATAGATATAAAAAATCAGATTGATATCGCAAGTAGTTAATTTTTTAGGAAGAGGTAAACGTTTAAAAACACAAATTCTTGAAATAACATTCGGCCATGTTTTTTTCTTGTGGAGAAGTTGCGCAAGCGCCAACAAAAGTCCAACAAGCCATTTCTGATGCCCCTAGGGACCCTCTTCCTGAATTCGTTTCCAAAAATCATTTACCTTGTTGGAATGGGTCATTTCAATTTTTAAAGCTTTGGACCCCTTACTAGTATGGCTAGTAGGTGGTTTCAAATTAGTTTCGTCAAGTTATGGTTTAGTATGAGGCGAGTTAAAATCGGATACATTTTTTTTTCTATTCTTTAATATGCAAAAATATGATTTCATGGATAAAATTTTGTTACAATTGGTTGGTAGATAGGTATTTTCGGAGTAATTGACATTTATCTGACGCCAAAATTCAAAATGACGAAGCCAGTGGGGCTGCCACAATTGCATAACTTTAGAAGATTTACATAAAATTTGGTATATGGGGATGTTTTCTGGGATTTTGTAGAAATTACATAAAGGCCACTAAAAAGGGCGAATAAATTTAAAAATTGTTAAATTAAAAAATGTTAAAGCATGCCTTTAAAAATCCTATTTAAAGAATTCTTATGGTGAAACAAAGGTCTTCGGGAACTAAGACTTATTCCAAAGCTTTTTACCATACTTCCTGTAATATTTATAAGTTTCAATAAAACCATTGCTTTTTTAGTGATATAGACCTAGAGACTCCACTACAAAAAATCCGCTGGCCGAGGAATCACTTCCACATCCAGATTTCCCATCCAAGCTTTAAAGGAAAATATGTTGACTATATTTGCACTATAGTTGTTCAAATTATAATCTAGTTCGAGATGGCGTTATAATACATACGAGTACCAAATTTCAAGTGAATATCTCAATTTTATTTTACTAAAACCTTTAATAATGGAGAGGGGTGGAAAGGTTGAAAATATTATAAAAAAATGTGAGGTTTTGGCTTCTAGTATATACCCCAAATCGCAAGTTACTGTACTCTTATAGTTTATCTCAGACTTATTCTGGGTATACAAAATGTCGGCGCCTTTGTCGGCGCAGTAAAGAACAAAGATTCCGATATTTTTTACAACGACAATAAGTTTGGGATAAAGTATACCAACTATGTATGATCTAGTTCCAGATGTCGTCATGGTACGTACATATATGTACCAAATTTCAAGTCAATATCTTAAGCTGTTGCTGAGAAAACAGAAAAAAATTTTTCGCTCAAATTTGGAATCACTATTTCATAAAAAAATGGTAAAAGTATTTACACAGAACCTCTTATTTATACAGGCGGTCGCTCTAAAAAATTATTAACGACATATGAGATTATGAGAATAATAATCGGAATGTAGTTATCACTATTATTACAAAGAAAACCTGGCAACTTTTGGTAAAAAAAAATACAAATTGGTAATCCGACATCAAAAATTCAATATTAAATAAAAGGCACCAAATATGGAAGACATGCGTAAATAAATAGGGGACACATGCGCCTGGGACATTTGCCTCCACAGATTATACCAGGTAGAGATAGAATTCATCAGTGTTTGTAAGCTAGATATTGTATTCCTGAGGTTATTATTGTGGGTCGTTAGTGCTACATCGTCGGCATGCTGCAAAATGTATGAGTTTAGATTGAGATGGTGAGGGTTGTTAAATTGAAAGCTATAGGTTTATGGATACCTTTACAAATTTTCACAATAGTTGAATTATCTCTAAGGATGACTGCCCTCTATATTTTTTAACAATAACTATAGTAGGTGTCTTCCTTGCCCTTGTGTTAACTATGTGTATGCCAAATATTATTGCCACCTGTCATATAATCAGTTGCACAAACACGTAGTGGAGTGGAAGTATAATAGTGATTAAAAATATTCAATTTTTTTTTTAATAGGTTTGGAAGAATGTCATGAAACGTGAATATTTTTATAAACGGTCCACCCTGTATATATTCCAGTGAAAATCTAACCATTTCTTCGCCGGCAGTAGCGTCAACTACCTACCAAATTTGACTGTTCTTCGTCAAGTAGTTTTTGGTTAATACACTAACAGATAGACTGACAGACAGACACAGAGAGACGGAATTAAAAACCCTGTAATTTCGAAATTTACGTGAAAATCCGAAGAGGTCTCGAAGGGTGATTTTTCTCGAATATAAGACTTCCCTAAGGTATGCGAGGGAAATAAAAAATGTTTAATTTTTTTTTTACGATTACTCTACTTCCATTCCATTACGTGGAAGTAATAATTTAGTTACAGATATCGTTATAATACATACGTGTACCAAATTTCAAGTGAATGTCTCAATTTAATTTTCTCAGTCCCATTAATAACGGAGTGGGGGTGGTGGAGGGGTTAAAGAATGTTATAAAAAAATCTGAGGCCTCGGCCTCTAGTATATACACCAAATCCCAAGTCTCTGTGCTCTTACCAGCTTGTTTTACTTATTTTCCCTTATTTAACCCCCAACCCTTCAACGGAATTATCTCAAAATATAATCCAATTACGGATGTTTTTATAGTAAATACAAACGAAAATCTGAATTTAATTTTATCAAGCCTTTTTAGTAATGGAAAGGGTGTGGCGTGGGAGTTGAGAAATATTATAAAAAAATTTGAGATCTTGGCTTTTAGTATATACACCAAATTCCAATTTTCTGTACTCCTACTAGCTTGCTTTCCTTATTTTCCCCTATTTACCCCTGTTTAACTCCCAAATCCTTCAACGGAATCATTTCAAAACATAATCTAGTTCCTGGTCTCGTTATAATATATTCATGTACCTACCAAATTTCAAGTAAACATTTCAATTTTATTTTATCAACCCCTTTTGTAATGTAGTGGAGGTGGCGGGGGAGTTCAAAAATATTATAAACATCTGAGGCTTTGGCTTCTAGTATATATACCAACTTGCTTTACTTCTTTTCCCCTATATACCCCTATTTTACCGCCAACTCTTCAACGGAATCACTTCAAAATGTAATCTAGTTGTAGGTGTCGTTATAATATATACGTGTACCAAAGGGTTTAGCCGATTTAGCATAATTAATGCACTATCATCTACTGTTATGCTTTAAGATATGGGTGTAACAACCCTTATTTTTCTCTGGAACTATGACAGATATTCGAATGAATCCAACTTCAAAAAAATGATATAAATTAGTTCTATGCTATGTATTTTTTTTTAAATATTTTTAGATCAACTTTTAGAGGTGCAAAACATACAATTTTTTTTTTTTCCGAGGGTGGTTTTCCTAATAACACCAATAAAATAAATCACTTATAATCATCTGAAAATCAACTATAATATATAAAAAATATAGACGTGTGAATTTGGTGGAACGTAGAAATAGAAAGTAATAACTAATATATTTCGTATATAATAAGTATATTTACTGTATATTGTATATGTAAGTACATTACATAGAAAATATAAAATAAAAACTAATGCAACCACGTATATCACATGCATTTTTATCACACATCTATTATCCATTGTTCATCTAAACATGTTTATACAAAATTATTTATACATACTTATAAAATCTTTTAGATGCTACTTGAAATGCTCAATAATCATCGCTGTTTTATTCAACTGTAGTAATTACATTTGTAATATCAAATATGTGTGATAGTACTTTTGCTGTCTTAACAATTTTTGATTTGTAACGACCATGTGACAAATAATGGATAATTGAAACATTCTTTATAGGATTTTGCAAACAGCAGAAAAAATAACTATCTATAACTAAAAGAAAAACTTTGTGTAGAAATATTAATGAAATCTTTGCATTCTTTCGATAACCTGAATTCTGGTTATGCTAGCAAATTAAAATCCTAAAATGAATTTGTCTAATTTCTTATTTGACAATTCTCATTCTAACACTAGCATCCACACAGTCCCCTACGGCCATGCAGATTAAACTAGTATCCACATAACTCCCTACGATTATGAAGATTCAGTTAAAAATGAGAACAAAGACCTAAAATGAATTTATTTATCTACCTTGTCTTAAAAAATTGTTCATTCCAATGGATTACATTTTCATGAAATCTATCATTCTGTTTCCTGGAAATGCTTAGCCTTTGAAACGTTTTTCGCCCTTATTCTGGAGCTCATCAGAAAGACATAAAGCCATTCATAAAGATGTTTCATGCAAAACCAAGACAATTTCTATGAATAAGTGTGAAATGATTATATTTGACATTGACTGATAAAAACAACCTCACCTATCTATTAGCTAACTAGTATTGGAGCCTATATACTCTATGTATGTTTTAAAAATGAATTATTATTTGTTTGCTTATAATTGTATTGAAACATTCTTTATAGGATTTTGCAAACAGCAGAAAAAATAACTATCTATAACTAAAAGAAAAACTTTGTGTAGAAATATTAATGAAATCTTTGTCAAATAAGAAATTAGACAAATTCATTTTAGGATTTTAATTTGCTAGCATAACCAGAATTCAGGTTATCGAAAGAATGCAAAGATTTCATTAATATTTCTACACAAAGTTTTTCTTTTAGTTATAGATAGTTATTTTTTCTGCTGTTTGCAAAATCCTATAAAGAATGTTTCAATACAATTATAAGCAAACAAATAATAATTCATTTTTAAAACATACATAGAGTATATAGGCTCCAATACTAGTTAGCTAATAGATAGGTGAGGTTGTTTTTATCAGTCAATGTCAAATATAATCATTTCACACTTATTCATAGAAATTGTCTTGGTTTTGCATGAAACATCTTTATGAATGGCTTTATGTCTTTCTGATAAGCTCCAGAATAAGGGCAAAAAACGTTTCAAAGGCTAAGCATTTCCAGGAAACAGAATGATAGATTTCATGAAAATGTAATCCATTGGAATGAACAATTTTTTTAAGACAAGGTAGATAAATAAATTCATTTTAGGTCTTTGTTCTCATTTTTAACTGAATCTTCATAATCGTAGGGGGTTATGTGGATACTAGTTTAATCTGCATGGCCGTAGGGGACTGTGTGGATGCTAGTGTTAGAATGAGAATTGTCAAATAAGAAATTAGACAAATTCATTTTAGGATTTTAATTTGCTAGCATAACCAGAATTCAGGTTATCGAAAGAATGCAAAGATTTCATTAATATTTCTACACAAAGTTTTTCTTTTAGTTATAGATAGTTATTTTTTCTGCTGTTTGCAAAATCCTATAAAGAATGTTTCAATACAATTATAAGCAAACAAATAATAATTCATTTTTAAAAAATAATGGATAACCGTAGCTACGTAAGAACAACAACCTACAGTACGATTGCCATTTGGACAGTCACACACATGATAATATCTCTGTATACCCTTGTAGCTTGTAGTTATTAACGTTTGGCTTATATTCAATATAGCATTGATAGGTTTTGATATACTCAATAATCGAAAAAAAAAAAAAGGTTTTGATATGTATACGTCGTGAACAACTTTTATTCTTATAAATATTAATTTTAAATTAACGTTTAGCATATTTTCATCATCCAATTGTTCTGCAAGATAGCATATTGCTTAAGACATTGCATGAATCATGTTACAAAAAAAATTGGGAGTGTGTACTGGGACGAGCGTGTAATGGAGCTAGAAAAAACTTACCTTAATTTCTAAAGTAGAAGAACCATAACAAATTAATTATTATTCCTGCTGGTCCCCTTAGCCTTTAACAACCGATTGACAAAATCCCAGGCTGAACCATTAAATACATTTAACTCTACATAATTTATATGTGGAAAAGAAAGGCAATTGAAGCGTCCAAGGACTGGAAAAAGTCGAGGAAGTTTTAACTAGTGGTAGTCTACAACTTTTGGCTGCTATAGGACTCATGAATTTAGTCTCTCAGAAAGCATTCTATGATTAACAATATATGGATATTTTACTTGCCGGATGGAAAAAGATATTAAAGAAGATTACAAAATTACAGTAAAGAGATACGTATTTTTGGGGTAATAGCTTGAAAACTTCATTCAGGAAGTTTGTAAGAAATATATATTTAAGATGTCTTTTCTCTCAACAATGTTTAATGAGAGACTTGCTGAACTACTTATCTGCGAGGTAATAGAGCTCTCACCAGTGCATCGCTCCAGATTGCACGAGAAGATCATCCCATCCTTCCCTCAGCTACGAGTAGATGAGTATTGTAGGTTCCAAAACCACATTCTGGATATGGAGCTAGCAATGCGAGGGCCAGCGCTGATGTACAGGGGCTACGTTACTTAAAATGGTTGCATAAGAGAAAATACATGGTCGCTTATAAGAAAAGAACATGGCCGGCTATCAGAATAAAAACATGGCCGCCTATAAGAAAAAAACATGGCCGCAAACCTAATGTTCTTAAAAAATGATGCTCCTCTGCTAGTATACTGTTGACGGCTGTACTTAATTCAGATTCTATTTGTTATTTAAAAAATATATATTATTTAAGCTAGTCTGTTCTCGTTTAATAAAGCGAATCAACTACAGCATGAAACTACAAAATAATGTAGATCATTTAAATTCTAACATAAAAATTTTATTAAATGACCAGAAAGTCTACGTTTGGCTGTTGAACTTAATCTGAACTATATTTCTTTCAATCAAGAAGAAGTGCAAATTCTACAAGAAGTCATAACCTCATATGAGGAAGGACTAGTTATTTACCATAAATATTTATATAATATTTTAAACCTCAAGGAGTTTTGCGAGATGATGAATATCGACTTGAGGCTGTTCTTAGATTTTTCAGAACTTCTACCAGATGGAGTTATAGAAGAATTGGAACCGGAAAAACAATGATATTAATTGATTTTTCTGCATACTTATACATTAAAATTATAAATATACATTTTTAGTTTAAATAGGCGTTCTATTTTCCATGAGTACCTAATTCATAGAACGTAAGTAGAATACTGTCCCTAAATGGTAGAATTGAACACTTTGTATTCGCACCGCCGCGCCGTATGCATTTTAAAAGTTATTAATGAAATCTAGACGAATCAACATTTGGTTAACAAATGTGTTTCGCGGTCTCGACTGGGACAGCGGGTACATAAAAAGCAGCAGATACAATTCGTGACATGGGGTATAAATTCTCGTTAATCTATGTGAAGGGATTGGAGAAAAAGGGAAGCGTATCAAAATATATATCTGAGTGTGATAAAATTCGCAACATTGAAGAACTGGGCTGCCCTACTATAGACTTTTTAAGAAGTAAATACTCGGAGGTTAGCTGTATGTCGCACGTTAGGTTACCTGGTTCAAGTCTTGTATGTTCTCAACAAAATGCAAGAAATATTTTACATTGGTATAATGGGAAGTTTTAAAAAGACTTAGCTGTCTCTACGTGGTGATTATACTTGAATATTTTGTTGAAATGATTGTATATAGTAAATTCATAAGTAATCCTACAGCTTTTGTTGTTATTATTAATCTTTGTATCAGATAACTAAACTTTCCGAGTCAGGTGGTACTGTCACGTACATTTATGTTATTGAAATAATATGTCTCATATTTACTTATTTATGTATATACTTGTAATATGTTTGAATAAAAAACTGAAACGTATTGTTGTCTTTTATTATTATTAACAACCAAGATCTGGCGCATTAGTCGTTATTCCTAATTATATGTAGGTACGCTTTATCTCATCGAAGTTGGTAAAATATACAACGAAATATAGACTAGCTTAATTTGCTATGTTGTCATCGCATCGAAAAATGTATAGACATTAAGCGTTATTTTCTTAAAACTTAAAGATTCAACATGAAATAATACATATGATTTATATTCCACTACCTAACAGACAGATGCCGTAATGCTTTTTTCTTATAAGCAACTATGTTCTTTTCTGATACCTAGGCAATCAGCTCATGGTAAATGACATGATGCTGTTAGGCGTTCATACAGCAAAGGGTTAGCATTGCACTGCCTAACAGACAGATGACGTAATGCTTTTTTTCTTATAGGCAGCCATGTTCTTTTCCGATAGGTGACCAGCCCATGGCGAATGACATGATGCTAGGAGACGTGTCATGCAGTAAATGGTCTTCGTGTACTACCTAATAGATGACATGCAGCCATGTTAGGTAACGGCAACCGTCTTAGGTCTAGATAGGTTAGGTTAGGAAGTCGTGCTCTGCTGTACTACCTAACAGACAGATAACATAATGCTTTTTGTGTCGTCTTTAATTTTTCTCATAAGCAGCTATATTTTTTTTTATAGGCGACCATGCGCTGATAGACGTGTCATGCAGTAAATGTCGCTCATCATTAATTACGCATACTTTCACTTTTCCAGTACATGACATTGTGCAGCATTTGCATTATGATATAGGAATTCATGACGTTCGGAGGTGTCTACTTTAATCTCCTAATAAGCAGCTATATTTTTTTCTAACAGGCAGCTATGTTTTTTCTGCACGTTTTCTCTTTTTCATATAAAAGATATTAACTTTGTCATAATTGGGTTTCAAGACATTAATAATTGGAGGTAACAGTACAGAAAAAATACATATGACGATTTACCTTATAATACGAGAATGTTTAGCGTTGTGCGGTAGAGATATAATGAAACAAACGGGTTGGTCATGCGCAAAATAAATATTAAAAAAATATGTAGCTACCATTTTTAATGTTAACAGAAAAATTTTGTTGAAATTATATTGTCCTTTTAAAATATATTAGATTAGGTCAGATCTATATTATTGCAATATGGCGCCATCTTTGTTTTTTGCTATATACCAGCAGACGAGCATCATTTTTTAAATCCATTTGGTTAGTTCTAGTCTACGTCTTCATGCTTTTTTGCTATATGCCGCCATATTTGTTTTTGCTATATGTCGCAATCTTTGTTTATATATATATATATATATATATATATATATATATATATATATATATATATATATGTCACACGGTAGGGCTTTTACACCGAAAGTCCGGCGCATAGTAGCTGGACTGAGACGCCAACACCACACTCTAAATCTGACGGTGCTTCAGACCATAAAGCAGCACTGTCTGGACAGGGTTCGAGTGCTAATGGCAACAAAGAAAACTTTGGTCAGGCGAGCAAGGAGTATGGAGCAGAACAAACTGTTTCAGACAAATCCCTCCCGCCTGTTCCAAGAGCCACAGCGTGTTGTCGAAAATCCGCCGACAATTGAAGTCGTTGAAACCTTCTGGAAGGAAATCTACGAGACAGCGAGTCCATTCGACCCCAGCACTCCGGTAATAGCACACTTCGAAGATCTGTGTCGCAGACACATTAATGATCCAGTAGAAGTGTGCCCGCCGATTAGCACGGAAGAAGTCCAACAAGCTCTTGTTGGTACTAAGAACTTCGCTGCCCCTGGTCCAGACGGCATAAACAACTGGTGGTGGAAAAAGTTTCCATCCACCCATCGTCGTCTGGCCAGAGTATTCAGCACATGGCTGAACGAGGGGCAGCCGATTCCGAGCTGGTTGGTGGAAGGACGAACTGTGCTAATTCCCAAAAAGGGAGATCTCTCTAACCCAAAGAATTATAGGCCGATCACTTGCCTTAATACCTGCTACAAGCTGTTTACTCGCATCTTGTACGACAGGACAAAGAGGTTAGTTGATCCGGTCTTCCAACAGATACACGAGCAGCGAGGTGGTAGGAAAGGTGTGGCAGGTTGTAAAGAAAACCTCTTGATAGACCGCTGTGTCACACAGAACTCTGTGCAACACTTGCGGAACCTATCAATGACCTGGGTGGATTACCGTAAGGCATTTAATACAACATCCCATGAGCTATTATTATACTTGCTCCAATGCCTTGCGGTCCCACCACCACTAGTGAGATGCATTGAACAGCTGATGCCCCTCTGGAAAACCCGCTTCACCATTACTTCAGGTGCTCAGCGGGTTTCGACAGAACTGGTCACATTCAGGAGAGGAGTGTTCCAGGGTGACTCCCTGAGTCCTCTCCTGTTCTGCATCTCTCTGCTACCCTTATCTGCTGGTCTCCGCCAAACCCGTGGATATCAATGTGGGCCACCGAATAACCGGAGGCACAAGGTCACTCATCTATTTTATATGGATGACCTCAAACTGTATGCCTCCGGAGAGCGCGAACTCAAGAACGCTCTGAGGGTGGTTCAAGAGTACACGCGGGCAATTGGAATGGAGTTTGGGTTGGACAAATGCGCAGTCGTCCACCTCAAGAGAGGACGATGTGGGGAATTCTCTGAAGACGTGCAGCTCGCAGACGGAAGCATCCTAAGACATCTGGATGCCGGAGAGACCTATACATATCTGGGTGTACAGCAACACCATATCCAAGATGTAAAACAGATTAAAGAGTCTCTCCGTGGCAAGTACAGACACCGGCTCCGACAAATTTGGTCGTCCGAACTGTCGGGAAAGAACAAGGTGTCTGCAACGAATATGCTTGCCGTTCCAATTCTGCTCTACTCCTTCGGAGCAGTCAAGTGGAACAGAGATGAGCTGCACCAATTAGACAGAGAAACTCGCAAGATGATGCACATTCATGGTAGCATTCATCCGAGATCGTCCGTTCCTCGGGTGTACCTCCCACGAGAACGAGGAGGCCGAGGACTCTTGAGCCTGGAGTGCATGCATGGCAGAGTGTCATTGAGTATGGCATGTGACATCCTTAGGAGCTCCGACCCACTGCTGCTGTTTGTGAGAGATCACGAGATCGCGGGGGTGGGCGCAGGATTATTCAAGGCAGCTAAACGGGCCGCAGATGAACTCGGTCTGGTATTTGACTTCAGACGAGGAGGTCGGCGAGGTGCTGACGCAGAATCAGTAACTGAGCTTCCACCAAATCGTCTGATAGCCCAGATTAAACGTTGATAAACCCCTGCACGGTGCATTCTACAATAACATAGAAGCACTGGGTTTATCGACAAAACTGACCTTCGCCTTCTTAAGGAGAGCTGGGCTTAAGTCGGAGACCGAGGGATTTATTGTGGCCTGTCAAGATGGTGTAATAAACACCTTGGTCTATCGAAGTCACATTATGGGTGTAGAGATCCCTGACACTAATTGCAGGATCTGCCTTCAGGCGCCGGAATCGCTCACGCATTTGCTATCCGCGTGTCCCGTGAATGCGAGTTCGGCCTACATCCACAGACACAACGCGGCATTAAGGGTGCTGTATTATCATTTACGGCACTTTTATGAGATATACCAAACGCCAGTGCTGCCTTATATCCCCGGAGATATTGAGTCCGTAGTCGAGAACGAGAAATGCCGAATATATTGGAATTACTCGTTCCCGACAGTCAGGCAAATCCAAGCCAATAAGCCTGATATAGTACTCCTCGACCACGAAAGCAAGGTGATATATGTCATCGAGTTCTCCGCGCCCGCGGAGAGAAATATCACCTTGAAGGAGGAGGAAAAGCGGACAAAGTATCGAGATCTCCGGTATGAGCTCCGAGTGCTATACTCAGGATACTTTGTCAAGATGGTCGTCCTCATTATCGGTGTACTCGGAGGAATGAAGCCCACGTTGCTCTCAGAACTAAAGACCATTCCGGCCTGCCGTAAATCAGCCGAGTGATTGGCAGTTCAAATGCAAAAAGCGGTCATCTTAGGGTACCTTCGTTTACTTAGGGCAATCGATTTTGGAACCGAAGGTCGCTAACCCTGCAGGAAGTAGGGAGTGGCCACGGGTAACAGCTGGCGCTCTTCCAGTGTGATAGTCATCGGAGGCCACGGGAAGACTGTTCAGCATCCGGTAACGGAAAAAAAAAAAAAAAAATATATATATATATATATATATATATATATATATATATATATATATATATATATATATATATATATTACTATGGTATTGGTTCACTGGTATTGAAAAGAATTGCTGTTGAGAATAGAAAAATTTTGTTTTTGAATTAAGAGTTTGAATTGAGTTTAAATATTTACTGAAAGTTAAAATGGGCGCCAAGCAGCTTGAACACTACTAGAATATATTTCTTTTCATACGTAACCTGCTATACCATAACTAGTAAAGAAGAACATGAGTCTCTGACATACAGAGGTACTCTATCTAGGGCTCGAGTAGGTTCAAATTGTTTTATATTTCAGATATGATTCCCCCAAACTGAGATTTCAAATCAAACATATTTTAAAGTTAACAAAGAATACAATTTTATTAAAAAGATTACCTGGATGGATAAATATTTTGATAACAATGATGAAAAATTATTGAGAAGGTTGACAAAAGTCTTATTCTAACAAAGAAAATTTAAAAACTAATGGCCTTTTATTTATTTGTAAATAATATGAGTCAAATTAATTTTTACTTGTGATGAAATTTATTTACCATGGATTTTTAATGTAAAAAGCTTTTTACCTTTCGACGATTTACACTAATGGGATGACTTCTACTCATTTGCCTTTGTACAAATCTGGAATGGCATGTCAACGAATCTTGCTGATATTACTGGCTCTCGTACAACTTGCGTCTTGATTAGTTTCCAGGTCGAAAACACTTTGTTTTTACCAAACACTTTATTTATTTTTATAAAAGTAAATAAAATTACCTTTCGAACCACGTTAAATTTAAAATTCGATGTACACAATTTGTTACAAATAACTTAAAACTGGTTGACAACATATATTTTTTTTATTTAAATGTGACAGGAAAACTTTATTAAGCCTTTTGAAACTTAATACAATCACTCTATCCACTTGGACAATACACAATGATTGAATCACCTTTGTTCGCCGTTTTACTAGGGTTTATCTTCCCTTTAATAACTTTTTATTCAAATCTTTTTGTGTTGACGTTTTCGTATCTCAATTCATACCCATACTTTTTTTTTTATCAAAAACGCCCGTTCTCAAAATGACATTTTTTTTACTTCGTGTTCTTGATTTTCAGTTTTTGATGTCTGAAAATCTTGAAAATGTATTATCTTTCTTATTGTGGTTTTAAAACTTAAGTTATTATTATTTTAATGATTTATATGATTTCCTGTTTTTTTTTGGTATGCCACATGTTGGGCTTTAGTTGAAAATAAAAAATTTTCGTGTCACTTTAAATATACAAATGTGCCCTTAAATTTAACGTAAAACTTATTTTATCGCATCTCAGGTTCATCTTTGAATTTTTTATAACAATTATAGCGCATTTGCACGTATCATATATTATTTTATCGCAAAATAATATTAAGAAATATATTTAACTGTTGTCCTTTAACATGAATACGATTTACTAAAAGTTTATAACTAATGAGCTACATATCAACAAAGTAGAGTTAAACGATTCTACGCTTTGTTTTTTACTACGTGTGCCCCATATAGTTTATAGAGTTGGATGCAATCACGTGAGTATTTATAACTTTTGTAATACTTAATGTCTATATGATGCATTTTAGTATTAGCTATTCTAAAAGTTTATTCTGCGGTAAAGCTTACCGCTACTTTGAAGGTTTATTTTTTTGTACACTACTACAAATGTATGTTTTACATTAGTAGCTTATTTGGTCCATAAATTCGCCTTATTTACTAAATTACACGTTTCAATAGTTTATTAAACTTTAATTTTTGTTCTTTATCTTTAAAATTAATTAAATTATAAAGTTTAAAGTCCTTTTAGGAATTATTATTATATAAAATTTTTTAAGCTTTTGTTTTACCTGAAATCTCAGTTTATTCTCCCTCGAGTATTGAAATTAAATTTAAATTAAGTCTTATGTATCAAACCCTCATTACTGGCATGCTACTATAGATGATTGTGAGTTTTGATTCTCAGTGAAATCCAGAATTTCTTCCCTTGTACATATTATGTGTTTGTGACTTACTGTTGTCACCGCAATATATATATATATATATATATATATATATATATATATATATATATATATATATATATATATATATATATATATATATATATGAAGTATTGACGTGCTTCCGGGTGTTTTCCCGTGTAGTTGGTAGGCTCCTGTTGGAACCATGTTTGTCTGAACCACGTTTCGGCTGCAGCAGGCAGCTTTCAGCTAGAACCTGAAGATGGCAGATGAGATTCCGCCGAAACGTCGTTCAGACAACCATGGTTCCAACAGGAGCCTACCAACTACACGGGAAAACACCCGTAAGCACGTCAACACTTCATTTAATACCCGTGAAAACCTAAGAAACAACATATATATATATATATATATATATATATATATATATATATATACAGGGTGTTTCGCTTAAAAGTCCCCAGGCCATTATCTCTAAAACTAATAAAGATATTTTATTTTTGTAAATGGCAGATGATTGATACCAAAGAAAGGTTTATATAACGGTCATTAGAATTTTTCCTCAACAGCACACAGAGATGGCGCTGCGATGCAAAACTATTTTTTGATGGCTGGAACCTTGAAACATAAGTCATGTGATTAAACAATAATTTGTGAATAATTTTGATGGTATAGAAAATTTACAAAAAACAAGCCGTTTTGGAGTTACATGAGTTTCTTTCATTAATGCCAGTACACGTGAATTTTGATAAATCCCTATAATTTATTTATTATTTATTATAGAATATTGGTTACCAAACACTTTTTTTCAAGATAAGGAAAGTGATATAATACACTATCATAAAATTATGTTTACCACTTCCGGCCAAACCGGAACTAACATGATGAACCAATATCCATATGTTCCTACATATTACATTTTTTTTTCTAATAACGCTTCTAATAAAACGGCTCCCAAAACTTAAAGTAAGTAAGACAACAAAGAAAATACACACTAATTTAGAATGGGCTAAATTTATATTAACAATTCAGTAAAGAACGTAAACAAAAGTTTTATAAACAAACATTTAAAAACTATCGAAATATTATTAAAAATGAAATTAAACTAATTTCTTTCTTATTAGTAGGTACTTATTATATTAAATGTTCAAAATTTCTCCCTTCTTCATAAATACACATATTGTACCGTTTCAGTAACTCTTCATTGCAAACTTTTTGTAACGTATGTCTATTTATAGCAGCAACACTTGCATATATTTTATGATACAAATCGGCCATATCCTCAATGGGTTCAATGTACACTACACTTTTTAAATATCCCCAAAGGTAAAAATCTAACGGAGTCAAGTCAGGTGATCGTGCTGGCCACCTGACTACTCCATTAATACCAATCCATCTCTGAGGGTACATTTCATTAAGACAATCTTTGACTAGTACTGAGTTATGGGGTGGTGCACCATCTTAGTGAAACCAAATATTCTCCTGGTTATGAGGGATAGTCTCTAATAATCCTGGCAATACATTTCTCAAAAATATCTCATATTTTCTTCCATTTAAAGTCCCATGGAATAGATATGGTCCAATAATATATGAATTTAATATTCCACCCCACACGTTAACTCCAAAAGTTACCTGATTTCGGGTCATTCTCATCCATCTAGGATTATTTTGTGACCAGTATCGGCAGTTATGCTTACTCACAACTCCGTTGTTGTGAAAACGGCTTTCATCGCTCCAGAGCACATTTTTAAAAAAATTTGGGCATTCTTCAGAAAGAACTGAAAATTCAGCTAGAAAATGTAATCTTCGTTCATAATCACCAGGCCTTAAATGATGGATCAATTTTAATTTGTATGGATGGTATTTATTTGATTTTAATATTCTATGGCACGAAGATATCGACAGATTAGTTTCCGATGCTAATTTCCGGAGAGAACATTGAGGATTGTTGACAACACTATTTAACACCAAGGCTGTATTTTCATCGTTTCTAACTGGCCTATTTCTGTTACGAATAGTTTTCTTAAAACAACCCCAGTTTCTTAAATTTTTAAACAGCATGATAAATGTTTTTTTCTCGGGTGTAGGTCTATTTGGAAATCGTAAACAAAACAATCGTTTTGCTTGTCGGGAATTTCTTTTGTTTTCACCGTATATTAAAATCATATTTAACTTATCTTCATTGGTGTATCTAACCATTTTTTAAATTTATTTTTTTTTATTGCCTTATTTGGATTAATTTGCTTTGAATTGTTTCTAAGTACACTATTTCTGTTTGAAACTATGATTGAAATGCACCAACTACAAACTTTGTTTAATAACTGTCAAACTTAAAATTAAATCAAAGCCTACTAATATCTCTTAAGTAGATTTTTCATTACCATTCTAAATTAGTGTGTATTTTCTTTATTGTCTTCTTTACTTTAAGTTTTGGGAGCCGTTTTATTAGAAGCGTTATTAGAAAAAGAATGTAATATGTAGGAACATATGGATATTGGTTCATCATGTTAGTTCCGGTTTGGCCGGAAGTGGTAAACATAATTTTATGATAGTGTACTATATTACTTTCCTTATCTTGAAAAAAAGTGTTTGGTAACCAATATTCTATAATAGATAATAAATAAATTATAGGGATTTATCAAAGTTCACGTGTACTGGCATTAATGAAAGAAACTCATGTAACTCCAAAACGGCTTGTTTCTTGTAAATTCTCTATACCATCAAAATTATTCACAAATTATTTTTTAATCACATGACTTATGTTTCAAGGTTCCAGCCATCAAAAAATAGTTTTGCATCGCAGCGCCATCTCTGTGTGCTGTTGAGGAAAAATTCTAATCACCGTTATTTAAACCTTTCTTTGGTATCAATCATCTGCCATTTACAAAAATAAGATATCTTTATTAGTTTTAGAGATAATGGCCTGGGGACTTTTAAGTGAAAAACCCTGTATATATATATATATATATATGGTCAGTCGACTGTTTTAAAATATTAGAAGAAGAATAAATGGCACCAATATAAAGTGAATTTAGTCAAGAGCTTAACGAAGATGATTTCGACCGCAGAGTAGATTTTTGCGAAACCATGATGGAACGATGTAATATCAATCCACATTTCTTAAACCGAGGCCACCTGCTGTTTAAATGGCACTGTGAATAGGCAAAATTGTCGATATTGGTCACGTGAAAATCCACACTGGATGGTGGAGGCCCATATTCAGTTTCCACAGAAAGTTAACGTGTGGGCTGGAATTGTTGGGACTACAATATTGGGTCCATTTTTTATTCAAGGTTCAATAAATGACGAAAAATATTTGGAGCTGCTCCAACAAAACATAATTCCAGAACTTGTCGCACTGTATCCAAATGGTGAAAACCCTAATGTACCGGAAAACTCCATATGGTTTCAACAGGATGGCGCACCGCCATATTATTCGGCAATAGTGCGTAATCATTTAAACGAACTTTTCCCACGCAGATGGATTGGTAGACGAGGATCAATAGAATGGCCAGCTAGATCTCTGAACCTAACCCCATTGGATTATTTTGTATGGGGTTACCTTAAATTCGTTTATTTTAATAGACCGAACAATATTGAGGACTTAAAAGACAGAATTACTTACGAAATTGGAAGAATTGGACCCGAAACAATTATTAACGTTTTGCGAGAATTTCAGTTTCGACTTGGACATTGTCAAGAAGCAAATGGCGCGCAATTTAATCTAATTATTTTTTGCTGTATTCTTAAATTCTTTTATTTTTGTTTTATTACATTGTTATAAGTAGTTAAGAGTTTTTTCTCGATAATTTCGTCATGCAATACTCCCTATAATTCAACGTACTGTATGCAGAAAAATGTGCTCTTTCAAATGACATCTTAAAAAATGGGGGCCATTTAAAAAAAAATGGCGATGACGTCATAACTTTAAAAAAATATTTGCTGCGCTTTTTTTTAAATAAACAGATTGAGAAATGTATTTAAAAATCGACGGGTGTGAGCGAATTCTTGTCACTTGTTTTGTAACTATTTTAATGAATTTATTCCATCTTTTACGTGCACAATGTTTATATAGATACATATAGAATAAATCGATTAACTTGATCTAACAGTAACATAGGACTCAAAGTTAGTGTTCAGGAAGCAGTAAACGGTAGGAAATCATGCCCAACATGTTCAGGTGCGAAATATTTGAATATTTTATATTATCAGCAGTTTAATATAAAATATTTCGGCCGTACTAGTCCCCGACGAACAACATACCCCATTTGTGTTCAGGAGGTTAGAATTAACTAAAAATCATACCCCACATAAAAAAAGAGAAAGCGTGCGTACAAAATAGTTACAGACGTATCGACAGACCGACAGACAGAAACCTATAGACCAACAGACCGACAAACAGACAAATATTTTCTTTCCGCTCAAATAAAAAATTTCGAGGTTTCATGACATTCTAAATCTATTTCAACAAGACAAATTTTTGACAATTTTTCTACGATTACCATAAATACTTGTAAATATATTGCTTAAAAAGTAATAAAAAGACATTGTGTTAAGATGAGATTGAGGGTGGTGAAGTAGGTATTCATTACATCGTGAAAACCTTGAAGTATCTTGGACTGCGCAAGTTGTGCGTGAAATTTCTGTTTCGACACGCTGTCGTTCAACATCAACTTGAGAATAATTTTCCAACGGTTTATGTGATTAAAACATTCGTAACATGTTAACATGTTTAACAAAGAGTTTTAAACATTAGGGAATATTTAGTGCAAATCATTATGTCACTAAATTTGTTTTGATACTTATAATTTTGATGCGTATAATTTTTAAAATATTGATGAATGAAATCACTATTTATACAAAACGTCGACAGTGTATAAATATTATAAATAATAGAAGGCCTAAAATAGGTTCTTGCGGGACATCAACTCTTATATTTATAGTGGAAGAAAGATTATAGTCAATAAACATTTTCTGTAATCTATAATTTAAACACGGGGTTAATTAAGTGAAACTGAAAATCTGTATTACAGTAACATTCTCTTGCGATTCGTTTACAATAACATCATCAATTATTATTTCATATATCACGTAGAACCTATTCTTTTATGTTATAATTAAATTTTTGTTTCCACAGGACTTAATAATTTGTCAAACACGGTATATACCGGGTGAGTCAGTAGTGTGTGGACGGTCGATATTTCCTCAACCGTTTGACATTTAAAAAAATGTTTTAGATGAAAATTGTGGGATGCCTAAAATTATTTTAAAATTTACAGGGTATTTCACATAGTGAAACATAATAATAGTTTTTTTTTAATGGAACACCCACTATATACATTTATATACATTTATATTTGTCTCCTGATTCTCTATGCAGGCACATATTATTTTTGAACCTGCACTGCGGTATTGCCACGTTATTTAATTTCAAAAAATACATTTGCAACGATCAACAGCAAAACCTGCAAAAGACAAATTTTCATTTTTTAAATGGAACAGCCTATATATTTTTATTTGAAATGTTTCGATAGTCAACTACCTACATGCTGATATACTATAATGAGTACATTTTTTCGCGTCAAGTACCTTGGCGTTATCATGGGTCGAAGCCTGACGTGAAGGCAGAACACGGAAGCGATAATACAGAAAGCGGGGACCAGGAGGACTCTACTTTACCCTATGATAGGTAGACGGAGCCAACTCAACCTGAGGAAAAAGCTCACGCTTATCAAGACCCTCATTGCACCTATTCTCGCCTACGCCTCCGTTGCCTGGGGATACCAAGCAGCCACCCACCTGAAGAGGATACAAGCCGTGGAAAACGTCGCATTTAGGTGCGCCGTGGATGGATCATGGTTTGTCGGAAATGCCGACATCTTCAGAAACCTGGAATACACGCCGGTAACTGAAGTCATCCGAGACAGAGCGAAGAATCTATACTCCCGTGCGGCAGATCATGGGAAACCGCTGGTCAGACAGGCGACTGACTACGACCCCAACGACGGTCCGAGGCACAAGAGGCCGAAGCTCCAGATCCTGGATAACGGGTCAGTATAATTTAACCGTTTTCCGTTTCAGCCCGACCTTCGAGTCACGCCGCAAGGAGACAATAACCAAAAACATCCAAATTACCCGATTGCGGCGGTACCAAGCCAACAACCAGCTCGGTACCCATACCCTAGCCCGTACCGGCCTCTGACGCTAAAACAAGCGTCTTTGGCCGAACACAATCCTTGAACTGCACAGTTCGCACTTCGTTCCGATGAAATCGGAGCACATGATGCCAGTTGGCACCCTGGACTTCCGATTAGTCAACACCCCCTAAACCCTTCCAAACTCAGCTGGCAGGACCAAGGGAGGTCTGCTAACATCGCCTACACCATCCGCTTTTGCGGGGGGATAGGCGAAAAAGCAAGCCCACCCCTTACGAGGCCGGTCCAGATCTACAGCGATGATTGGGGCAAAGAGCTTAAGCTCGACCCCTAATCTTTCGAGACCGTCATCTTTAGTCAAGAATAGTGGCTCCGAGTACTTTTTTTCGAAGGTTTCTGGATTAATCAAATTTATTAGAACAATATGCATAATTTCTCATGATCACTTGATTATAGTGAGATAAATGATTGATAATAATTATTGTTCTATCTATCTATGTTCAAAGCGGTGCCTATGGTAGCGTGACCATTTGTACAGTGCCATAGATAATTGCAACTAAATTGATAAACTTGGGTTGGGGTATTTTATTAATAAAATTAAATATAGTCGAAATAAATGAAACAATTGAAGAAATATAAAAAAACGCAATAATTATAATAATAAAACGGTAATAACGACATAACAATAACTGTCCGATATGTCTTCAACATTGCAATATGATTTACTCATTCTCGTTTTAAAATACTAACTAACATCCTAACTATATAGTAGTCTATTAAATATTCGAGTTTCTTTTAAACCAGACCGATAAGAACTTGCAACTGTCTTCCAGCTTTCTACACTGGTTTGTTCGGAGGTAGATGCGTTTTTGCTTGTCGGTATTACTAAATAAACTATTTTTCCACGAGATTTTACTAACAACTTACCATTGCGTCTGACAAGAAAAATATGGTTTCAACAGGGCGGTGCTGCTCTTCATTATAGTCTCACAGTCAGACCGCGTTTAGATCTGCAGATCTTCCATCTTCCACCCATAGACTTTCTCCTGTGGGAATATGTGAAAGAAATTGTTTACCAAACGACAGCCACTACTAGAGATATGAACGACCAGAATAAGGAACGTATTCGAGTCATAGGTCAGTCATTATAGCAAAAAAGGTATGAAACATTGCGAACGTTTTTAATCTTTGAGACAATATTGGAGAAGGTAAAAAATTTAAAAAATCGGTTTTTGCACCCTTTTCCGCCCCTTGGAACATTGTTAAATCAACAAGAAACGTAAATTTGCAATAACTTTTTGAAAAAAAATCCGAAATTTATGCAAACCCTGGAGAACATTTTAATAATTAATAGACATATTTTATCAAGTTTGCATCCTGCTAGGATGACCGCAAGATTGCAAATAGTTAATTTTTAACTTTGACGTTTTAAACAATAAGTGGGGGTCTAAATAATTGTGAAATTCGTATAATCGGATTGCAACTGCTTGTGACACCAATAAATGACATATTCTGAATTTGCAATCTCGTAATTGTCCCGGAACTTAATTAAATTATCTATTATTAGATAAAATCAAGTTATGCTCAACTAAGAAATATTAGAAAGTAGGTGTAAATTTCATATAACTTTCAAATAATATATTCAAATACTCCTATGAATTTGCAACTTCTCAAAACATCCGGAAGTATTTTATCTGCTGTCTCTTTCCCTTCGACACATTTTGCAATTTCACTAAAATTTTTTTCGCATCAAAAAAATCCGGAAAGTGTTGCAAATTGTTGTTGTTTTATTTGCATTGTTATATAGCTTCAGATACATTTGCAACCCTTCATTAATATGGAACATGATTTAATAAATGAAATTAACATAAGACATGTAAAGAAAACTTCACTATTTATTTGTGGGATTGGCAGATAATCCGCGGAGTTAACAAAATATAAGAATTTTTCGTTTGTAAAACTAATCTACGTAATTCATTTCGAAGCTTTGTTGTAATTAAATTTTCAGGAAAACACTATTTTTTATACATGTCTCGTTGTCATATTTCTTCCTATTCCAAATTTTCTTTCGTTTATTTTAACACGTCAGCAACTACGTGTCAAGAACTTTTTAATCGAAAAATTGATACAGAAATTATTTTACACATTTAAATTATCTACATGAAAGAAATTATAAATTCTAGACTATTAATCACAACGTTGAAGAATGTAGAGGATATAATTTACAGTAAAAAACATAAATATCATATAATTTTATCAATTGCGCGTATGTAAATATGGTATCCAAAATTATGGTATCCAAAATTTGAACTATGAGGTATAACAAAAGTTGCAGTTTATAGTACAAAATTATTCTATATAATATGCAGTTTAATCGCTTGCGCCCATGTAAATATTCGAGATGAAAATGGACGAGAAATGAACGTTCGTCGCAAGAAAATAGTTAAAATCATGAAAAATATAGAATCAAATCACCCTTATGGAAAGTAATAAAGCATATAATTTATATACCTACGTGTACTTAATGGAAGCAAAATAGAAATAGCTAATCGAGAGCTGTGATTGAGGAAGATCGTATTTAATTAAATCATGTTCCATATTAATACATGGGTTGCAAATTGATCTGAAGCCATATATCGACGCAATTAAAACGATAATAAAGCAACACTTTCCGAATTTTTTTGATATAAATAAAATTTTAATGAATTTGCAAAATATCTCAGAACGAAAGCGAAAACAAATAAAAAACATTCCGGATGTTTTGTGAGGTTGCACATTCGCAGGAATATTTGAATACACTATTTGAATGTTATATGAAATTCGCACCTATTTTCAATTTTTTTAAATGAACCATAACTTCATTATTAAAATAATAAGTAATTTAATTCAATTCCGGGACATTATTTATGAGGTTGCAAATTCAGATTATGTCATTTATTGGTGACACAAACATTTACAACCCGATTTCAAGACTAATTGCGAGTTTAACACGACAAAGTCGTCTTCGTATCGTATTAGAAAAAAAATTGTGAACAAATCTTTCGGGGTAAAGAAGTTAGGCAAAATTACAAGCGGGTTTGTGACCTTATTCTATTGCATAAATAGCCTTGCATGATTTTAGTAATTTATTTCCACAAAATATATCATAATAAAGTTTAATAAACAACTATTAGCAATGTTCCAGTCATCGTAGCAGGATGCAAACTTGACAGAAGATGTCTCATAATTATTGAAACGTTCTCCAAGCTTTGCATAAATTTCGGATTTTTTTTCAAAAAGTTATCGTGAATTTATATTTTTTGTTATAACAATGTTCCTGGGGGCGAAAAAGGGAGCAAAACCGGATTTATTATTTGTTTACCTCCTCCAATATTGCCTCAAAGATCAAAAACTTTCGCAATTTTAGCCTAATTTTTCACTAGAGAAGTCCGTGGTGACTGGCCTATCATAGATGCAGCGAAACTCAGGAACTTATAGTGCATGTTTAAAAATGAATTATTATTTGTTTGCTTATAACTGTATTGAAACATTATTTATAGGATTTTGCAAACAGCAGAAAAAATAACTATCTATAACTAAAAGAAAAACTTTGTGTAGAAATATTAATGAAATCTTTGCATTCTTTCGATAACCTGAATTCTGGTTATGCTAGCAAATTAAAATCCTAAAATGAATTTGTCTAATTTCTTATTTGACAATTCTCATTCTAACACTAGCATCCACACAGTCACAGAATTCAGGTTATCGAAAGAATGCAAAGATTTCATTAATATTTCTACACAAAGTTTTTCTTTTAGTTATAGATAGTTATTTTTTCTGCTGTTTGCAAAATCCTATAAATAATGTTTCAATACTTATAGTGCATGTTATAAAATGAGAATAATTACTCGGACGTTGTTATCTTTTGTTATTAGAATGTTTGTGTTTCTTTTCAATATTCCATTTATTTTTTTGACATTTAATTTTGTAAATACAATAATTTAAATGTATTGCTTTCAATAATTATCCATAATTTATCATTAAGAAATCATAAGGAATTATGCAAATTTTTCAAATAAACTTGATTATTCCAAGAACTTACGAAATAAGTAGGCACTATAGTATATCAACATGTAGTTAATTGATTGTCGAAACATTCAAAATAAAAATATAGAAGATGTTCCATTTGAAAAAATGAGTTCTGAGAGTTTTAAAATGTACAAATTTGAATCACCTTGGAGAACACCCTGTAGAATGGCGTTCAACTTTGAGAGGTCAGAAAATGAATACAAGGTCTTGCCTAACAATCAAAGCAAAATGACGGTCAAATTTATAAAAATACGTTTTTTGCATATTTTATTCTTGATCGCTGCAAATGCATATTTTTCGGAAAAAGTTGAATAACGTGGCAACTCCCCAGTGCAAGTTCAAAAGTAATACTTGCTTGGATAGAGAATTTAATATAAATATACAAAAATGTTGGATGTTCCATTATAAAAATGTATTATTAACTTGCAGCTCCTATATGAAACACCCTGTGGATTTTAAAATACTTATAGAATATGCCTCGCACGATTTCTGCACGACATTTTTTCAACTTTCAAGTGGTTGAGATAATAACCGTCCACGCACTAATGATTCACCCTGTATATAATATAGCTAATAACAAAAAAATCAACCTATTTAACGGATTCTTTATCACTCACTTTGTAACTATTATAGCGTATTTGTTAAATTTATTATACGGACGTACCTACTATATATCTCAGTTGGTATTACAAACCGTTGCGTATCCTTGATTCAAACAGCTTATAGCGATACCCAACAGCCAAGACTAGAGTGTGTTGTATTATGGTGCAGATTTACGCTAGATAACAATAATCAGCTCGCATGAGCTGCACGCAAGTGCTTCCTATGTCCCCCTCAGACCCTGCACTAGTCGATGATCGGATGCGACCTCGAAACGCATCAGCATCGCCTAAATTGTGAACGTGAATGTGCGCTCGAGCACCTCTATATTTCGCAATTCGCCAAAATGCTTGTGCAAAATTTGCGATTAACTTACTGTGTCTGGTTCAGGGCCGGCGCGAGGACATTTTTTATAATATAATAGTAACAGCTCAGTAAACACCTAGTTTGGTATTTTGTTTTTATTAACATTTATACCATCCTGGCTTTAAAATAATGTTTACAAAAAAATAATAATTCTACATTACCGACAGTAAATTAAATTTAAGTTAATAGTATAGTATTTCTCGTCATAACATTGACCATGAAGGATTTTCTAAATAGAACAATGAGAAAGTAGAGCTTCAACCTTCTATGTGTTATTGTGATGTGTTTTCTAGTATTCAAGCACTTGATGGTTTCAAAGTGTTCCATGCGGATCAGATAAAATACAATCATTGCAGTGTCCAAAACATAATAGTGAATAACTATCGACACACATTAATTTCATATGAATACTTCCCACACAGCACATGACAGCCCTCATTTGGTCCCGTATATCCCAATCGAGAACAACATTCCTCAGGATATCCTTAGGATATCCCAATAAAATATTTACAACCTGAGAATATCCCAAATGGGGATATCCTAGACAAATCCCGGCAGGATGTCCTAGTAATATCCTGCAAAGATATTAAAAGCCTAACAAAATATCCACTGCGGGAATATCATGGGCTAGTCCTAGAGTCGTCCTATTATAGGTATTATTATTTAGGAGATTTCAACAACAAAAATAATGAAAAGTGTATATATTATTTTGAGGCTATTTATTTATAATGTCTTTTATTGGTTTGTAAAATTAGCTTCTAAAAACTTATTTGTTTGTTCTATTTGATAATCCCCTCCGGTATAAATAATTTATTAAAAATGTATATCTTATTTAAATAGCAGTTATTTATAATTTGGTTTTAATACATTTACTGTGTTTTGAATTAGCCGCCTTTTTGTGACAAGTCGAAAGTTCTAAGAAATCCGCCGGGCGTCGATGTCTTTTCCACGTTCATTTTAAAGTTTTTTCGACAAATAAGATTACGTTAAATATTTCATAAATGTAATGCTGCTATGTTATAAATTTGTATTTATTATATTAACTAAAAGGGGAAAATGTGATTGGTTATTGTCCGCAGATGTTATTGTCAGATACGTAATCCTTTTTATTTTGCTGAGTGAATAGATTCTTTTTAAATTAAACTTCAGCACGCTATGATTTTTTAAAGTTGTACATATCATCCCCTATAACTTCTAACCACCCTAAACTCTGTTGATTTTAATAATATTTAAAAAAAATCAAGAAATCATTTCTATGTAATATTTTATGCTTTTACAATTTTTATTTGAAACTTCTTTTACTATCTTTTACACATTTTGAATTTTGAAAAAACACTTTGTTATATTTTATTTTTCACCCCTTCTCGAGGTTTAAAAAAGAATTTCTTTCATTAATCATGTTTAAATACTTCAAAGTAACATCAAAAATTCAAGTATTTACCTTAAAATTTTGCTTTGTCGACCTATTTCATTGGACTATATATAACCTCTATTTAGTATATTTACTTTTAAAGCGATATAAGTCAATTGATAGATACAAATATGTGTATGGAGTTGTACATATATGTATCACATTTTCATTAGTTATTTTACCTTTGCCATTATATAAACTTGTATTCCTTTGCCTTCGCTTCTTGGCTCAGTTTAAAAGTAATGATCTTATAAAATAATATGTAAATAATATGTATTTACGGACATCCTAAGGTGCTAATGGGATCTTCCCAGGATATCCCATATGTCCTGAAAAGTTGTCACCAGTATGTTCTGAGGATGTCCTTGTGCTGTATGGGTTAGTGGCTTAAAACTTAAATTAGTTAATTAGATTACCCAAAACATCTTAAAGCATTTTTTAAAACTTTGTTAGTAGTGTTACAATGTACGCTCGTCTTCGAACTGGTCTCGAAGGAATGCTGGAATTGTGAAAACCAACATTGGTTGTGTTCATGTGTGAATCTGTCTAATATGCACTCGTGACGAGTGTAGTTATAAACTGAGGAGTGCAGTTCTAAACTGCAACCTAATTTCGGCGATCTGATTAACTACGTATAAAAAATAGAAGAAAAACCAACAATTTATCCATTATGCCATTTGTTGCAATTTTTTTCGTCTTCCTTTATCACACACAAATTACCCCTCGATGCGTAACACCTCGTCGTCCATAAAACGTTATAGAATGATTACTGATCCGGTGATAATTCAGTTTTATGACGGTTACGTAACATCAATAATGAACCCAAAACTTACAACAATGCTTACAGTCGACCAGACGTTGCTGAAACGAACCTCTGGAGATGTGGTTTCCACAAACCAAAGCTCTTGAACACAGCACTCAAATACCGATATTCTACGTTTCGCTAACCACGTTAGCATAATCGGGAGATGATTAAAATGAGTTAATGATTTAATCATCTTAAGACGCGACGTTGCTAACGTCGTTACTGTTGATATTCGAGTATTGTGTTCAAGTTGAGGCATCACCAGAGGCAGAGTCAAACTGAAGCTTCCAGCCCCCTCTGGAACCTCAAAATCGTTGCGAGACGTCTCCTAGTTGACCAGAAGTCATGGTTAACAAGAAAACGATTTTGTACATCTGTCAATGTTAATTAAGGCTGCGTTTGCACGCCACATTAAATTCGTATATAGAAATAGCGAACTAATGGTTATGCTGATATAACAGGAACCATAAATCGGCTAAATATAAGTACTGATTTCATTATTAGTTGTTGGCAACAGAATTGTGCAATTCCATACGGACAGTATGCGAAGCCTTAACTAGATTTACAGCAGTGAATTAAAAAGTTATTCAGTTCCTATTGTGGAGTCATTAGAGATTATCACTTCGGGGAAGCTGTAACTTTTGAGAATACATCTCTGAACATGTCCGGAACAATATGCCGAAAGTTGCCAACAATGGTCTTTGAGCGTCATTTGTTCTTAAATTCTCTTATAAAATCTTCTGATAATGTTTGATATTCAGAAATACAATACCAATCTATACTACCTTTAAATTCTCTAATGAAATCTTCTGATAATTCTTGATATCTAGAAAACCAAACACAATCTATTCTATCTTTAAATTCTCTAATCAAATTATCAGATTATTCTTGCTTTGCGGAAATACTGCTCCAATCTACTCTATCTTCAAATTCTGTTATAAAATTTCAGATAATTTTTGATATCTAGAAGTATAATACCAATCCACTCTATCTTTACATTCGCTTATAAAATCTTCTAACAACGTTTGATATTCAGAAATACAGAACCAATTAATATCTTTGGATATATTAAGATAATCAATTATTTAATTTCTAGCGTTTTCAGAAACTTCAATCACGAATAATACGTACACACGAAAAATTTGACATTTTCCCAATTTCTGAAGTTCCCTATTCGGAGAAAGAGCACAAATGGAAAACTCCGGTGTCCACTATTCGATTTTTCTCCGCTTACTGCGTATCCCTGTTTTTCTGATGATGACAACTTTCACACCGAAAGGAGAATTTCACGAAAAAAACGTAAAGATGGAAATGTGACAAATTTTCAACTTCCGAGGGCCCTATTCGGAAGAAGAACGCAGATGGAAAACTGAAGTGTCCGCCAATCGATTTCTCTCACCTTCCTACGCACCCCTGAATTTATTGAAGTTTTACTTTAGACTTCGAATTTCTGTCACCTGATGATGACCACGTTCACACTGAAAGTGAAATATCACGAAAAACACATATACACGACAACCAATGAGTAACCATAAAATTATAACCAAACAAAAAGATTTTTCATCGACCTCAATTGAATCCAAACTGGCTGCCACTGTAAATTATACGCCCTTAATTGACGAATTTGCTAAATTTAAAGGTAGAAGAGTAAAACTCTAATAAATGTGAATTGTAGATTACTGAATTATTTTTAATTGTTATAAATTTCGAAAGTAAAAGTACCTGGACATTTTGTAATGTAGTTTATTTTAATAACAATTTAAGGTTACTCTTTTTTACTTTTCACAAAAGGGGCGGCAATTCGAAGACTCGCATCATACTGAAAAAATCTACCGCACGGCCCTGACTATCACCTCAACCTTGTTCACTCCGGATTTAACAGAAACTGGATAAATTCAAAGTGGCAGTTTATCTTTCTTTGTGTTATAATCACTTTTCCGATAAGATCATATTGAAAAAATAATTCGTAGCTGAAATGCATATTATAATATATAAACATTAACAAATATTCTAGTACGTTTTCTAACGAAAATGTTAATGAATGAATGAAACTAACATTTTTGTGTACTTTTACATAATAATATACCAGTATCTAGACCTATTCACTATTTTAATAAAAGTAGTCAATCACTCTGAGATTTCTCAGATTTTCACGTTTAAACTATCTAGATTACGAAAATTAAGGTCCTTCAATTTCGTTATTGTCTTTCTGTTGGGGCTATATCTACAGAACTTGTGGACGGAAAAGGTTAACATTTGGTAAGCAGTTAACACGACTGCCAACAAAGTAACCTATTTCTTTACATAAGTATATCCCAATATACTTTTAGCTGAAGCAGGACACCCTAAAAAGAATAAATAGTGAAATAATGTTAAATCATTTTTGATTATTCATTCTGACGCAAAACTTTATTATTCGACATATTTTGTTAACCACTCTGTATAGTCCACTACAAGTGTAGCAGGTTTCCTTCTTGGCAATTCTGTCAGATGCATGCAAAATATTAGTTTCCTCCTTCAAATTGTTTTTTAACGCGCTAAATATACTTTACCGATTTTTAAAATTTCCCATTATTTCTGATTTCAAAGGTTAGTGGTATACTTGTAATTTTAAAACAATTTGTCAGATTTCTAATTTGAGTTTTACTTCCACGGCATAGGTGCCGTTCAGAATATACTTAAAACAGAACAAAGTGTGATGGGGATTATCATAGTTAATATTATACCTACATAGGAATACAATATAGGCGAAAGTAAATATTTTCGTCTACATTGTTTTAAGTTGGTAGTAAAATTAGTAAAATGCATAGTAGGTCATCTTCAGGTATTTCTGACCAAAACAAATTTCCGAAAAATGGGTAATAAACAAGCTTCTTGGTAAGGGTGACTATTATACTTAGGGGAACAGAAGACCCCCGAACCCTATACCTGCTTCATTTGCGTACTGCGGCTCGAGAACGAAACATGCATTACGTGTTAAGATTATGCAGTGAAAACTTGAAAACAGTGTTTTTTGAACTATGAATTTTTGGTTTATTTGTCTTCAATTGAATGAATCGATAATGTCTGATAGAGATCTAGGTAAGAGCTTTATTGTAAGCAGTTAGTTGATTTTGTTTGCCATTTGGCACCTAAGTTATAGCCTTTTATCGAGTGAGTGGTTTTTTCCATAAATATTTATGAAAATGAAACATTACGTTTTTGTTACGCTTTACTTCCCTAAGCTTCCACCTTGTGTTTTTTTATGATATTGAGTGCAGTGTTCAGTACATGTCTTGTGAATTTCAACTGCCTATAGCTGCCTCTTTTGAGTTAGGGCATTTTCAATACGTTGATATAGGCGAAAAACATGAAATTTCAGATAATATTGATATTACAGTCACTGATTTCATTCAATTCATAATATTGTTCACTAATCACAACATCTCTAATGTATACCATCCTTTTCTTTTCAACCCCTATATTAGATAAGTAAGCATATGAAATTGGCAAACATAATAGTACCTCCTCTTTTGCGTTTTTTTTTCAGATCCTAGTTCTCATGTTCTCATGTTCTCGTATAAACCCAAGCGACTTGATTTATTCAAGATTTAGAAAGAAAAATCGGAAAAGTTCCAGTGAGAAATGTCAATAAAGAATTGTGACCAACGAGGATTGGTTGCGTATGCTTTTGGTTTCATCGGATCCTTTTATAACTAGCTTGCGACCCCCTCTAAGGAGAACAAGAAATGCGTTTTCTGCCAAAGTCTTGCAACTAATTGCTGCCCAAGAAATTCCAAGTACTTCGACTGGTAATATAGAAATGGAAATCTCAGCTGATTGTAAAGAGTCACACACATCCCAAAGCCAAAGTACTTCAAGTGAAGCACAAAGTGACTACGAAAGTGACTTAATTAACAATTGAATTTATTTCTAAGATCATAATACTTTGATTTTCTAAAATAATATAGTATTGAGAGTTTTTTTTTTGAGGTGAAATTCTATTAGTATCTATGTTTCCACATTTTATCAATGAGTACAATTTCCACAACCTGAAACCCAGCCCTATTTATCAGTGGAAGCTTTTTACAGTTTTTTCTTCAATTTGGAGGTAATATTTAAATCCAAAATTTCACAATTTTATACAACTATTTCAATTTCCACCCCCCCGAAACCAATCGATGGGTTTTATAAATTATTTATCCTGCAATAGCCAGCTGATATTGGAGCATGCATGAGTTGTAGAATTTTAGCTATGCAAAAGAGACAGCGTCTATTAGTCACCAATTACGGATGGTATAAAGACCTTAAACAATACAGGCGAAGCCACTCCAGAAAATCATCTAGACTACTAACTAACGAGGATCCTCTTCATTGCTTGCTAATTTCGTCCAACCCGTTCATCACAGGACTTAGAAAATTGCCCCAAAAGAGGTCAACATCACCATCCGGAGTATTAAATCTACTAGCAATATCAGAAGTACCCAAACCTTTAGCGACTTCGATGACACAAACACCACAGGGAAGCATCTTCGACCCTACAACTTCTGATGACGACATCGATTCGGACAGTAGTGACTAGGTAGACAAGTATGTATTCTTGATAAGTCTTACCTTGTTTATTATTTCTGTACAAAAATCTATAATATATTTATTTGTTGAATGCATATCGTCTCTTCTTATTCCACAATGTTAACAAAATATAATTTTTTTGTATCTCTTTCTAAAAATACTGATAAAACAATTTTTTGAACTCTTACATATTACTCCCAGGACGAGAAGATATTTTGTAAATATTTTTCTCATAAATACCTAAGCGCAATCAATACACACGCCAAGTTTGAAAAAATCGTGCATTATTTATATTTTCAACCCTTATAATTCACCCCAAGGGGTTGATAATTGTTTCCCTTATTTTTTTCATAGAAACCTCGATATCGAAAGTACGTAAACTAAGTTTAAAAAATATCGAAGGTTGTTTATATTTTCAACCCCTATATTTCACCCCCAGATGGTGCCAATTTTTTACTATTTTTCCCTTAATGACCTATGCACAATAAGTACATTTGCAGAGATTCAGAATTTTAGCCACCAATGTTAGGTTCTGACCCACTGTGAAATTTAGCAAATTCCTGCATTTTAGAATTTCACTTTAGTCTTTATCAAAAAATGTTATGACTATTATAAAGTGCTGCTTTTATTTGTATTCAGAATTCAATAAAAATTAAATTGATTTAAAAACCGCTGCCTAGAGAATCACTAGTTCTACATCCAGATTTCCCATTTAAGTTTTTTTTTTGAAAACTTTTGTTCTCGTACACAAATTGCTTCGCAATTTTATTTTGTTAACCCCTTTAATAATGGAAATGGGGTGCTGGTGGGGGTGGCAGATGTCATAAAAAAATTTGAGACCTGAACGTCTAGTATATTCACCAAATCTCAAGTTTCTGGACACTTACTATCTTGCTTTACTTATTTATTCCTGTTTACCCCCCCAACCCTTAACCCGAAATAAGCTCAAGTTTGTGGACTGTTGCTAGCTTCGTTTATTTATTTAATGCTATTTACCCCCTAAGTTTTCACCGAAATAAGCTCAAAATTATAATCTAGTTCCAGATATCGTTGCTATACATATGTGTATCAAATTTCAAGTCAATGTCTTAAACCGTTCCGGAAAAAACGTACGCACATACGCACATACGCACAACATAGTTACAGACAGGGAGACCGACAGAAAAAACTTTTCGGTCAAATTCCGAACAAAAAAAAAATATATATATATATTTTTTCTGATTACCAACTATACTTCCACTCTACTACGTGGATTGTGATACGCACTCAATAGTGCGTATACCAACTGCGTATTATGCATTAATACAAGTACCTATGTACATCTGAACAAATAAAATCAAAAATGGAACAGGGGTAATTTAATAATATATAAATATTGTAAATGAATATTTTATGCCGGATTTTATTTTATTTTTTCAAAAGTTTCTTTTAATTACAATAATTAATTACTTCCTTGGAAACCTACTTATGTTTAATAAACTTAAAATACACTCATAAAAGAATAATCTGCGTGATGTCTAACCATCATTGTTCAAGCAATAAGTAAAGGTTCGACAAACGTGATATTCTGGGGAGAATGATGGAATGAGGAAGGAAAAGTAGACACTGATAGCATTGCTGCAGCAGACCAGACGGGTTGCAGTTTGAAGTTTCGGGGGCAGTGGAAGCGAGTGCACGTTGCATGAGAACATTGCCGTCGAGACGGTTGCGGCGCCTGAAGGCGATGCGTTCACACATTTTGGAGGGGCTGCGGGGGCGACCACTCTCGAGCGGGCCCGACTTTAGCAGCACTGACAGCGCGCTCAGACAGTTGGCCGACGACGTCATACTAGCAGGGTCAGGTATAAGCCACCCACAACAATACTTTTACTACCGTCGCTTGTTGTGTGCACCTAGTGATCATCTTCTTGTGTTCAAATTGTACCCACCACGTGCATACCAGTGTTGTGACCGCCATATTAGCTGATCTAATTGGGAAATTCCGGGTCCGCGCGCGAGACATAACAACTTTTTGATTACCGTTAGTTGGTGGTTTCTTGTCTCGCCGCGAAATTACCCATGTTGAATGAACAGTGGGGTTTTAAAATTGTCGAGGACGTCGCGGCCACCGTACCTGCACCACATATATTATATCAGTGCCGACACTGCGTCACAGTGTGTGTGAACAGTTTCCAATTCTCAATTTGAAGTGCGTTTAAAACGCATTGCATAATCAATGACACAAAGGTACCTACTTACTGTTTTAATTATTGCTTACGTCCTTCAGCTTACTTTTTGCGTTCGTAATTTCTGCTTCTATTCGTCAAGATAAATAAACAAAATAAGGTGCCTATATTATATTAAGTATATTTTGGTATAGAGATAATTTTGTCAGATAAGTAGGTAGGTATATTATAGCCGCGGGAAAAGTTTTTTTTTAATCGTGCAAGCCTCTGCGGTGTTGATACGAGTTTTTGATAAATACTTATAAACCTATTTTAGGCTAAAAAATTGCTTCTCTCGTCGTACATCAGGTATTACCTACCCTATTAAAAAATAGGAATGAATATTCCATATATGTGATTATGGAATATTGGTAATTTGGTAAGTATCGGTATGTACAGTGTAAATGTGTACATACCATCGATGATACAATTTTATTTTCAAATTGTATAATTCTCCTGATCATAAGGAAAAACATAGATATATCACAATATTACTTCCACATTCACGTAGTGGAGTGGAAGTACACTCATCCTAAAAACATATCAATAATTTTTGTGTTGAAATAGATTTAGAATGTCGTGAAATGTCAAGATCTCAAATTTCAGCGAAAAAAAAAATCTGTCTCTATGTCTGTCTGTAACTCTTTTCTTTTGTGTGCACGTTTTCTCTGGAATGGTTTAAGATATTGACTTGAAATTTGGTACATTTATGTATTATAACGAGATCTGGAACTAGAGTATATTTTGAGCTTACTCCGATGAAGGGTTGGGGGGGTGAATAGGGGAAAATAAGTAATATAAGCCGGTAAGAGTCTAGAAACTTGGGATTTGGTGTACATACTAGTAGCAAAGGTCTCAAATTTTTATGACATTTTACACTCCCTCCATCACCCTCACTCTATTATTAAAGGGGTTAACAAAGGAAAATAAAGATATTGCCTTAAAATTTAATACACGGTATGTATTATAAATAGATCTGAAACTGGATTATATTTTGAGCGCATTCCGTTGAAGGGTTGCGGGTGAAATAGATGTAAATACCTAAGTAAAGCAAGCTAAGGGCTCAGAAAAGGAGGGGTTAACAAAATAAAATTAAGATAAGTACTTATCGACTTCAAATTTGGTAGGTACAGGTATGTATTATAACTAGTTCTGGAACTAAATTGTATTTTGAGTTTATTCCATTAAAATGTTGGGGGTGAAATGGGAGTAAATAAGTAAAGCAAGCTAATAACAGCCGAGAAACCTGGGAATTACTTAATGTATATACTAGAAGCAAAGATCTTAATTTTTTGTGACATTTTGCATCCCCTCTCCTTTATTAAAAGGTTAACAAAATAAAATCGAGATATTCGCTTGAAATTTGATCCCCGTATGTATTATATCGTGAAGATATTTCCGTTGAAGGGTTGGGGGTAAAATAGGGGTCAATAAGTAAAGCAAGCTAGTAAGAATTCAGAAACTTGAGATTTACTATATGAGTACTAGAAACTAAGTTCTTAATTTTTTTTATGTCATCTGCCACCCTCACCACCTTCCACACTTAACAAAATAAAATTGTGATTTAGTGTGTACGAGAGCAAGATTCCGAAAAAAAATTTCTGGCATTTAGTTAACTTCTCTTCCTTGTAATGCATTACTGAATAAAGCAGCCATAATTTTTCGGCTATAGTAGCAAAAAAAATCATTAAAATCGATGGCTTCAATTCTATGGTCAACTGTATTAGATTGTGGTTTATTTCTTTCAAAATTAACCAAGCGCCAATTGTCACGAACCTTATTGTCAGATTGTGCAATAAATTCATAGTGACATTTCTATGTCGGTCGATCTCTCTCGTAACCAGTTATCATCAGCAAATTCAAACATCTTAGCCAGGATTAGGGGGTATTTCGTACTTTAATAAAATTCTTAATTATTATTATGGTAACATTTAGATAAATCAAACAGGTAAAAATAGATTTATTTTGAAATGGGGGATTAACCGCTATCATAAGAGGAAGATTTCCCCCAGCGGATGAATTCCTCAGGCTTCCTGATAAATTCCCCTGACTTCCTGATGAATTCCCTCAGTAGTTAGAAAAAACGATGTTTTAACGGTTTTCACTATGGGAAGTCAGTTACATTTGTAGGATGTTCATTAACTACAAAGTGAGACGTTAACAAAATCGATCGGTTATTTAAGTAAATAGTTATTTGAAAAAGAGTGAAAAAGTGCCAATTTTAGCAAAATTCATATCTATCGTTTAAACATTGGCGCAACTCTCAAACTTTGCAAAGAGGTTTAATATTATGATCGCAATAATTGGTAAAAATGAGATGAGAGAAATAAGATATTTTATCGTATTTCCAAATACTAATTTTCCTAATATGGGACAGAAAATAGCATGAAGATCGGTTCAGCTGTTCTCGATTTTTTCAATGTGCAAGAACGGACAATAAGGATGTATCACATAAGTATGTACTGTCGTGAGCAAAAAATAAATAGGGCAAATCATATAACGTATTTTTTCTAAAATCTACTTGTGTACATCTAACTTTAAATTTTGCGACATTGTCAGTTAGTTGCCAAAATTTATTGCACATATTCAAATAGAGACAGATTTACATTAGAAATACCATACCAATGTTTCCATAAATGTAAGATTTTTAAATTACTTACTAAAAACAGTTTCAAGGTACCAATTTTTTAAAGCTAAAATCGTAATCTTCAAATCGTTATAACTTGGAACATATAAATTTTCATTAAAAATTATAAACCACCTTTTTCTCTTACAATATGATTCTACATCAGAATCGGTGCTTACTTTTCACTTTTTTGCCCACCCCCAAATAAACAGCGGCAATTTTTAAAAGGTAAACTTTTTTGTACTCAGTATTAGAAACTTAATGCAAAAAAATAATGAAAATCCATTCATTATAACTGGATTCCGTAATTTTCTACTTTTTGTGTCTAATTGCACTCGACTAATAATTATTATTATACTCTTCGCAAATACAAAACGAAGAGTATATTTCATTCGATCGGCACATTTCTAAAACCGGTAATATCGCTCGTAGAGAAAACATTTCCATATCAGTGTTGGCGGTCGAATTCTGAACAACTTTCAAAATGTCCGTCCGTCTGTCTGTCTGCCCATCCGTCACGTTTCTTGTAATCACGATAACTTAAGAACGAAAAGTCCGATTGTATTGAAATTTGGACAGTCTGTTAATGTTAGCTAGAGAAAGAACCCCCATTCTTTTAACAAAATCGATCAGTAAATAAAAAAGTTATTAATTATTTAAATTTATTACTTAAATTTATATATTTATATTATATGTATAGTATAGCCCAGTTGCCAGAGACAGAAATTGATAAAAACCGGTCACTAAGCAGCAGCAGGCAGCTTTCAGCTAGAACCTGAAGATGGCAGATGAGATTTCGCCGAAATGTCATTCAGACAACCATGGTTTCAACAGGAGCCTACCAACTACACGGGAAAACATCCGGAAGCACGTCAACACTTCATTTAATACCCGTGAAAACCTAAGAAATAACATATATATATGAAACTAATAGCACTAGGCGATAGAGAGGGAAGTTTCATATCAAAAACGTATATGAAGTTTTTTGGTACGATCAAAAATGTAGGCTCCAGATTTTTTTGTTTAACCTTTAACTACTCGCGCCCTAAATTACAGCTTAAGTACTCGCGCGGTGTATTCTGTACGCCACACTCAAAAAGTACCCAAAAAGAAATAAAAAAATACAGATATTTGTTCTTAAATGCTAGAATTGTTACATAAACGTTTATTGAATGAACAGCACTATTATAAATGTATTCAAAACAGAAATATGTGAATCAAAACATGTTTAAACTAAAAAGTTGGAAATATGATGCCCAGTAAATATTTTGAAGATATTTTTTCTATCAGTTTTGCTAAATTTACTTAGAATTGCACTTCTGTTCCACGACATTTTTCTTTCTTATCTCTAGCCACAAAATATTCTTCACTGTCATCTTCACTGGTCTCACTATTCTCATTCTTCTCATCGATACCTGAGTAAATCAGTTCTTGATCTGAATTTTTCTGTTTTTCTTTTGCGTCATTTAGTTCTTCTTTCGATTATGTATTGTGATCAGTCTGCTTTATAAATGTATCTTCTGACGTCCCCGATTCTCCTTCAACTTCTTCTTCAGATTGTTCATCCAATAAAGCCTAGCCTCAAGTTCTTTATCGGTGAGATTCTTTGCATCTCTAACAACTGGTAACCTATCATTACAAAATATATTTTCTTATTCCAAAAAATTCGTTGTTGTTTCTATGGACAAAGCAAATGGCAAAACATATATTTTACACTAAGCAACCAAATTTAGAGTTTTTAAATTATACTTTCATAATTACTCGCGTGGTGTATATATAGTGTGCACCAAAAAGAAATCTCACACCAATTAATTAGGATATAGCTAAAGCTATCACAGTACGACTGAGTGTGGTTGTAGTAGATACTTCAATAATAGGTTAGGTGGGATTACAGGGGCAGGGTCAGTAATTAACAAGAATTAGAGTAGTTAAAGGTTAACGCACCAGAATGCGAGACAAAAGTACGGCTCTAGAAGGGTGCGTGGTCTCGGACTCGCTACACTAACTTTCGAACTAATTAATGAAATTGAGCTCAACAAAGCTTAAATAAAACGAGAAACATATGGCTATTGGATTATCATATTTTCAAATATAAAATGATTGTATGTAGGAATAGTACATATATGAAGCCGGAAACATAAAGAGATTTCTGATGAAGTCGGTAAAAGTTCTACCATTTCTACAATTTTTAAAATAGAAATCTGAAACTTTCACATATTACTCTTAAAGTAATGTATAAAAAGATCCAATGGATAGGTATGCCAAATAATTTTTTTAGATAAAAGTTATTAACGTTTATTTTACCCTAGTTTCATGAATTTTGAAGCAAAGAAAAAATGTTTCTTTTATTTTCATAAAATAAAGAGGGTTAATTTAATTGTTGAGGTAAATCCCCTTGAAGCATCTTAAAGTACACATTTCAAGCTTTAAAAATCGTACCTACAGAAATCTAAAAACGCGATTTAAACCAGAGTAATAGGTGGTTAAAGTTAGTTATACATATCAAATGTTACCGCTTTCTCAAGATTTTGAAGTTTTGGAAGTGTACATCTTCAAAAATGAATTTTTGAGATTTTTGTCACTCATCGGATCTTTTTATACATCATTTCAAGAGTATATGAAAGTTCCAGGTTTCTATCTTAAACAATTTAGAAATGGTAGAGCTTTTATCGATTTCATCGGAAATCTCCTTATTCTTCATATATATTACTATTTCTATATACATTCATTTTTATATTCGAAAATATAATAATCTTATAGTCACTCTTTCATTTAAGTTTGTTGTGCTCAATTTCATTAATTAGTTCAAAAGTTACAACAAAGTTAGTGTAGCGCGTCCGAGACCACGCACGCTTCGCGAGCCGTACTTTTGTGTCGCCACGTTCCATTCTGGTACGTTAAACAGAAAAATCTAGAGCCTACATTTTTGATCGTACAAAAAAATTTCATATACGTTTTTGATATATATCTATCGCCTAGTACTATTAGTATTTTGATACATAATTTTTTATTTTTCGAGTAATTGGCCAAAAGCCGAATTTCGGCCAATATTTTCGATTTTTAGTGGTTGCGGGTACCTTACAGTTGTAAACTTTTTATTATCGTATTCCACACCAAGAAAAATATTATCCTGAAAAATCCAGCCATGTAACATTTAGTGACGCCTTAAAGTCCCTCACAACTGGGCTATATTGCTACATTGCAAAACCGGCTAATTAGGCAATCATGTTTATCAACTTAACAGCAATAAATTTATCAAAATGCGATTAACCTCTCGTAATCACCAAGTTTTCTATTTACCTACGCCGCGTACCAACGTACTAAATAATTCACCTTTATATACGATTTGTAGTACTTCTAACAAATTATGTAGCGACTTCGATATTTTTAATTGCAGCCTTAGTGACATAAAACAAAATGTTCTAAATAAATAACCAGTGATTGTCTTTGTTTTTCTTAATTTACTTTGAATCACATATGTGTATATATGTATATGTAGTTTTTATATTTAAACATTTTCCATGTTATTTTTTTCTCTCTCTTCGTATCATTAGTTATTCATAGTTCGTACATCTAAGTAATTTTTTTCTTCATTTTACTTTCTTTCTATGTTGTTGTATATCTTGTAATGAATGCTTTGTATGCCTTTATTCCTGTTCTGTAATTGGGTATCTGACCTGTTGAACAGTGTATGCAATAAATAAATAAATAAATAAATAAATAATAAGATTATGGACCAATCTTTGGCGGCTTTCATTCATCTCGCAGTTAGATGAGGCCGTCACTCGCTAATACAATCTAATATGCGGAGAGTATTCTATAGAATGCTCAACAATTATATAAAAAATGCAGTAAGTCGGCAATGAGTATAATGGTTAGCTTGTTTTTATATGTTCTACTCAAATTAGGATCAAATTGGTGCAAGTCAAGATAGGTCCTTAAGAAAACGCAAAATTAACATTTTCTCAGCGGTTCTTTTACTATATTCCACGCTCGATAACTTCTAATCTATCTATTTTTGGACTTTGTGTTTATGAAAACTTTTGATCAGAATGGCTTGAAGGATAATATACTACATTTTCAGCGAATTTGACCGGAATCCAATTTCCATAAGATTAGTTAGTGCGGGGTTCTTTGTCAATAAATTATTATTATTGCTTTCGATACCTAAAATAATTAATTGGTAGGTAATTAGTTAGTAAACAATTTGGTGGGATATTTATTTTTGGGATAATTCTGAGATTTAGGTAGGTATACTTAAAGTGGGGTAAAACTAAAATTTTTAGGGAACTGTCTTACTGTAACATTACAGAAAGTGTAGTAAAGAGTTTTGGATTAAATTCGTGTGGTGGAAAGCTTTTGTTTAAACAAGGTATTGTAGAAAATCGTGTTTTTTCGCAGTTTTTCTTAAATATTTCTGGTTGTATAACCCGTATCGTAATAAAGAGGAAGAGAATCAAATTGTTCACAACGAAATTGCGAAGAAAACTAGATTTATGCGCAACTATTTGGTCAATTTGCCACGTCGCAAAACATAAAGACATTTTAGGGACAGGCACGTATTTAGGATGCAATATTAGAGGGGGACAATTTGGGACCATATATTTTTAGAGGGGGGCCTCAGTTGAAATAAAGTAAATCATGTTTTATGACTCATGCTAGAGGGCAAACGCAAATTATTACAAAGGTGTTCCAATTGATATGGTATTTGGAAGTAATAAAATTTTAAATGGAAAAATGAAAAACTGGCTTTTGTAATAAAATGTTTATTTTTGTTATTAGAACATATAACTGCATATTATTTTTTTAAATTTGAATGTAAAAAAATACAAGAAATTTACAGACTACGAAAAAGTTGTAAAATAAATGAAGATAATGTTATAAAAAATAAACATGTTTGCGTCATTAATAAAAAGAATTATGATATTACGTGACGTGCCATACTTTATTTAAAACTCATTCTCCTTTTGTTATGAGCAAATATATCTATAATTTTATTAATATCAATCTTTTTAGCATCGCACTTTTCTATTGATATAACAGCAATATTGGATAACTTTTGGTTTCCCATTCTATTTCTTAAATCTGTCTTTAGCATTCTGAGGCAGGAAAATGTGCACTCACAGGATGAGCTTGAAACGGGGATTGTAACGGCAATTTTTACTAATTTCAAAATTTCATTAAAATCGATAAAAATCGACTAAAGAACAGAATTAGATATTATAAAATACCCCGTGTGTGATCGTCAACTAGTTGGACGAATGGTGATATCGACAGGGGGGGGGGCACACGGGGGCAAGGTAATTCTCAGAGGGGGCCATAACCCCCTCTGGCCCTCCATTAGATACGTCTCTGTTTAGGGAAGCCATATTTAAACAATTGATGATAATTTGAACAATAATACATAGGTATATTTTAACGACACTAGAAGAATATACCCTTTATAGGGCTAAACCATCATGCCAAGTTTCCAGTTAAAATGTTTATAATAACGCCCAAGAAGCAATTGCAAATTCGAAAATTGAATCGTCGATTGTTTATGGGGCATCAAATCGCACATAATTTTTTTTATTTCGGATTTTTTTTGTTATTTTTGGTGATATGAACGAAAATAAATTTTAAACTTTTTGAAACCAATTTATTTAATAAAAATTATTGCTATACAGTAGGTATGTCTCACATTTCATGACTACCATATCACAGCTCTCTTATTTACAATGAGATTTTTTTTTAAATTTGGGAGAAAGGTAAGTACTTATCCATCAGGAGATTAAGTCACGCTAAATTATTTTAAAATCAACCAGTGGCGTCCGTCGTTATGAAGAAAAATGTACCCAATTTCCAAAAAAGATATTACGCAGCTTTAACTGCAAATAATGTCATAATTTTATTCGTTGCTATCAAAAACTCACTAAGTAATACCGAATTTCAATAATATAGGAAAACTTTTTTGTTTTTTCTTCTTTTTAAAGTACCAATTTATTAGTCATAACTTTATTTTCGGATGTAATTAAGCTGAAGAAAGACAGTCGTTCCGTTTAGAATTAATCATGTGATATATTCAGCAAACTGTGATTTAGTTATCTATGTACAGTTGATTATTTATTGAATTGTTCGTGAATCAAATTTATCTTAAATTGAACTTTTTTTTATTTCCAAGTCAATTATTGTTTGATTTTTGGCTGTTACGTAAACTGACTGATGTCACGTGGTTAATTCTAAATGTCTTCCTCTACCTTAATTAACTCTTAATTACGTCCAAAAAATAAGTTATGACTGTAATAATTACTAATAATAATAATAAATGGTCTTTATTAGAAAAAGAAATACTATTTCTTAATCTAAAGGGCGAAGTTTAGCTCAACAGCTATTCCACCACTTATACCCTTAAAAGCATGAGAACAAGATACTTGCACTAAGTAGATACTTATATAAAACTAGTAGAATACGTTCAAGTAACAAACAAAATAGTAATTATAAACTGACTAAGAATAATTAATTGACACAGAATTACATACACAGAACAAATTGCCAAATAAGCAATTGAAAATAAATACATATACTTTACACAGTTTTACACATATTGCGTACACTGCTGGTTAAATAAAAAAAATAATTTTTCACTTAAGAAGTGTATTTATGGAAAAATGTTTCAAATAATTTTCAAGCAGATTATAATATAGCGTTGTAGGAGAAAGAGCGCAGAAAAATGGCAGTACTATGTTGTATGGCATGGTCAAAATATCAGTAGATCTTATAATAATATTATGGATACTTCTTCGACTTACATGTTTTTGCTTAAGATACTCCGGTAATGAAGTAGTAAGAACTCTATGAACAAACATTAGCAGGTTATATTTGTAGGTATTTTCAAGATTAAGCCATCCAAGTTGCAAACGTTTCTGTGAAACATGTTGAAATTTCTTCTAATTGGTACTTTAAAAACGGAAGTTTTATTTTCCTATTACGTGAACACCAAGTACACTATGTTATTAAAATTCGGTAAAAGTGAATAAGATTATCAGGTTTTTTTACTTTAAAACTTTGCCTACCTTTTTATGAAATATTAGGTACATTTTTTTTCATAACGACGGACGCCACTGGTGCAGTACCTTCCCAAATTTAAAAAAAAATCGCAGTGTAAATGAGAGAGCTGTGATATGGGAGTCATGAAAAGTGAGACATACTGTATATTAAAAGTACACAAAAATATGAACAAGTTTAAAACAGTATTTTTATCTACACCAATTGGGAGCCGAGATATGACATTTTTTGACTTATGGCCATTTATAAACAAACTAAGAGACATTATGACTTGAAATTTGCACAGAATATTTTCTAATACTTGAACACTTTGTTGCACATGTTATATTTCCTTTAGTTACATAAGTAATTGTTGGAAAATTATCAAGTTGAAGTTGGTGGACAGTGTCGAGCGAAACGAATTTCCGTACTTCAAGACACTCGATCATTTTCACGGTATAATTTAAACCTGCTTCGTCGCCCTTCAACTTTGTATAGCGATGTTCTTTTTCATTTTAAATAATTGTGTTTTCTTGTAGATATTAGTTTTAATGCTAGTGTTACTGCTAAAGAGCAATTATTTTAAGAAAAAATAGAAATTAAAATTTTAGTTTGACATTTTTCGAGACATTTTCACAATATTGTTGAAATACATAGTTTATCTTCTGTGACTGTAAAACTAGTATCTACAAGAAAACACAATTGTTTAAGACGAAAAAGAACATCGTAATACGGTGAAGTTAAAGGGTGAAGACGCAGGTTTTAATTATGCCGCGGAAGTTATCGAGTGTCTTAAAATACGGAAGTTGTGCGCGATATTTCTGTTCTGCTTCGACACCATCGAGCAACTTCAACTTGATAATTTATCAATAATTAATGTGACTAGAAAAACTGTCATTTATTCAACAAAGAGCTTAAATGTTATGAAATGGTCAGTACAAATTTCAAGTCATTATGTCTATTGGGTTGTTTGTAAATGGCTATAGCGCAAGAAATATAATATCATGGCTCCGAATTGGTGTAAATAAAACTTCTTTTTTTTTAATATATATAATTGCTCGTTTTTATGTATTTTTAATATATAAGTACGAATCATTTTTATTTTTGGGCAAAATATTCGAGAGCAACATGCATTTGTTTAAAAAAAAATGGAAAAAATGGTTTAAAAAATTTTAAATTTATTTTCGTTCATATCACCGAAAAAGATATAAATAAATCTATATCCTGAAATGAAAATTTTTGATGTACGACTTGATGCACCTAGACAGTCGAGCATTCAGTTTTAGAATTTGCATTTGTTTTTTAGGCGTTATTATAAACATTTTTACTTAAAATTTGGCTTGATAGTTTAGCTCCATATGGGGTATATTCTTCAAAAGTTTTGTTAAAGTATGTGCAATACTGTTCAAGTTATTATCAATTGCTTAAAAATGACCTCACTCAAATGTTCCAATGTTTTGCGATTTGGAAATTTGACCAAATACCTAGTTTTGGAAAAATCTAGTTTTCTTAACAATTTCGTTGTGAACGAGTTTGTCTCTCTTTATATTGTCTGTAATTGTTTATTTGTGGCATATACAGATTTTCTTACTTTTTCTTCTTCTTCTTCTTAATGTCTTTCGGAATCTCGAAATTTTCCCGAAATTGCTATAACTTTTAATCATTTGACAATAAAATATCATATAACTCATTTTAAAGGAGTTTTAGTGCTCTACAACTTTTGCTAGGAGGACATTGCTGCAAAACTAAGGGCTGGCTGAGGCGAAAAAAGCGTTTTTCGAAAATTTGGAATTTTCGCTAGAGGAGATCTCGAAAGCTATTGGGATTAGAAAAACAAATAATAATGTTATGGGAAATTTTATCAGTTTTCATTTTGAGTCGAGTAATGTTTTCGCTGTGATCGATGTACTGTTTTCAAGATATAAGTGAAAACCGAAAAAAGGACATTATACGTGCCCCCTCCCCCTGTACCTCGCTCACCTCGTAGGTCCGGGAACATTTAGTACGTTTACCTCCTAACTACTCCAAACAGCCCTGAAATTAAAAGATCTGTTCCCGACCATGTCCTCTACACTCTACACCCTCTTCATTGATTGTAATAATTCTTATTATTCGTTTTAAAATAGAAAACAAGCTAACCATTATACTCTTCGACGACTTATTGTACTTTTTATATAATTGTTACACATTCTATAGGATACTCCTCAGTTTTTTTAATAAAATAATGGTTGTATCTAATTTTACTGTACATGTGCGATGTGTCTTTTGTCAGTTTCTCTTAAATATCTCTGGTTGTACAACTCGTATCGCACTAAAGAAAGAGAGACAAATTTTCTTACTTTTTATTGGGTATTTGGCCACTGAAAAATATTTAAAAATTTTAATGAAAAAACCTCTGCGCCAAACGGATCAGACAGAGGTTGGTTCTTGAGTACTTGACTATTTCAAAAAGTCTCACACCTAAAAATATATAAACTAGAACAATGTTATGAACTAAAAACTGAAAATCAAAGCTATAGGTAGTTAACGTTTCGGAAGAGAATCTACTTCCGTTCTCAAAACTTTTTTGGCCGTCAACCATAAACAAAGAACTGTCATGGTTGACGGCCAAAAAAGTTTTGAGAACGGAAGTAGATTCTCTTCCGAAACGTTAACTACCTATAGCTTTGATTTTCAGTTTTTAGTTCATAACATTGTTCTAGTTTATATATTTTTAGGTGTGAGACTTTTTGAAATAGTCAAGTACTCAAGAACCAACCTCTGTCTGATCCGTTTGGCGCAGAGGTTTTTTCATTAAAATTTTTAAATATTTTTCAGTGGCCAAATACCCAATAAAAAGTAAGAAAATTTGTCTCTCTTTCTTTAGTGCGATACGAGTTGTACAACCAGAGATATTTAAGAGAAACTGACAAAAGACACATCGCACATGTACAGTAAAATTAGATACAACCATTATTTTATTAAAAAAACTGAGGAGTATCCTATAGAATGTGTAACAATTATATAAAAAGTACAATAAGTCGTCGAAGAGTATAATGGTTAGCTTGTTTTCTATTTTAAAACGAATAATAAGAATTATTACAATCAATGAAGAGGGTGTAGAGTGTAGAGGACATGGTCGGGAACAGATCTTTTAATTTCAGGGCTGTTTGGAGTAGTTAGGAGGTAAACGTACTAAATGTTCCCGGACCTACGAGGTGAGCGAGGTACAGGGGGAGGGGGCACGTATAATGTCCTTTTTTCGGTTTTCACTTATATCTTGAAAACAGTACATCGATCACAGCGAAAACATTACTCGACTCAAAATGAAAACTGATAAAATTTCCCATAACATTATTATTTGTTTTTCTAATCCCAATAGCTTTCGAGATCTCCTCTAGCGAAAATTCCAAATTTTCGAAAAACGCTTTTTTCGCCTCAGCCAGCCCTTAGTTTTGCAGCAATGTCCTCCTAGCAAAAGTTGTAGAGCACTAAAACTCCTTTAAAATGAGTTATATGATATTTTATTGTCAAATGATTAAAAGTTATAGCAATTTCGGGAAAATTTCGAGATTCCGAAAGACATTAGTTCATTTTCTTTATTTAGAAGTTACATCTTTGTATACAAGCTGTATATTGTGTATTTACACTGTAAAAATCTCCACGATCACAATGCCCAGAAATGGATAGGCTAGAAGTTATCGAGCGTATAAAATGTAGAAACCGTGCTAAAAAAATAGCATTTTTTTTTCCTTTCGTATGTATTTATTTTATATTTATTTAATATACATATAACATGAACAACATATGCATATTCTACAATGAAGCTTTCATATACCGGGTGTCCAAAAAGTCTGGACACGATCTAATATTTCAAGGAAAGTAAGTTTTCGTGAAAAAAGTTTCAGACAAAAGTTGTTTGGTTATGAGAATGACATATTTTGAACACCAAACCACTTCTGAATCCTACCCCCCGCGAGGGGGTGTCTCTTGAAGTTTTTTCCTTAAGACCGTCGCTGAGCCATTGAGAAGTGACTGAAGTGGCAAGAACGAGGATTTTTGACAACGTTTGGAGGGTCAGGATGGCTTTGGATAAAAAAATGTTTTAGACAAAAGTTTGATATTTTCTCTCTGAGAATTCTATTTAAAATTTTGAACTCGCCCCCACCTCCCGCGAGGGGGTGAGAAGTGGTTTGGTGTTCAAAAGATGTCATTCTCAAAACCGAACAACTTTTGTCTGAAACTTTTTTCACGAAAACTACTTTCCTGGAAGTATTAGATCGTGTCCAGACTTTTTGGACACCCGGTATATGAAAGTTTCATTGTAGAATATGCATTATGCATATGTGTTGTTCGTGGCTATATATATTTTAAATAAATATATACAAAACGAAAAAAATTGCATTTTTTAACACGGTTTCTATTTATTATACGCTCAATAACTTCTAGCCTATCCGTTTCTGAGCATTGTGACCATGGGGACTTTTGATCAGATTGACCTAAAGTATACCATAAAGTAGACCTAAATATTCAGCCAATTTGACCGGGAACCAATTTCAATAACATTTGTGCGGGGTTCTGTCAAGTTTCTAACTCGTCGGAAAATACCCAAACAATTCACCGAACAGATACAGATGATACAATTTCTGAGATCCAATCTAGACGGTAGTTAGGTAGGAACAAAATGAGTGAGCTCTTCATACGATCCATACGGTCCTTGAGCGATCGCTCAACTTGCAAAAGTATTAAAAATCGTCCTGATTAGCCGCACGGCCCGATTAACAAGAACCCTTGCAGATTGGATCCGACAAATTATACCGTGCGCAGACCTCTTTAGATGAATAAAAATAGTTACACTTTGTTTTATTTTTTTTTAAGAGTCAGGTCACGATGAAAGACAAATATTCGATAAAATCTTACCTATATTCTTTCTGTCAAAACCGACCCGTCGATTTCTACTTGTAAAGTGGTCGTAAGAAGTTCTTTTTTTCAATAGTTTTCTTTAGCTCGAAATGTTGTTGTATGTATCTATGTATGTATGTATGTATGTTCAAATCTGGTGATCGAATTTTTGACCACTTCCCGATATTGAATTATGCTGATATTTTGCACATAACTTTGGTTCTGATGGTAATGCAATATAGTATATTCAATATTATGGTAGATCCAATGACGGATTTCCTTTTTGTGACAACCCCCTCGACATGGGTATCAAATGAAAGGGTATGACAAGTAGAATACAATAAGCTGTATGACGTTATTCTAAATCCAATATGGCGGCCGACACAAAATGGCGGATTACCTATTTCTTGACAACCCTTTTGACCTGGTATCAAATTAAAGGGTATATAAAGTAGAATACTATATACTATAGAATAAGCCTTCTATTCTAAATCTAATATGGCGGTCACGACAAAGTAGGGGATCACCTATTTTTTTACGCCCCTCGGCATGGGTATCAAATGATATGGGTATCAAATGAAAGAGTTTGACAAGTGTAAATGAAATGACGGCTGTTGAATAAAAAAAATAAGACAGGTGGGAAACTAAAAAGTAAAAAATAAATAAATTATAAACATTTTTTGAAAACGATGGTTTTCTTTTAAAATTGAATTGCACTAAAAAGTAGTAAATAATTTTTATTCAGCGATTAAACTACAAAACGATGATGAAAAAGAAAACCATTGAGCGCTCATAAAGTGTTGCTGTTGCCGTTATATTACAACATACTATTCATAACGTTTTATCACAATGCTGATTGTTGATAAAGGTAAAATATTATATTTTATGAGCGTCTAATGGTTTTCTTTGTCATTATCATTTTGTAATTTAATCATCGAATAAAAATGATTTTCTACTTTTTAGTGCAATTCAGTTTTAACAGAAAACCATTGTTATAAAAAAATATTTGTATTTTCATTAATATTTTGTAGTAGTTTTCTTAGTAGCATTTGTAGACGCAATTCCGGAACAAATTTGATAGTATGAAACAGTTTTGTAACTGTTTCGATTCATACAAAGGTTTTTATGTATTTCTGACATTTCAAATGTATCAATTGTTACCAACTTTTATATATAGTACAATAATATTATTGAATAGTTTAGTAACTGTTTCTACATGGGTACGATTAAGTGCAACTTTTTTTCGGACCAATGAATAAATTTTCGAAATATACTGCAACATCTGAATCTTCTTCATAACTGTAATCGTGCACCGATAAGTTACTAAAATTGTTTGAAAGTTTATTATATGTTTCCAGTACTTTCCAGATTGTCTCCAATTTTTCCATAGAGATATAAGCACAATAGATCACTGACAGAAGTTGTGGGAACTTTTTTCATAAATATATATATATTTTGGCCAAATCTTTCTTTGATCATAACTATTGAACCACCCTGTATAATCGGTTCATACTTTAGAATATATGTTCCACTTATTTTTCTTGATAGAACCTCACAATAAACCAAAAGGAAATCCAGGTCCGGCTTAATAAAAGATTGACAATATGTTGTATGACAAACTTTTGTAGATCTGTTTCGATATTCGAAAAGAGCGGAAAAAACTGAATAGAGTAGCTCACTTAATTTGTTTGCGCATTCATCAACCTTGATTACTTGCCGTAAATCCAATTTCATTAAAATGGTCCAGACAGTTGGAACTTGAATATTTATTTCAGGGTTAATTAACAAAAAAATTTAACTTGCAGCAGTGACAATTCTTTCACTTCTAGACTAGGTAAGTGAACTATTGTAAAATAATTTTGAAAACAATGCAGATTTGCGCACATAAATCAAAATACTACTTAATTCTGTGAGTCTACATTTAAAAATAATATTATTTTTAATGCATGTATGTACGATAATAATAAATACGTGAAAGTAATAAATACATAACTACAATAACTGTTCAAATTGGCCTCCATTTCGTTGAATACATTTCCTTGCTCTAGTAGTAATATTTCTAATTGCACGTCTAATAATTTCTGGATTATTTCTAACTTCTACGCAAGCGTGTAACTCGTTACAAAAGTTCCTCTCTACCTATTAATGTCTACGTCATATATCTTTGCTTTTCAATGTCCCCAAAGATAGTAATCAACGGGATTGAAATCCGGTGACCTTGAAGGCCAGTGATGAGGTCCATTTCGACCTATCCACATATTTGGAAAATTGTCCTAAACTGGTGCGGAGCGCCATCATGCTGGTAATACATTTCCGCAATATTTTCATTTTCCAATAACACAGGTAAACATTTTTGCAAAAAATCTAAATAAAGTTCACCTGATAATCTATCATCTATGTGGCCCAATTAAATGATCGTTGAAAACACCCGCACCAAATATTAACAGCAAATCGATGTTGGGATTTATTCTGTCTTACAGTATGTGGATTCCCTTCGGTCCTGACAATGTGAATTTCTTAAAATATAAACACCATCTTTTGTAAATTGTGCCTCATCTGTAAAGAATTCTTCAATTCCGAATAATCCAGTTACCAAAATTTAACCCAAAATCCATACACATAGATTATGTCCGCATATTCACCATTTAAAAGTTGACAAAGCATATTGTGTACTTTGTAATGTGGGTAATAATATTAATACAAATAACAAATATTTTAGAATAATAAAACGCAAGTATGTCGAACCAGTAAATATGAACTGTCAAGCATTGCCTACTTGACGACAAAGTTGCTATGTTATAAAATCATCCCTTAAGTTTTAGTAAATGGATTATTCTGAATCGAAGCATTCTTAACAGATGTCTGTTTACAGATGAGGCACAATTTACAAGAGATGGTGGAAAAGAATCCACATGCTATAAGACAGAATAAATCTCAACATCGATTTGCTGTTAATATGTAAGTATGTATTTGGTGCGGTGTTTTCAACAATAATTTGATTGAGCCATATATCATCCCTGATAGATTATCAGGTCAATTACATTGTTCTTAAAATTGTTTTACAATAGTTCACTTACCTAGTCTAGAAGTGTAAGAATTGCCACTGCTGCAAGTTAAATTTTTTTGTTAATTAATCCCCGAAATAAACATTCAAGTTCCAACTGTCTCGACCATTTTAATGAAATTGCATTTACGGCAAGTGATCAAGGTTGATGAATGAAATGCGCAAACAAATTAAGGAAGCTACTCTATTCAATTTTTTCCGCTCTTTTCGAATATCGAAACAGATCTAGAAAATTTTGTCACACAGGGTGTTGATTTTGACATACAACATATTGTTTTTCATTAAGCCGGACCTGGATTTATTTTTGGTTTATTATGAAGTTCTATCAAGAAAAATAAGTGAAACACATGTTCTAAGTATGAACCGATTATACAGGATGGTTCAATAGTTATGACCAAAGAAAGATTTGGCCAAAATCAATAAAACATCCTGTATCTCAGTAAGGAAGGACGATGGATGCATTAATGCAGGGTAATTTGGAACCGCCAAAGTACCTTCTATCCACAAGCAACGTATGTACCTTTAACTTTGAAACACCCTGTATATATATATATATATATATATATATATATATATATATATATATATATATATATATATATATATATATATATATATATATATATATATATATATATATATATATATATATATAATAATAATCATTTATTAATTCCCATAGATCAAATACATAATATAGGACAAGTCAGATTAATTTAGACAAATTGTTTACATACATTTTAACATACAAAAAAAAAACACGAAGATGCAATGTTATTTATAAAAAATAATACAAAATATAAAGAAGCAAAAAAATATTCAAAATATTTAAAATATTTAAGATACTTATATTGGCTGCGAATTCAGAAACTCATCTACAGAGGGAAATGCATTCACAACCAATACAGATTTCATAGAGGAGAGAAATTTCTTTTGACTGGCTATGCTTTTTATGTTATTACTAAGTCTGTTGTAGATGATGGTTCCTACGTAATGTGGATATGAAAAATTCAATTTGTCGACAGATTTTATTAGTTATTATTTGCACCCCCCTATTGGCTGTAATCGCCAAAAAATGCCAATAACTTTTCCGCTGCTCCTATAAAAAAATATACAACAAGAAAGATTCAGCGTTGAATTTCCTATAAAACAAAACCACTTTAATTCACTAACTGTTCGCGAATCTGCCAATATCGCAGAAAATCGACATTTTGCAATTTTCTACTTTGGAGTCGTAAATTATGGGCAATACCGCATTCGCAGTAGATTTTTATTCATTAAAGTTATTTTGATTTTGCCCTATTACATACATATTTCTAGACAAAGAGTTTGAAAATTTGGGAATTAAAAAAAATTGCTTTTCCGGCATGCACTTTATATTTCAATAATTATATTCTTGAAAGGCGAGGAAAATCTGAAATAAAAAATCTATATATGCCATAGAAAACAAATGAAGTAAAATCTTGACTTAAATAAAAATTGTTATTAAATGATCATAATTTTTAAATTAATTTTTAATAATATTTAATTAAAACATTATTATCATTTAATAATAATATATTTTTTTTGAAAATGCTTCAAAGTATACTAGTGCGAAAATTATCATAATACCCATTAAGAACTTATTATGAACTAGTCAAATGTTTTCATCAATTTCAACCCCATTTTACCAACATTCCAAAATTAAAATGTTCCTTTTCAAAATTTTGCAACTTTAACCTTTTATCTAAAAACCCGTCCATGGATAACGTCTGACATTATTTTTCCAGACATATTGACGTTGAATAGAACAAGTACCCTAAGTTTCGTCCGTAACTACAAAAAAACTTTTTGAAATTTTAAAAACATTCTCGCCAAAAAACGGCTCCGTGTCCTTCGTCTGGCATTTTGGTGGGGGATGGAAATTTTGCCAAGCTGCTTTTTCTTTGTCATTCATTCTTCTCTCAAACTCATCATTTTCTAGCAGTTCTCTTATCTCTGGTCCAGTAAAAATGCCTTATTTTATTTTTGCTTCAGAAAGACGAGGTAATGCTTGAAAAATATACATAAAAGCAGGACTTTCAACTCGGCTCATTGCCTTGACAAAATGCTTTGCTAGACCTAATTTTATGTGCAAAGGTGGAAGGAGAACTTTACCAGTCGATATCAAAATGGGACCTATAATATTTTTTTTGCCAGGAATTAATGCTTGTCTCAATGGCCAGGTTTTTCTCACATAATGCTCTTCGTGAGCTCGACTATTCCATTCACAAATAAAGCACTGATACGACGTATTTCCAGATTGTTGCCCTAGTAAAATTGTGAATATCTTTAAGTCTCCACAAATGTTCATCGTACATTAATTTTTCCAATAACAATTCAAAATTATGGCATTCTTCATCCAATATAATGGAATGAGAAATTGGTAGAGGGGCATACACATTTCCATTGTGTAGCAAGATTGCTTTTAAGCTTCTTTTCTGAGAATCCATAAAAAGACGCCAATCACTAGCTGAATATTCTAATTTGTATTCCTTAACCAACCCTTCAATATTAGTGCAATTAACTAAATTATGCATTTTTGAGAAAAATTTGCTGAATGGAGGTTCTCTCGAACGATAGTGAGTTATACGTGTTCCTGATGCTAAACATTTCTTATCTTTCAGTCTGGACGCTAAAAGTTCCGATCTATCTGTCGAGAGTCCTAAGTTTCTGCGCAGGTTACTTAGTTCATCTTGGTTGAACTTACCAGAATCTAGTGCGCTGTCCTTAACGTCTGATTCTTCTGTACTGAAAGTATCACTTTCTTCACCTCGCAACGTATTTAATTCGTCTGGCATTTCTACATCATCAGTGATACTATCAACTTCATCAATTAAAACCTCAAGTTCCTCTTCGTTTGTTTCCATACCATCATCAGGCTCTGCGTGAACGAAAACAGGAAAAGTCACAGATGTAACACGCGGATATGAAATAGAGTTTTTGTTATTTCTGTTGTAGCCCTTCGCGTTAGTTAAGCAGAAATAACAGTCTGTGGCACGATCTGTTGGAGCACTTCATATGATTGGATGAGAAAATATCTGTTTATTTATTTTATTGAGGACACTACGGCATTTAGAACATATAGTTCTGGGAGTCCAAGTTTAATGTACTTGTATCTATACCGAAATAATTATTATAGTTTTTTTTTAATGAATCTGAAAATATTAATTTCAATCTGTTCATCTTTCTGCAATATGAGGATTCTCTTGTAACATTTGACTCTACAAAGGCCAAGTTCCCCACCAATGTAGAGCTACGGTCACGGGATGACGAGGCCTGCGAGCCCGCTTTCCCACCCTGACCAGCCGCCGATTCTGGGTTTCTTAAGCCCTGTCTCGTAACACTTTTATGTGTGATTGCCATGACGGCATGAATGCCCTAATACAGGTACTGCCGGATAGTGGGACAACTCCGTTGCCCACCGTCACCACGTGGAGGAGCCCTGGGTGCAACCACATGGTAATTTGCTGCTGACATGTGTTGAAATTTCCAAAACTTTATGCTAAAAGCACTTACATTTAAAAACCCTGATTCAAAAAACCATTAAATTACTTTGATCCTGACATGTTTCAGCTCCAAGTGAGTGAAGCCAACGCCTGTGATTCGCGCCGAACATATATCCCTCTTCTGCTCCAACTCACTTGAGGGGGCATGTGTCATCTATCGAATACTTAAGGTACTCTCTAGTTTCATATTCGCTCTGCTTCTGCAACTATACCCAAAGGCCAGTCTTTGCGTTCCACAGAAAAAAATAAGTAGGTGATTCATTGAGTTAAATATATTTACACTGAGATAGCCAAAAAATCTTCATATGCAGCTAAAGCTTGCGGACGAATGCCGGCTTGAAATAACCGCAGAATGACCTTGAAATGATTCTGGATACCTTTTATGGGTAAGCGAACACCGGATTCGGACTCAGCACCCCAAAAACTTTGACATGACCTTAGGATGACCTTGAAATGGCCGCTGGATGCCTTGTAAGGGTAAGCGAACACCGGATTCGGACTCAGCGACCCCAAGAACCTGTGTGAATTTTTTCAGGTTTTCAACCGCCTTTACTTAACCGATCTCGGCATCGGACTCAGCAATTTCAAAAACCTATGTAAATTTTTTTAGATTTTTTTTCAACCACCTTTTCTTAGTTTGATCTTCAAATGACCTTGAACCTGACATGCCAAGAGCCTTCCGAATCGAACGCAGCGACCCCAAAAACCTATGTGTGAATTTTTTCAGATTTTATCAACCACCCTTTTTTAGGTTGACCTTCAAATGACCTTGAACTTGACGTGATAGAACTTAACTGACCTCGGCATTGGAATCAGCGGCCCCAAAACCCCCTGGGTACCTAGGTAGAGTCCGGTGTATTTTTTCAAACCAAATGTTGACCTGTGTAATTTACTGATAACTACACAATACTTATATTGACGAAAATACACTTTTACTGTCTAAAATAATTTTTACCAATGTTTATTACTTGATATTTACACATTGTGTTTACTTCGGATTTCTAACCTCTCACTTATCATTCAAAACTGACTTTCCCGCCGTGCATCTTGCCTTATAAACTCCAAAAACGTCTCTACAGCTACCTTGAAATCTTCCATACCCTTCTCGGCGGCGATTCAGAACAATGTAGAAACTCGATCTTCTTCAATAAATTTCTAGAAATGTACTTCTACCAGTGGCATATCAGCCTCCTATCCCAAGGGGGCGTTATGCGTAATACTACCCCCTCCTTAAGCCTGATCGTCCCGGTCAGGCAATTCAGAATCATCAAATGTATTTCGCCAGTCTATAAAAATGCACGATCTTCATCTTGGAATTTTTGCATCGTTGAATCCGATAAACGACATAATTAATTATGGTAATAACAGTCTACGGTCCATCCCAAGGTGGTTGAAGTTTCGGTGACTTTCCATTCTTTCGTTGTGGGTTGTACAGCCAAACCAGATCTCCCGCCTTGAATTCTTCTGAACCACCCTTACGATCATATCGAGACTTCATTCACTAGCTATGGTGATTTGGTCTCTAACCAGCTCATGGACATTTCTTAGCCGTTCACTCACTTCATCCACATAGCTGTTCTCCGCCTGGTGGTCCAAACATCAAATCACACGGCAGTTTGATCTCATGTCCAAATACTACACGAGCTGGTATTGGTTTTTTACACTCATGGATAGCAGCTCTGTATGCCATGAGGAAAAAGGGTATGTGGAGATCCCAGTCACGTTGGTTCTTATGAACGACTTTAGAGAGATGTTCTTTCATGGTCTTGTTATGTGGCTCCACCATTCCATCTGATTGCGGGTGAAGGACTGTTGTCCGTGTTTTGTGTATTCCTAATAACTTACAGATTTGCTGAAATACCGCTAACTCAAAGCTTCCCCCTTGATCTGAATGCAGCTCCAGGGGTACACCAAACCAACATACCAAGTTATGTACCAAGACTTTGGCGATAGTGACCTCTTCCTGGTTCGGAATCGCATAGGCCTCTGACCATTTACTAAAATAGTCCATGGCAACCAGTATGTACTTGTTACCATCCTTGGTTACTGGGAATGGTCCGACTGTATCGATCGTAATCGTCTCAAATGGAGCTTCAACGTTATATTGCTTGATTGCACCCCTACTTCTAATCTATGGTCCCTTACTGGCTGCACAAATTCGCGCAAAATTGTTCTCGGACTTTATTCAGGGTCCTGTTAACTCCGAAGTGCCCACCGGATGCTCCGTTATGCCCTTCCCGAAGTACTTTCGGTACTCGACACCTGGGAATCACTAGAAGCATTACGACTTGCTTCCCATCCGGGCTTTCCCATGCTCTCTTGAATAGCCCGTTCACAACTCTAAGTGAGTCCCACTGCGCCAACAAAGCCTTCAATCTAACTGCTTTGTCCGAAACATCTTTCCACTCTGGTGGAATTCCTTTTTCCTTTTCTCTCAATATAGCCCCGATCTCTGTATCGTTCAGTTGTTCTCGTCTCATTTTAATACTGCCGATTACACCCGTGCCCTGATGTTTCTCCGCATGGCGGCAGTGCCTGTAGTCGTCCTTGCTAGGTTTTCTAGATAAAGCATCTGCGTTCTTTCGAGATCATCCAGGTCTATGTTCGATTTTAAGGTCATACTGTTGCAGCCGCTCTATTCAACGAGCCAGTTGATCTCCAGGGGTTTTCAACTGCAGCAGCCATTTCAACGCATCATGGTCGATCCGGATTTTGAAATTTCGTCCATAGAGATATTTATGGAAATGATCCACGGATTTGACAATGGTCAATAACTTTCCTGGTTACACAATAGTTTCTTTCTAGTTTGGACAGCACCTTGCTAAAGTACTCCATCACTCTTTCCTGTCCGTTCTGAATTTGGGACAGCACACAACCGACTGAAGAAATGCTGGCATCCGTATCTAAAATAAAAAATCCATTCCGTTGTGGGTATGCTAGCACACGACCAGTATATAGAGCTGCCTTCAACTTTTTCCATGCCGTTTCACACTCCGATGTCCACTGGTATTGAACTTTCTCTTCTGTTAGCCGGTGTAATAGCTTCGCGATCTCTAAAAACCCTTCCACAAACCGTCTATAATAGGGGCAGAAGCCAAGGAAGCTTCGTACTTCATGAACGTTCGATGGTCTTGGCCAATCTCGTACGGCTGAAATATTGTCGGGGACTGTTTGTATTCCATCTAAAGACACAACGTGACCCAGAAATTTGACTTCTTTCTGGAATAATAGACACTTGGATTCAACTTCAGGTGTGCGTTTCTGACTCGCCCAAATACTTCTTAAAGATTTTTCAAATGTTCCGTAAAGTCTCGTCCCATAACAAGCACGTCATCAAGATAAACCGGGCATGTCTTCCAAGTTAGCCCTGATAATACGAATTTCATCGATCTTTCAAAAGTGGCTGGGGATTTGCAAAATCCAAGAGGCATCACAGTAAATTGGCAGACTACTGCCTGCTGAAAATGCTCTCTTTTCCTTATCTTCGGGATGAAGCCCCACTTGCCAGTATTCACTCTTTTGATCTAACGTAGAAAACCATCGTGAGCCTACCAACGTGCTTAACGTGTCGTCAATTCGTGGTAATGGGTAACTGCCTTTCTTCGTGACATCGTTCAACTTTAGGTAATCGACACAAAATCGTAACGTTCCATCCTTCTTGGCAACCAAAACTACTGGTGATGACCAGGGACTCGTTGACACCTCAATAACTCCATCTTGTAGCATCTTGTCTATCATTGCAGAAGCGTCTTCTTGATTCGCTAGCGGAATCCTCCTAGGTTGTTGTCGAAGAGCGGGTGACTCACCAGTATTTATCCGATGCTGGACTATGTTTCTGTAAGGGCCTCTGTATTCTTGGCAAATACTGAACTCTTCTTTTCCAGGAACTTGATTGCCCCATTCATCCTTAGATAGATGCTCCAACTGGGAACTCAGCAAGGTCAAACTTCCTGGTCTATATTCGTAGATGAATTTCCCTCTGTTTGTTCCTCACACCTTGCTACCCACGTAACCAGGTCATAGGAGCCAATCGGTTTGCCTTCCTTAATTGTCACTGAGTGGGATTTTAAATTAGCGACTCTAATTGGGATTTTGTCGTTAGTCCGGGTTAAAGTTCTTGTCACGATAATATTGGCAGGGACTTAATCGATTCGTCACCTTTAACCAGGCGAACACAGTGCCCTCCAGGATTTTCCTCCAAGACAGCATCGACTATTTGTTCTGAATAAGCAGGAATCTTAATCGTCCGTGTTGTCAATAGCCTTGCTTTATGGAATTGGTCGTTTGCGGTTTCCAAAATAAATTCCTCATTTCCAATTTTTAAGACTCACTCCCCTACGTCAGCAATAAAGCTCTGCTCCCCCTTGATGTTCAGTCCCAAAATGAAATAATCTGTAATGTCAGCTACAATGACTTTGTAATTGAACCTCAACCGTCGAACCCGTAGTTCCAGGTTGACCTCTCCATGGACCGCAGCCCTGTCTCCCGTGGCTGTCCGAATAATTACTTCATTTTGCGCCTTGTTAATCTGCAAGCCTGATATAAACCCTGGCTGCACTCTTGGTGGCGTAGCATCAGTGTCAATAGTAAACATACATTTTCTTCCATTCACATATCCTTGCAACTACAGACTACTTAGAATTCTTCGAAACTGGGAAATCTTCTTCTTTCTCTGGGAGCACCATGTTCCCTAGCCAGCGCAGCCCCCTCGGTGCTGGTTATCTCTAGTTTTCGTACTTCTTTTCAACATTTACAGCCTTTACTCGTCTCTCCGTGTTCTGCTGTCGACAGTCTCGTTTCATATGTCCTACCCTGCCGCTTTTGTAACATTTAATACCTCCTCCACTTGGCTTTTCCATATTTTCTTAGGTTTCCTGTCTTCTTGGAGGATTCGATGTAATTGACTGATCATTTTGTTAATTTTCTGCATCTCGGTCAAAATAGGATTCTGGTGTTTCTATTCTGGCTGCGACTCTTCGAGGGTCATAGCTCGCACTCTCGACCTTGAAGTATCCCTATAGACGGCTTCTACTTCAAGTGCACGTGCCAATTCGCTCTACTATTATATCGGGATAGCCTGAGGACTCACCTGGTTTCCTTTTCCCTTATCACATCTAGGAATGCCCCCACCGCCAATTGTTTTTTAAATTGGGATACGTTAAGTGTGCCAGTCTTTCCACCACAGCCTCAAATTCTTGGTGACTTTCTCCAGCCTTTTTAATACGTAATTTCAGCTGAGCCTGGTATACTTGGGCATCACCATATCGGGCAACTACTACAACTCTATAAAGTTCTTTTGTTGCTCTACTGGAATTGTCTGGAGCAACTCCGATGCTTGGTCTCGCAAAGCCAGGACCACGCTGCTGCGTCAAACTATCTCTTGTATGTTGTTCAGGAACTTTGACCGTCAAAGGAGGGAGGTTTTAATTGCTGGCCCGCTGATACTACTTGCTAGCTTCCTCTATCTCCCAACTGTCGTTTAAGCCGGTTATTTCTCCTTTGACTTCTTCTTCGAACTTGTTTACTTTTCCTCTCCCTTCACTTACTTCTCCCTTTACTTCACTTACTTCTTCTTTGACTCCACTTACTTCCTCCTCGACCTTTTAGATTTTTACTTCGATCTTATTTTTGAGTACTTCAGCGGCTGAAATAAATGCATTCTGCTAGTTCCCTATATTTTTCTTAATTCGCTATTTTCCTTTTGTCGCTGTCTCTCGTCTTAGTGGCGTCGCTTCTCTTCTTGTTTTTCCTCTTGACGTCTTCGTTCTTGATCCTCAAGAATTTTTCTGAATTCCTCTTGGCGTTTTCGTTCTTGTTCTTCTTTTGTTGACGTTTTTGTTCTTTTCCGTGTCGTCTTCTTTCCGGTTCTTGTTGACGTTTCTTTTCTCGTTCCTCTTTCTCTTCCAAACGTTTTCTTTCCTGTTCTTTCTCTTCCAGGCGTTTTCTTTCCTGTTCCTCTTCCTCTTCCTGGCGTCTCCTTTCTTGATCCATCATCATTTTTTGCAGTTGTGCCATAAAGTCCTGCATTTGTTTCTCGGGTGCCATGCTTCTGGTCGTTACAGGCATATGATTACGTTAAAATCTACTATATTTAACAATCACGTCAATATCGACAATAACTGTCCAGAAAAATCTCGAGACAGCACGAAAAAGTCTTATTTAGAGTCTTTATCACTATCCATTGAAATATTCTAATAATGTCCACTACTGTCCAAATAGAAAAGTTGTAGACATTTCCCGAAAATGCACTTAACTACACGAAAAAGTCTTGTTTAGTCTCTAATAACACTTCTCAGTTCAAAGGATTTAATTTGTATCACTAATGTCCTAATAAAATATTCTACCATGTCTTATACATGCACTTAACACTAATGTCCTGTTCAAAAATAAACCTCGAGCAATGTCCAGTAAATGAGTTCTCCGTGTTAGCACTACTTCCCGAGAATAATTATGTCCAACCTTTTCGACACTTCCGAAAATCCTCTTGTGAAAATTCTGCTTCTGACGCCAAATTGTCACGCATTTCCACCCCTGCGGGAAACCACCCTTCAATTTCCGTGGGTTCAAAATAAATTATAACAAGGGATAAACACTTTATTTAATAATTGAATGATAACTACACAACACTTGTACTAATGAAAATACACTTTTATTGTCTAAAACAACCTTTACAATATTTATTACTTGATATTTACACCTTATGTTTACTGCGGATTTATAATCTCTCAGTTGTCATTCGAGACTGACATTCCCGCCATGCATATTGCCTTATATACTCCAAAAGCGTTTCTAAAGTCATCTATAAATGTTCTATACCCTTCACGGGGCGATCCAGAATAATGTAGAAACTCGATCTTTTTCTATAAATCTCTAGAAACGTATTTCTACCAGTGGCATATTAACCTCCCGCTCCAAGGGGGCGTAATGCGTAACAATAACATAATTATAATATTTAAGTCTTGTTAAAAACGGTAAAAATAAATAAGGCTTGATTCTTATTAAAACGCCGTCGTATCTCAAAGAAAACAGAATTAGTTATGTTATTTTACCTCAATAAAATAAAACTTCTATTAAACTAAGAAATTTTAAATAATAATAAAAAAATTCTCAGAGTTACAAAGAAAAAAATGGTCAGATGGTAATGGGGTAATCAATAAGCTCACTACTAGAATCAGTCCCTAGCTGAATAATAATAGGGTTTACGGAGGCAAAATGGTATACTGTTTTTATTTGTTTATGACGTGATCCACGGATTTTTCCATATGTCGGTTTTGTCTAAATTGGACTTTACGGTTCTTATATTATTTAGAATTACAGCGCTTAAAATCGGATTCTGACTGTATTTTCTCAACTCATGTTTTCCACTGCCCCAAATCAGTTTTATCGCATACATATGCAGTAATATAAAGATAAACGTAACAGATTATAGCCGTATGTTTTGCATATATGGTCTACAACAAATTATTTTTTTAAATTGTGTTCTTTGATAGTTTTCAATAAATGTTTTTTTTACTGGAGTTTTTTCAGGAATATTTATATTTTTAGACCTCATAAACTTTATTATATCCTCCTTTTCTTGTTATTATTTAGTATTTCATTTAATATTCGCGACGAATGATAAGAAGCATTATCCGTAACGATAACTGAATTTGGGGGAATATTAAGAAACCATTTTAAACAACGCGGTCATGTCTTCATGATAGTCAGCTGAAGATTGTTTAATATTTTTGGCTGACAAGAGCAGTGCGTTGGGTATGTACTTATTTAGTTTCACTTCCGGCATGCAGAATTATAACACGTTTCCTAGACCATGGCGCATTTAAAGTACAATTTTGAGTTGTGTCTACACAACTGTAATTAGCAGTATCATGCGTATCAAACCACGTATTGTCAAGATATATTACCGTCATATTTGATTCGCAGTACTCTTTTATTTTATGCAAATATTTCTCTCGAATTTCCACAGTGCGGCGTGATTCCATTATTATTATTACATTTTTTAATTATTAATTATTAATTTTTTTATATTTAAATCCACACTCTAAATATCTCTTAAAGTTTCCAAAGATCGATAATTAAAATCGGAGTATTCGCGCAACTTATTCGAAATTATTTCTAAAGTAGGGACTTGATTTCCTTGATAGAAATTATAAACTATTCTTCGGATAACGTCTTTTGAAGCATCGTCAATTTTTCTGAATTTTTTATAATATCTGTATCCGTTATTTGATTATTTTCTTTCTTTACGCAGTTATAAATATTTAAAAGAAGACGCTACGTTTGTACGTGCAAATCTTGATACTAAAACTCCCAACTATATCTCATATACGAGGGGATAAATTATATCGATAACGCGGCGCTCCCTGCTCTTATACCATTGTAGAGAGACATAGCAACGGACATCCCTGGTAGAGACGCTGAATTTGTAATATTTTAAATTGACAATAGAAATACCATATCTGCTTCTAATAGTCTGAGAGCCAGTCCCAAAAAAATTCTCTGAATTTACTAATGCTGTTTTTTTGCCAGTTGACTACAGTAGTTGTGTACACAAACATATTTGTAAATAACTAAATTTGCCCTAATTACATTGAATAGACCATTATAAAAGGAATAAGAATTGCCCTTTACAAAAGTTATATTATTAACATTGCTGTCAATTATACTTTAAAATAAAGTTAGTTAATAGTTCGTTAAGTTTGTTTTTCGCTAACTGACGGGCGTTGTCACACAAAATGGTTGACTGACTATTTTATTTATTATTAATATAGCATATAACCGCACAAACATTTTGAAGTTTAGTAAATGAATTGCACATTTTTTTTGTATGTACATTGTGGCTGACTGATCAGCTCCGTTCCGACATTCAACTGACTGTCTCATATAACTGTTATTTATGCAATATGTAATTAGTATAACCATTTTCAGCCTTAGTAAATTGATTTTATTACCTCCGTAATTTGGACATCTTTGATAGCGTACCAGAGACTCTTGTTCTAGAGTTCGCTTGACTGACCGAAATATGTCTGTGTACACAACTACTGTAGTCAACTGGCAAAACACCAGCCTTAGTAAATTCAGAGAGTGTTTTTGGGGCTGCTCTCCATCTATAACCGCATGCTGATCCCCTTTGCCCCTTCCATATCGGAACCCTTGGGATCTAAGAATATTTCTAAATTATTAATCGTTATTTTACTGGATTAGGTCAAAGATAAATGTTATTCTGGATCTATAAGAGCTTCGTGTGAAATATTGCAATTTGTATTTATTATATTATATACAGTTACTGAGATGTAAGCTTCGAAAGATTAATTTTTGGAAGCTTACATCTCAGTAACCAGCTAAGTGATCTCACTTAAAATTGATGTCATGGGGCTTTTAAATGGCGCTCTTTACGTTGATGAAATCGAAATTTGAATAACAAATTCTATAAAACACTTTTTTTTGAGAAATCGGCTTTTGAAACCCCCTTCAAATCCCTCGCTACTGATGTATATCACATATTACCCAAGTTCAAAGAATCACTTTATCGATCTTTTCTTACCACCAAAATTTGAAGTTAATCAAGCATCAAGTATACAGGGGCGTTGCGATCTTAAGTGGGTCACACTGTATACTTTTTTCTTATTTTGTTATAAAATCAATTCAGTCTAGTACAATGCATTATTCTGAACAAAAAATGAAGAATAGATTTTTTTGATTTGGGAATCCGTTTTACAAATAAAAATTAGTTTTGGTTGAAAAAATTGTATTTTTGACAGCCATTATCTCAAATATCTTTGAACCCACTACGATGCAATCTTCTACAAAGGGGTTTCTAAAGGTGCTGATTAAGAGTACCTTCCTATTTTTTTTCTAAAAAAAATCCCTAATACTTTTTTTGAAAAATCGGCTTTTCAAACCTCCTTAAAATCGCACGCTCCTGACATATATCACATATTACCAAGTTTAAAAAATCACCTTATCCATCTTTTCTTACCACCAGAATTTGATGTTAAACAAGCATCAATTAACATGTATACAGGGGTATTGCGATCTTAAGTGGGTCACACTGTATATAAATATTTATAATTTGATAACATTCGAACAAAAATACAATCCTAGCTACCTAATCATTGGCGTAAAGTAAAAAGTAATCTCCGGAAACATTTCAGGGGATATACAATGGGTCCATATAAATATAATAGTAGCGCAAATGAGAAATGAAAAAAAAGCACTTTAAAAAAATTAAAAAATTATTCTTGTACGCTACTGCTATTCTGGTCGACTGCAATAAAAATTGGAAAGAGCATGGATCGTGAAAACAGTTGATATTGGATGAATAGTTGTGAAATGCGAAAACTTCACGTAAAAGAAATCGATAACGACAAGAATCTAACCTAACGTAATTTATCTTTGAAGTTAGAAGTTTACTTTCAATTTTTTATATACTTTAAATGATTACAAATTTTGTACATACCTGATGTTACAATAACATTCGAAATTTTGTCTGCCGACCTGTATGCACTTTTGACGTCGTATCCAATTTTGCCGTACTAATGCAAATGTTCCCCCTTCTTGCTGTTCCTGGAGACGTAAATTATTGGAACTGTCGGGCGAGCTGTCCTGTACTTATGCGCGGATTTTCGGCTACAATTTCCAAAGTTTCTTCCTCGGCCGCTAAAATACGTTGTGGACGACCATGTCCTCCGTCTCGTCAACGATTGAGTTATAAATTTCCAGTATCACGGCCACGTTGAACGACTGCCGTAAAAGTTTCTGGGTTAGACACATGTCTGTCGGGAAAATATTTCGCATGCAATTGAGACGCTGGTAAAGCATTCTGCATTACCTCACCGTAAGGTAAAATCATGCCCATATACTCCGCGTTAATATACACATATGGCATTTTGAAAGACACTCACTTACAGCACTAAAATTTAAAAAAACACTCACTAACAACGCGATTAAATCACAAACTGACAACGCTCGGCACCGGAACTAGTTGTCACTTTTACTGTAGCTGCGCGGGATGATGTATACCAAATAACATATATGTATGTATGTACTCCGCCGCCGCGAGCTCGCGTACTTCTAAATTACATTCTTCCGTAAGAAAATCAAAAAAGCATAGAAAGTATGAAAAAGTGTAATGATAATTTTGCCCGTTTAGTAAGAAGTAAGAGATTAATGATATTTGTGTCCATTTGCTGAGCGAGGAGAGGTCGCGATATATTTTTCATGCTCAGCATCCTCGAAAACGGGGGATAACACGGGTTTAGCCGAGAGAAGACAGCCTATCTGCGTTTCACCCCTTTCGGGGAGGTTCTAGGCTATTTGGGGGGTTGGCGGAGGTCGAGGATAGGTCTCGACATCACCATCGTGCTCACCATCCTCGAAAATGGGGGTAACGCAGATTTGAGAGGTAAGAGATGGATACGAGAATTACCCATTTCTTGGCCGTTTGCGGAGTGGGCGACCTCAGAGAGCGATTTAACCACCATCATCGTCTTCAGCATCCTCGAGAACGGGGGTGGGGGGGGACATAGTCTCGTTAGGCTAAGAAAAAATTCATATTCCTGTCCGACTTACACAATGCACTAAATACATGCTGTTCATTTACATGACTTTTATTGCATTGTAGGCACATTAATTAATAGATTTCATTCTTTAATAAATATGCTGGGAACTTTTGAGCTAGTTACACAAATGCTGAAAAAATCGCAAGAGGTGAACATAGTGCAGGCACGTGTTGAAGCCGAAAATCTTCTATTGAGAAATTGCAACTGGGCTCTACTCAATCATATCCATGTCCCTGAACTTCCCCGTTTAACTTTGGAATATTTAAAAGACTTAACAGGTATTTATCATGTTCAATTATCAGCGGCATATATTCAAGATAAACTTCAAAGAGCAGAATTAAACATAATAGAGGTTGATGAAATTCATTAAAAAATCCAATTTCATACGAATTTATTCAAGATTTCGAAATATTGCGAAGTATATGTTGTGGGTAATCTAAAATGATGAATCCCTCGAATATCTTCCGATACTTGGTTACTACTGTACTTGTAAGTTTGGTGCTATTAGACACTTGTGCACACGTAGCAAGTGTTTTGTGGTTCCTTGGATACTCAAGACATGAGCAAAATATTCATTACTCATCTACAACCTTTCTTAATGGTATTGTTACCACCAGAATATATCGACCTTGGACCTGAAATAGTGGAAAACTGAGAAAGTGCACGACATGTTTTCATTATATCATCTAATGTTATTTAAAATTCTTAGTTATTTTTCTCACACCTTCATTATTAGTTTTTGCTATCAAGAACATTGATTATATATTTTAAACTGCCCTGTTGGAAAAACACACTATTAGTTTCATATAACTTATTTTAACGTTAATTTTAGATAATAATTCGACAAAAAAATACATAGTATCTGCGTTTACAGGTTGTAGGTTTTCTGTTAGTTTCATCAAATTCAGTGTTATACATTAATTTCTTAAAATCAATATTTTGTCCACTAGGAATATAATACAGTGGATTAGGCCTAACGGGGATACCACTATATAAAAACACTTCGGGAACTCTACCCCTGTGATGATGAGGAAACGAGTGTACTCTTTGAATTACTTCTAAGTTGCTTGCATATTGTAGTTTATTAAATCAACAACACAAGGATACCTATAACAGTGTTAGTGGAACCCTAGTTTAATTCCATCTCGTCCGATGTACCGTCCATTTTCCGAACATTGTTAGAGTACCTTATATATAGTCGTTTTACTTATAGTCGGTAAGTTAAAGTTTCACTTTCCACTCTTTAACCGAAAACTCGCAATCGGTGATCATTAGATATAAACAAGCTTTAGTCCTTAAGCTTACATACCTACGTGGTAAGTTCGCTTTAAATGTCGAGAACTAGTCATAGTAAGAATTGCGGAAACTAACCGACGAAATTCAGGACGGATTACAGGACGATTTAAAGAAAAAAACATTTCGGCATCTTATTAGAATGAGTCACACGTGTTTCCATATTTTTGACTCTCCCTATATAGATATTGGGAATTTTGGTAATTATGAAACAGTACATTTCATTTCAAAATTTTGTTGTTTCAGCATAAACACATCGATTTTAAAAATTTACTTCGTGTTATTGGTGGCTCACCCTATATATAAGCTCATATTTTATTACAATACATTATCTGAAGTTACAGGAATGGTGTTCGCGAAAAAAAAAAAAATTAATCGAATCCATCAATTGGCATGAATATATTTTATAAAAATGGCCACTTTTTAACCTTAGTCTTAGGATTAGATTGGGCCCATGTTACTTTTAATCAGGAGATCAAGATCTATAACAGATTAAAAATTCAGAAAATTTAACCGAGAACCATTTTACATAAGAGAAAGTGCGGGGGTCGTTTGTATAATTTTCAGAATATGCAAAAAGCAGAAATTAATTTACAAATGACTTGACAGTTCACGTTTTATTTGAAACAGAATTGTCTCACAACGTTTTTCAAAATGCAATTAAAACGATATTTTCGGTCTTTTTTTAAACAAAATATAATTATTTTTAAATTTGTGCAAAAATTTTGCTTGTTGAAGCTATTTCAGAAATTCTGTACAACTTTCATTAGTAAAATTTTTGGATAAAAAGTGCTTAAAATGTTTTTTTGATTTTCTCAGTATCTTTTATAACGTAGAAGACTTTGTATTTGTATGGAAACGAATTCAGTCATAAGTAGGTCCTAATATGTTCTATCTTTGAGTAAAATTTGATTCAAATCGGAAAAAAAAGTTTTACACTGTATAATAAAAAAAAAGTCACAAATGAAATTCTTAAATATGTAAACTTTAAAATTTGAATTTTTATGTAACGAAAACCATGTGACTGAGAACACTACAATGTTGACTTAATGTCCCCCGAGATGTCCCCTATATTATGGATAACATCACATCACCGAACTTTTTCAGACAGATTAACTTTCTGAGCTGATTTTTTTTTTTAAATACTACCAAATTCCTAATCGATTCCTCTAGCCGCAATTTTAATTTTCATTATAATTTTTAGAATAAAAAATGTTTAATTAAAAAAAAAAAATACATTTTCTCAGGTAATGTTTAACATTTTGTCTTAAAATTTCGAGCAGTATTGATACTAATTATTGACCTTCATCTTTCTTGTAAATTTCAAGGACCCATACTTCTTGTGATATTATGTTTTAAAATTTTAGGAATTAAACGTTAATTGCGAAAAAACTTGGTTTTTCTTCTAAAACGGCCAGTTCTGGAGAGAAATTCAAAGATGAAAGAAGAAATTTTACTTTGACAGTACACTTGACATCTGCTAAATCTGCTGTCAAAATGCAAAATCACGGAATTTCTTCACAAAAAAGCTGATGTAACGGGAAGATCCTCTATTTAGGAATTTGAAGAATGCGGATTATGAATCTAATGTCATAATGCAACCTTGGCACCTGGCAGCTCTCAAGTCTACTGTCAAGTGTACTGTCAAAGTAAAAGATCTTTGAATTTCTCTCCAGAACTGGCCGTTTTAGAAGAACAACCAAGTTTTTTCGCAATTGACGTTTAATTCCTAAAATTTTAAAACATAATATCACAAGAAGTATAGGTCCTTGAAATTTACAGAAAAGATGAAGGTCAATTAGAATCAATATTGCTCAAAATTTCAAGACAAAATGTTAAACATTACCTGAGAAAATGTATTTTTTGAAAAAAAATTAAACATTGTTTACTCTAAAAATTATAATGAAAATTAAAATTGCGGCTAGAGGAATCGATTAGGAATTTGGTTCTGAGTATTTCAAAAAAAATCAGCTGAGAAAGTTAATCTGCCCGAAAAAGTTCTGTTTGGCTCCACTGTGTGACGTCAGTCATCCATAATATAGGGGACTTAAAGTCAATATTGTAGTGTTCTCAGTCACATGGTTTTCGTTACATAAAAATTCTAATTTTAAAGTTTACATATTTAAGAATTTCTTTTTGTGATTTTCTTTTATTATACAGTGTAAAACTTTTTTTTTCCGATTTGAATCAAATTTTACTCAAAAATAGAACATATTAGGATCTACTTATGACTGAATTCGTTTGCATACTAATACAAAGTCTTCTACGTTATAAAATATACTGAAAAAGTCAAAAAAACATTTTAAGCATTTTTTTAACCAAAAATTTTACTAATGAAAGTTGTACAGAATTTCTGAAATAGCTTCAACCCAAATTTTGCACAAATTTAAAAATAATTATATTTTGTTTAAAAAAAGACCGAAAATATCGTTTTAATAGCTTCTTGCATTCTGAAAAAAGTTGTGAGACAATTCTCTTTCAAATAAAACGTGAACTGTCAAGTCATTTGTAAATTAATTTCTGCTTTTTGCATATTCTGCAAATTATACAAACGACCCCCGCATTTTTTCTTATATAAAATGGTTCTCGGTTAAATTTTCTGAATTTTTAATATGTTACAGATCTCGATCTCCTGATAAAAAGTAACATGGGCCCAATCTAATCCTACTTTTTGAGTTAAAGTTAAAAAGTGGCTATTTTTATAAAATATATTCATGGCAATTGAAGGAATTGATTAATTTTTTCCGCGAATATCATTCCTGTAACGTCAGATAATATATTGTGATAAAAATATGCTGCTAAATATGCTGTCAAAATGCAAAATCACGGAATTTCTTCACAAAAAAGCTGATGTAACGGAAAGATCCTCTATTTAGGAATTTGAGGAATGCGGATTATGAATCTAATGTGATAATGCAACCTTGGCACCTGGCAGCTGTCAAGTCTACTGTCAAGTGTACTGTCAAAGTAAAAGATCTTTGAATTTCTCTCCAGAATTGGCCGTTTTAGAAGAACAACCAAGTTTTTTCACAATTAATGAATAGCATTTATTTATCTAAAAGATAATACATGGCAATAGTAATAGTAAAGTAAATACAATAGTAGATACACTAATTTAGTGCATGTCTCCCAGTAATGTACAAATATTAATAATAATGACAATAATAATAATAATTTATGACTAACCTACTAATAACATTAATAACATAAATAACATAATAATAAATAATAATATAAACAGCTTACGAATAACATACACTTGCATTTTATATACACATATATGTTATATAAAATATTACCAAGTAACTTATAATATTTAGAGTCATATGAAAGTACCCTTATCAGGCGTATCATATTTCATATGGCAGCTGCTCCTTTTGCTAACTCAACATCACCTGATTCACAGGCTCGTTCACAATATTCCTTTGTTCTAAGACTCTTCAAGTCAGCACTTTTAATCTTATAAATATATGTAAAATAACATTTGTACTTCAGTCTCCATACTCACTTAGTCTTAAGTCAATCAAATTGTTTCATTTTTATTACTATCCTTTCAAGTGAATAAAGTTTTTAAAAAGTTAGTTGTGTCGCTTGTGATCTAACAAAATTTGGCGCAGTCGGTAGGATCTTCAAAACACCCTGTACCGGAGCCTAACTACCAGAAACTACCCGAGAGAATAAGGAGAACATCTGCAAAAAGGTGCCTAACTGGAGGGAAAGACTGGAAGAACAAGGAGCACTTTAGGGCAGGAGTGGTGAATTTCAATTCTTTAAGAAGAAAAAGAACCCGGACACAGCACACAACAACTCAACATTCAAAGAAACAATTTTTCCAAGCAACAAATCAACAAGCAACATTTCAACAATCAAATAATTTTAAGAAGCAACCACACAAGAAGCAATCACTCAACAAGCAACAAAACTTTAGCAAATAAGAAATCATCCCTGGTCGCACAAGTTGGTGTCTTCGACGTCAGACAGACGGAGCACGCTTTACGAAGTCGCATTCAACTACAAAACTCCACGGAGATGAAAACATTGATGTAAGTACAAATAAGAATCATCTCGTTTATTTTGTGCTTTATATTTAACATTTTTTCAAACCCATTCATTCAATTTATTTTAATTTACGTAACGTAAAATAAATAACAGCAGTTCTATAACCCAGATTAGCGCAAGTCTCATTAAACTTATCAAGAAATTTAATACATTTAAATATATCAGATTTCAAGTTCAATTTTACAACACAGAAATATTTCAGAGTTAACATTTATTTTGCATTGAAACGCATTCCAAGCTAATCGTAAATCATAAGTTTGTGAAACATTTGTCACACCAGTGCCGTATCTTTCTGATTTTCACCTCATAAAAATTTTTTAATTAATTAAAATTTCTTTTTCTTTAAAAGTTAAACAATAACCTATTAAAAATGACTGACAATCAAGTCACTGGAAATGAAAATCAGAACGTTACAATGAATGAAACAGTAAACATCGAACCTTATAAGTTAAGTGAAATCTTTTCTATAATACCTGAGTTCGATGGGAACCCCATATTTTTGCATACATTTATCTCTGCATGTGTTCATGCTCAAGGCATGGCAGTAGATGATCAGAGAATTTTAGTGACTCTACATATAAAAAATAAGCTTCGCGGAAAAGCGTCAGAGCTCATAAATTCGCGAAACCCTGCTACTTGGGCAGAAATAAAAAGCTTGCTCGAGGCGCACTTTGGCGATTCACGCGACCTAACAGCTCTTATACAGGATCTGCAAAGAGTTCATCAGTTGCAAAATGAAACCGCACTTATTTTTATTTCTCGTCTTCAAACGCATAATGCCAAAATGCACGCCGCTGTGCAAAAACAATCCTTGACATTAGAGGAGAAAAATGCACAATCACGCCTTATCGAAACGATGACATTGAATACGTTACTTACCGGACTTGAACCCAAATTAGGTCAAATAATTCGTGCAGGTAACCCCAGAAACATGTTAGATGCTATCAGTAGAGTTAAACGAGAACTTCAATTGTCATACTTTGAATCACAAAAATTTCCAAACAAATCAGCCACTAAAAACCCTGTACAATCTCAACAAAGACGTCCAAATTCCCAACAATTTTGCAATTATTGCAAAAGAAATGGACATAATTTTAATGAATGTCGCGCAAGGCAATTTTCACAGCAAAATCCCAACTACAGGCAAAACAATTTTGGTGGAACTCCAACACAATTTCCTAGGCCCAATTTACAACAATTTTCTAGGCCAAATTTCCAAAGTCCATCAAATTATTATAGCCCAGGCAACTTTGCTTCTCAACAAAATTTCTCACAAAATAATTCTCCACAACAAAATAGGCCTTCTGTGATAAGACCTAATCCAAATTATCAACAAAGACCTCCCAATCAACAACCTTCAAATTTTAACCGTCAAAACCCTCAAAAAACTCACCATGTTAATTTTGATAATTACTATGATGCACAAAACTATGACAATTATAATTCTTATTGTGATCAAAGCTACCAACAATTTGATAGTTTTGAAAATTTCCAAAATAATTCTAATTTTAATAATGAGGTACATTCCCAAGAATATTTTACTGGTAATGGGGATTATCAAAATCCACATGCTTATAATCAACCAGACCAATACGAGAATCATATTGATTACCCACCAAATCAATACGAAAATTGTTTCGATTATTCACCAAACCCTCATACGGATTATTCTTTTAATCAACCGGATTTTTACCAAGGCCCGGAGTATCCTACAGATACTCCAACACAACAACCGGATTCCCAAATCGACCAAATGTCGAGTCAAATTCAAACCATGAACTTAAAGGACAACCTCAGTCCGTCCCTGAACCATCTAGAACAAATTTTAATGTAATCTCGTATCCATCTCTAACTGTAAATTCAAGGAACCTCTATTATATTAAAGATGTTACAAATAGATTCAAAATGTTACTCGATACCGGCGCGGGCATATCAATATTTAAACCAAAACTTGCCGAAAATTACAAGCGCAGATCTCCTGAGAACGTTGTCATACAACGTATAACAGAACAAAAAATTGCGATAACCGAATCTGTTCTTATACCTTTTACAGCTAATGATCCGCATAAAGTATACATTTGCGATTTAGACATCGAATTCGACGGATTATTAGGAGCCGACTTTTTCAAACATTATAGATGCGTTATTGACATGAATAACAACAAGTTAATTACTAACTTTAAAACTGTCCCACTTTTCGAGGTAAATCAGGATTTACCAGAACCACCACCAAAAATTATTTGCAGTTCTCAAATTCCCATTTCAAAGGACCCTTGTGAAAACAAAAATCAAAATTTAATTTCCATAGGACCACGCGTGGAAAAAAGATTTGAATTAAAATGTAATTTGCGGAACACTGAAGCTATACTGTTAGCTCAGGAAAAAGAGACAGTTCGTTTACCTAATGCTCGTATTAAAGTGAATGAAAACGGAGCATTTTTCACAACAGTAATCAACGCAAATACCATCCCGAAATCTATCAATTTTTCAGACTTAGAACTGGAACCGATACAAAAATTTAAATCAATTTTTAATCTTAATAATGACAATGCCAACCAACTAATAAATAATTCTCTTTCGGATACAAAATCGCATACCACCAAAAAACCTAATTTGACAACTGTAGATTTTAACACCTTGAAAAATAATTCGAAATTACAAACGAAAATAATCACTCCTAAGAGAAAGACATTCGATTCAAAAACTACATTTGAAATCAACAGAATACCTAACAAACCGAGAATTAGGAAAATGCTTAATGATGTGAAGAATAATTTAAGAACTAATCACGCAATTTCTCGTAATCAAAATAAAACAAAGTTTTATAAACCACGCAAGGCTATGAGGCCAAATGAGGAAAATCTATTTTTAACATCTATTAAGGCAATACCTAAAATCATAGAATTTTCAAATCTGAAATTCGAGCCTATTCAAAAATTTAGATCTATATTTAAATTTAATTTATAATACCCGGTTTTGTCTCAACCGTATATCGACCCTTTGAAATAAAAACAACAAAATCAAATATTATATACAAAAAAAAAAAAGCATTTTTGGAAACAAACTATTTCAAAAACTATGTCGTAAGAATTTATTTTATTGACCAAATAAAATATTTCACTAGAGTCAATATTTCAAACTAGCTATATTTAATTGTAACCATCTTACATCGTTTACCTTTTGTCAGCTATTCAAATTTTAACTGTCTATAATTAAGTTAAATATTTTAAAATTTTATAAAGGAAACTTACATACCAACTTAAATGAATTCTAAAACCATTTTAATTTATAAACAGATACTTTTAATTTACTTCTCTTTCATCGAAAAATCATTCAATAATTTTCTTTTCTTCAATAAAGTTTTAATAATTGTAGGAAATAGAAACATTGAACAGTTCAATTATAATTTCAATCAATTTAATTTTATTGTAAAAATGACATAGGATATACTTAAACCAAATTCAAGAAATTTTCAGTAATCTAAACCTTCTTAAAAGAAGCACGTCTTGCATGTATTAAATAAAAACATATGATCAAGAATTGTGCGATACCTAACCCCTTAGCTTTGTATTGTAATGTTTATTATGTCTCATTATATACATTTTACATGTAACACAAAAAGATTAAACTTAATAATAACACTCAAAAAGAAAACGGACCGAGATATTTTCAAAATTAAATTGGAACCTAAACTAGAACGTATTGTTTAAATCAGTACATCGTTTACAATACAATAATTAATACGTATACAATACGTCTTCCAGAAGAAAAAAAAAAAAACAAATAATTCGACTGAATATGAAAAATGGTGAAGCCTGAGATCATTAAAACATTGACGAAACAACTGAACAATAAATCGCACAGAAATTGTAACATAAAAAAAAAATAAATAAATAAAATCTTTAATAGATTATTCTAAAAGCAAAACTTCAAACAAACAGCTTTCAGACAAAAAACACAAAAACATCATAACCTCATGCTAATCGGTCAAGTATAGGAAACATTTTATTATTCCCTTACCATTCGATATTAAATCAATAAAAGAAAAGTTACTTTTAGATCTTTCCAAAACGTATTACGTTGAGAACAACTTATATCTCCCTATTCTCGAAATGCTATCGTTCATTTTCGCAGAAAAAGACCTAAAAATTGTAATATGCCAAAATATCGTTCAGACCCCTGACGAAGATCAAATTCCGATCATTTTAGACCAGCATCACTGCGGTAAAAATAATCTTCACCGCGGAATAAATGAAACGATGCGGAGAATTAAAAATAAATATAATTGGCAAGGATTATCTAAAGATGTCGAAAACTTTATCAAATCTTGTGAAATTTGTCAAAAGAATAAAGTATATCGTAAAAACATGTCTAGTCCTTTAGTAATTACAGAAACACCAAGAACGCCATTTGAACGAATTAACATCGACATATTCCAAACCCCAACTCGAAATTATGCTCTTACTATTCGCGACGAGTTAACTAAATTTACCCAAGCTTATGCTATACAAGATAAATCTGCAAAATCCGTAGTAAACACCTTACTACTATATTTCCAGCACTATGGCACCCCTTTGAGAGTCCATTGTGACTATGGTGGCGAATTTGATAATAGACTATTAAAAGATCTCTGTACCTTATACGATATAAAACTAACGTATTCAAGCGTAGGACACCCTCAATCTAACGGATCGATAGAACGATTTCATGCTACCTTAGCTGAAATGATTAGGGTCCATAAAGCCGAAAATCCCGACGAACACCCACTGACTATTTTACCATACGCAGTAATATGCTATAATAACTCAGTCAACAAAACTCATGGTTTTAGTCCATACGAATTAGTATTCGGACACACATCTTGTAGACCACCCGAAACGTTGTACAATCAAAAAGAACTGATAACTAAGTATGTTAGAGACCTCAACAATAGAATCTCGCATTATTATAAAATAGCACGTAGTCGTACGCTAGACCAAAAAGCGAAAGCCAAAATTCGTTTTGACAAACACGTCCCCGGAAAACGACCAGATTACCAAATTGGAGACAAAGTCTATGTAAAAGAATCCCAGATCAAAGACAAATTACAAAACAAATTTAACGGCCCATTCGAAATTAAAGAAATCTTTAAAAATTCAGCACTTTTATCTAATCCCGAAACAGACCAAACTACGAAAGTTAACTTTGACAGGATGAAACCTTATTTTGAAAATTAAACTTTATTTTCAGGTTTCTCTTGCTGTTCGGATCAGCAGTATCCCAATATTCAATAACGCCAATAAACAACACTATCGGAGTGTATTACCACCGAGACACTGACATCGTCATTTCCCACAAGAAATGGACGTTACTAGTACATAAGAACATTTCCACACTCAAGACAGCCATTGACAGGAACGACAAAATCCTAGATAAAATCTTCATTACTCTTGACCCGGCATATTTAGACATGGTAACCTTCACAAGTGAAGTTAAAACGCACCTTAGTCTATTAACGCAAATTTCTAAGTCCATAAAGAGTAAATTCGACGAAATACTGTTCGACACGAAACGCTACAAACGCGGACTCTTGAACGGTATAGGTTCAATATTTAAATCAATCACCGGCAATCTAGATGCTGAAGACGGCGAATATTATCTAAACTGTATTAATAAACTTAATAATGACGAACACCAATTGGAGAACTTACTTAAAAACCAAATTTCAGTCACAACATCAGTCATAAAGAATTTCAATGTAACTGTTCGACAATTACAAATTGACGAAGAAACATTTAATAATGATATAAAAGAAATCGAAAAACAGATCTTAAAAATCGAAGGCGAAACGCGAATAGCTTATACAAAATTAAAATTCTTAAGTATTTGTGAGCAACTCATGGCAAGCTATTTATTTATCGAGGACAATTTAAACGATATTTTAAATTCTATCACTTTTGCGAGACTCAAAATAATTCATACATCGATCATCAATCCCCAAGATTTAGTAAACTCTTTGCAAGAGATTTCACAAAACTTACAAAAGAATAATTTACCACTACCGATTAAATTATCAAAGGTTTCACAATACTTAGATATTATTGAATTAAAAGCTTTTCAGGTAAATTCAGAATTAATATTTGTATTAGACATACCACTAATAGACCCTCAAACATATTCTGTTTTTAAACTATATCCCATTCCTATTCTGGATAATAGAACTGGTCTATCTCATATTTTATCAACTTCTCAAAAATATATCGCGAGAGATGATGATTCTTTGATGTTCATACCCATCGCAGACCTCAAAGATTGCAAATCGATTCGTTTTAACACCAAGCTATGCCCAAATCTATTCGCATATCCAATTGACGACAATGCCATATGCGAAGCCCGTCTCTTCAAGAACCTCGACACATTACCCGAAAGCTGCCAGACGTCGTTCATCACCAGCCAAGGCTACAATGTCCAAAAACTAGAAGAAAACATGTGGTTAGTGATAAACGCGGAACCTTTACATGTGACCATTAACTGTCCCAAAACAAGTCAAAAAACTGACATAATCACCAAAAACTCAGTTATCAAGTTACAATCAAATTGCTACGCTTTCGTAGGCATCACTAAAATCCAATCCAGTGTAAATGACTTTACCAGTGTAAAAGACGATAATCACCCAATCCAGATTCCATTCGAGTGCTGCAGCCAAATCCCCGAAAACATTCGAGTGCCCAAATTAAAACCTCTAAAGTTAAACAACCTAAACACCGAGGACCTCGAAATCGCCAAACACAAACTGGACCAGTACTCAAAAGACTTAGACAATTTAATAAACGAACCTTTCGTTAATAAACACATTTCCTGGTTCACTTATTTCATAATTGTTCTAATTTTCGGACTATTATTTGTGTATTTAGTCTACAAGTGCAAAATACGCAGAGGAAGTTTGACCACCGATGTCTCCACATCGCCTCCAGCTCCTTCGAGACCTAGTAAACTTTCCAGGACATTTACTAGCCTACTCCCTCAACGAAGACGACCTCCACTAAGAAGAGAAGACGAAGAATCAGAAGACATAGAACTTAGTTAAACAGTTTTGTGCCTTTCATAAACTTTTGTACTGAGACTTCAGTGAAAATTATTCTATTTTATTTCAATATTTTTTATGCTTTTTATACATGCACTGTATTGCATTTTTACGCTTACTATTTTATATTCTATATTTTTACATTTTATACTTTTACAATTTTACATTTTTGCACCTTTTACATTTTTGTCACATTTTATTGTATCTTGTATTTCATATTTTTCAATTAATTTCAATTTCAAAAGTTGCTGTATAATCACCAACTTTTTCTATAAGGGGGAAGTTGTTATATAAAATATTACCAAGTAACTTATAATATTTAGAGTCATATGAAAGTACCCTTATCAGGCGTATCATATTTCATATGGCAGCTGCTCCTTTTGCTAACTCAACATCACCTGATTCACAGGCTCGTTCACAATATTCCTTTGTTCTAAGACTCTTCAAGTCAGCACTTTTAATCTTATAAATATATGTAAAATAACATTTGTACTTCAGTCTCCATACTCACTTAGTCTTAAGTCAATCAAATTGTTTCATTTTTATTACTATCCTTTCAAGTGAATAAAGTTTTTAAAAAGTTAGTTGTGTCGCTTGTGATCTAACATATATACATATATATCCATATACGGTATTAGTTGGCTTCCCACAATGTAAAATTTTCGGTTCAGTTGGCTTCCACAAGTCAGATGGCATCCGATATTCGGATGCCATCTGACCTCCTAGCGATATTAACGCAAGTGCTTCATAAATGCCGTATGGTGTCATTACAACTTATTTTAGGTTGGAGGTCAAATGACCCATTTTAACACCCTGGTGAATATTTTAGTTTAGCGGTTTGCTACTAACTGCCGTGCCTGTCGCTCGAAAAATATTCATTTTGAATACCTGCTGACCACAGAAGCGGTTCAGATGGCATCTAGTTAGCTGGCAACACCGTGAAAGTAGGTTACTAAATACCACATTTGGGTTCAGATTCTTGAGTTTGCTTGTATGTATTACTACTAAGAAAAATAAACTTAGTGGAGATAATTCGTGTACCTATGAAAATGAGAACGGAATTTGTATTTTTGATTGTAAACATTTTTTGTTCAAGATGGCTCAGCGAGGCTATTTATAAATAAACAGCGTTCTGTAGTTTAATTAAATTACAGAAGTAAGAAAAAAGTAGTTTCAAAGATATTGTCGATAAGAAATAAACTACAAAATTATTTTAATGTTAAAAAGAATTCTACTGGAGATTATTTTGATTCATTTTTTTTTTATTTTTGGATTTCTTATTGTATTCTATTTAAGAAAAGTATAGTAGGTGACCCAAAAATAATCTCTTATAGAGAAATGCGTGGTTGAAAGAGTTGTAGATTTACTAATACACCGTTCAAGATAAAGCTGTCGAATTGAAACTAAAAAGATGTGAAAAATTATACAACAAAGTATGATAGCTAATACTCCAGTCAAATTGTGTTTTAACAGGTTTTAACGTTTAATTCCTAAAATTTTAAAACATAATATCACAAGAAGTATAGGTCCTTGAAATTTATAGGAAATATGAAGGTCAATTAGTATCAATGTTGTTCAAAATTTCAAGACAAAATGTTAAATATTATCTGAGAAAATGTATTTTTTGAAAAAAATTTAAACATTTTTTACTCTAAAAATTATAATGAAAATTAAAATTGCGGCTAGAGGAATCGACTTAACAGGTATTTATCACGTTCAATTATCAGCGGCATATAGTCAAGATAAACTTCAAAGTGACGAATTAAACATAATAGAAGTTGATGAAATTCATTGAAGAATCCAATTTCATACGAATTTATTCAAGATTTCGAAATATTGCGAAGGATATGTTGTGAGTAATCTACAATGATGAAGAATCCCTCGAATATCTTCCGATACTTATTATACTTCAATCAAATTTATATACTATTTTACACATTGTTTAAAGATGATTAATTATATATGTAGATATAGAACACATATGTAGATATAGAATGTAAATACTGCTCGACACAATACGAGGTCTCCTCAGGTGTCACTTTTTTGTTCTTTATGTAATTAGGTTAAGACATTTTGTTTAATAATTTTGTTGCAGTAATAAATAAATAAATAAAATAAAAAACTTGAATACTACTGTACTTGTAAGTTTGGTACCACTAGACACGACTTTTTTCTACCAAAACACGCTTTCGTACACGGTTTATATTATGCAAATTACATAATTTCTCTTAAATAGCATTTTATGTTTTTATGAAGTAGGCAATAAACAAATAGTAATTTACGTTATAAGTCCGATAGGTGACTTATTACAGTATGAGTACTGTAATGAGACCTAACCGGACGTGTATCGTATAATATTTTATTTAATCTCGTGAAAAATTTGCATTTTTCTGCACTTGCCGCACAATATACTACAATTTCATTAATATTTTCAGCACCTAGTAGGTCGTATGTGTTTTGTATCGTAGTAAGATATTGTAGAAACATCTATATATAATATAATAATATATAATTATTATATTTGGCACTTTTTACTTATTAATTATTCTCGAGATTATTATTTTCTTCTTTTACCACCTTGTATACTTTTCATCGTTTTAAGGCTCTCTTTCTTAAAGAGCGTTAACTATATTCCCAATATTATAGTTCCCTGTCACATTTTTTTCATTGTGTTTTGGGGGTGTCCACCCTGTGTATTTTCAACTGAAAGTATTAGTGAGTTTCATTCTTGACAATATTATAATAGACCAGGGAAATTAGGTCAAAGCCCGTAATAACTAAATTTTGACATATAGCTGGGATCGAGATGCGATTTTCGGCATCGTTTTCGGCAAAATATTAGAAAAAGTCTACATATAGTGAATAAGCCATTCGAAGAAAATTGCATAGCGGTGCATAAAATGCATCTAAAGTGCACAATGTTTTTGAAAAATTCTAGAAATTTATAGGAAACTGTGAAAATCTTGTTGGAATCGCTTCCCGGGGGCTTTCGAGGTCGCCGAGTCCAAATCTGACATCAAAACTTACCAGGGATGCTCGGAGGTGACTTCGGGGGTGGAAGAGGATAAAATCGAGTGAAAAATTCAGTGCCCAAAAATCACGAGGAAATCGCTTCCCGGGGACTTTCGATGTCGCTGAGACCAAATCTGACATCGAAACTTACCAGAGATGCTCGGGTGTGGCTCTATGGGGGTTAGTCTAATGCATTTAGACAAAACGCTATAAAGTTTTTGAAAACATGCACGAATCCAGATTTTTGCCAATGTGGAAGAGTCTGGACTGTACTTGCTGGCTTCCAGTCGCCATCTTGGAAAACGTGAGTGACGTTGTATTTCCGTTCCTGTTCGTTTTCTCGGAAAATGTATGAGAAGCAAAGTTGTATATCTAGTTGTTTATCTTTCATTTTTAATTTAACTTTTTTGTAGCATTGATACTGCAAAAGTTACAGCTGCTTGAAAAAAAATTACCACTTACTACATATCTGCTTACCATTTTATATTATATATTATATAAATATAAAAATAAAATACAAGATATATAAAAATATGATATAATATTGTATAATATAAAGTACACCGTAAATATGTGGAATGTTGAAAATTCGTTAGAATTATACATGCGTAGTATAATACATCTCCATACAGAATAATAGAACTGGAAATTTTTCGAGTTGAAACTGAGTTCACGTTACCGTGAGCAATCATACATGGAGCAGGCGGAGCGAGATACGAGGCACGCGCAAGCGCTGAAGTCTGTGGGGCCGAATTCGCGCGTCTATAGCTTTAAAACCATTAGTCATAGAAACTTCGTTGTGCATTTAAACTAAAGGTAATTACGTCATCTATAATTTTTATTTAGAGTTTTACATCCTAGAGTTTCATTTAGTAGTTGAAAAATTGATAAGAAAAAAATATATTTTCAAGCAGCTGTAACTTTTGCAATATCAATCCTACAAAAAAAGGGTGAATTAAAAATGAAAGATAAACAACTAGATATATAACTTTGGTTCTCATCAATTTTCCGAAAAAACGAACAGGAACGGAAATACGTTGTATTTCGTTTTCCAAGATGGCGACCGGAAGCCAGCAGGTACAGTCCCGACTTTTTGGTTTTAGACTCTACCATGTTCCCCTTCCACCTTGGAAAAAATCTCGATTCGTGCATTTCTTCAGAAACTTTATAGTGTTTTCTGTCTAAATGCATTAGACTAACTCCCGTAGAACCAACCCCGAGAATTCCTGGTAAGTTTCGATATCAGATTTCGACTCAGCTGCCTCGAAAATCCCCGAGAAGCTGTTTCCCCGTGATATTTGGGCACTGAATTTTTCACTCTATTTCATCCCCTCCCACCCCTGAAGAGCCACTCCGAGCCTCCCTGGTAAGTTTAGATGTCAAATTTGGATTCAGCGACCTCGAGAGCCCCCGGGAAGTGATTCCCATGAGATTTTCACGACTTTCTATCAATTTCTAGAATTTCTCTAAAAATTATGCACTTTAGATGAATTTTATGCACCCCTGTACAATTTTCTTCGAACGGCTTATTCACTATACGTAAACTTTTTCCTAATATTGTTCCGAACACGATGCCCAAAACCGCATCTCGATCCGAACTGTGTGTCAAAATTTAGTTATTTTTATCTAACTTCCCTGGTCTATAACGAAATATGATGTTTTCCATAAAATAGTTTTATAAATATGGCGCTTCGTATGGCGCTAACAGATTGACAGAATTGAAAGATATTAAGTCTCGTAATTGATGCTTGTTTCACGAATACAATACAGTTAGTTACCTTGTGTAGAGAAATGGGATGCCACGACTTAAGCGCACAAGCTTTCTGACTCATCAGATTTCTTTGCTTCTCGAACATTTACCAAAAACAAAATTAGCCTAATAACTCCGGTTGCATTCAATATAGGTAAACAGATAACCGTTTTTTCTTCACTTAAAAAGAAAATAATGGTTTTATCGTAACTCATCCAAAACAACACAGAAATTTACATTATTGCACGAAAACGTAAACAGTACTTCATTTATTGTAGGTATTATTATGGCACAGTCTATTTCCACATTTGTTAATTCCGAAATTTTACATACTGCTTCCCAAGTCGTTTATCGTCAAATAGGTTAACTCATTATTTTCCAGACGATATCATATGCAACTAGGTATTCTCTTCCGTCTGTGAAGCGAGTATAACGGGTTGCATAATAGTGACACCAGCGCATCTGTTTGATTTTGGGCCATTTCATTCGGTGCTGCTATAGCTGCGGGGCGCGTTCGATGTTCGTTCAGAGGAGCGCTTCGGTAAAAGCTTCCATAACACTGGTTTCATTAAGTAAAACTTATTTTTAGTACGTGGACTTATGAAAGGACGGTCTCTAGAGTGGTTTATTATATCATGTGTGGGAATAAACGTAGTTAGGAGAATTTATTCTGAGTTGTGGGGTATACCATGAAGTGACAGTTACGAACTTACCCCCGGAAGGTTGGAAACCTCGTAATTTGACAGAGCATCTTTTTGAGTCATTTCCTTTTTGGTTTCCTTGCAAAATTCGTCTTATTTCCATTTTGTGTATTGAGTACCGTTTTGTTGGGGAAATACAACTACGGATTTTCCAGATTAACACAATTTCCTTGAAGCACGTGGCGTCTTTCGAATGCAAGATTTCGAAGTGCCCTTCTACAGCCGAGAACTGCTTATAGCACACACCACGTCTCATGTATGTTTCGGAAAAAAGTTTGTGATGGGAATAGTCTGGTAACGTTGGTTAATTTTATTGCAGGGCCTCCCCGATTTTACTTTTACCTTTAGTTTATGTTAGGTCAATCTTACCGTTATGTCAGATTTTGGCCCAGACTTTTGGCTGATGGATATCGTCTGAGATTTTCTGCTTATATAGGGTTCCCATCAACCTGGAAAAATCTAAAAACATGTAAAGTCAGGAAATGAATCCAAAATGTGGTCCTGGAGACCTGGAAAAGTCAGGGAATCCAAGAAATTTCAATAAAATGTTGGAATTTCAGTCATCACAAAATATTTTGAATTGATTTTCTACTGTACAAAAATTACCCATAAAATCTGAATTTTATATATTTTGCTAAAAAATATAGGTGTGATTTTAACTATTCCAACTATTCGTTATTTAAAATAAATTCTTATAAACAAAATGACGACAAAAATTACTTTAATGGTTTCCCATATTTTTTCTGTGCTGATCTGAAGATAATACAATTACATTAATATCCACTTATATACAAGTTTTATTAGAATGTACTATATTTTTAAAATTTCGGTCCTGAAAAATTAAAAAATTTTTGCTGGGAAGTCAGGGAGTCAGGGATTTCAAAATTCCAATGTTGGTGGGAACCCTATATATGGACCACTGTCGTTGGCTTACATTCCTGGGATGGTGAATCGTTCTTCTCATCGTTTTGTATGTGTATGCTATTGTGGATTTCTTCTCTATATATTGGACCACTACGTGGATTGTCTACAGACTGTGGCAGCCATTGCATAGAATTGCGCTACCTTGGTAGGACTAGTAAAGGTATCCTTACCCCTGCCTAATGGTAAGCGGAATCATATTATTAACGAGCGATCCGGCATCTCAATACATCGTCCTCCATACATTAAATTAATTAAGGGCTGAGTATCCGGGACAAGTTAACGAGCAAGACGTTCGTCCTATTTTGCATATAGTTAGTAAAGGTAAGTGTTATATATGATATTCGACACTTTTTGGCATCGTTTAAGTAATAGTTGTTCTACCGTTTCGTCATATCTTGGATGTGATTTCCAGTACTCTTTAGTAACATACTGTGGAGTTAAAAAAATAGAAGGTTTTAAAATAATGATGCCCAAGTTTTAGTCACAAAATTAAACAAAAGACATTACATATATACAATAGTACTATATTACAAAAAGATAAACTATCACAGCATCCACGATACTGCATTGCAAAATTCAATACCAAATAGAAATATGTACAAAATATACTATATTACAATAAGCGATGTTCAAGGTAAGCTTGAGACTTTTAGGAAATCCAAATGAAATATATTACAAAAGAGATGGTTCGTAAATTATCTCACTATTGAACAAAAGCATATATTACACAACTACAAACTACTATATATACAACGAAATAAGACAGAGGTAACCACGAAATAAGATAAGATAACGAATTAATATATTACAACGATAAGATAATAAAACTTTACCTAACAAAAGAGATGTAATTTCGCTTGAATCTTATATTTATAGTCTACCAGTATATACCCTCCCCGTTGCCTAATGCCAAATACTTTAAATCGGGGTACACCCCAAAGTTATATAACTAAAAAATACTAGAACTTATCTGTAGCAGATAAACACGGAACACCCCATAGTTATATAACTAAAAAACACTAAAACTTATCTCTAGTAGATAAACCCGGGACACCCCAAAGTTATATAACTACAAAAATACTAGAACTCAATTCCTAGCAAATAGGTACACATTACACCGCACTCCAAACATCTGAATTCCTTTAATATAAATAATCCACATTAAGTGATATGATTTGACGAGTCAAATCTAGAAAATTTCAGATTACGCGACACGTTTTATATGTAAATAATTACCGATAAGTCTAACCACTTAGGCCCGGTTGTACCAAAAGCACGTTCAAGGTAAGTTTAACTGAACGACAGTTCTACGATGAACTCAGTTCAGGAGCAATTATGGTGTACCATCAGTTTTAAACGTTCGTTCAGTTGAACTTGATTTCATCGCTCGTTGGCACTATTGGATCAGAGTATGGCACATAATTCTCTAACAGAAGAAGAAGATTCCACCGTTATTAACTATACTTTATTTATACAACTTATTAGTTACCATAGAGAATTGAAAAATTTTCTCTGTCTATGTTATTTACCATTTGTTTATATCCAACTATAATGTTATAAGTTTGTTTGACATGGCAGCGAAAAAAACTGTGAAATTTAATAGAACGACAAATAAAACTGCTAACAGAATAACTAACAGCATTTAAATTTTAAATAATCTAAATATGCTTTATATATAACAATAAGATCAATCCCATACGTTGTTTAAATAAGAAGAAAATAACTAAAAACACATAGGTAAACCATGAACATCTTACCAAATCAAAGGAAATATTATTATACAAAACACGTAATTGTCTATATATAATGAAAACTAAACTTAAAAATGTTTATTTCCATAGCTGATAGCACAAGAAAGTTAAAAAAGCAAACGAAAACAGCGAATTTCACGATAATTAACTTGGAACATTGAGGTTATATGCCCTCCAGTGTCGTTAGCTGTCAGAGTGTCAGATTTTCCACGCGCCCTATGCAAACATTCGGATATTTGAAATCTAGGCAAATAACAATTTAATTTAGATTAAGTTAGGTTATGTATGGGCTTGAACTACTTGAACTTTCCTTGAACCAACCAAAAGGACCGTTCAACTAAATTGTTCTTGATCCACTATAGAACGCTTGAACCTTAACGGTACAACTTAAATTCATTACTTGATCTCTGTTCAGCAGTGAACCAAAGTTCAACAAGATGGTACATCCGGGCCTGAGACATATCCAAGACAAAAGTCATTTTGACAAAGCGATTCTGCGGTACTGGTAAAACTCACTCAAATAATATTACGTTATCAAATAACAACAATTACGTTAAGCAAAGTTGTATATAACGGCAATACAGTAAGTAGTAAATGTACGAATACTTAAAATTTGTTTACCCATTAAATAATTCCCTAATCTAAGATTTAATATTTTCCGGTTTACTTGGAAATTTCCTTAATTTGGTGAGATTTGGCATTGTACGTTTTGCAGACATGCAAGCATAGATAAAACTAATTAACCATACGTAGAAATAATCTCATATTTATGAAGAAATAGGTAGGTAGGTACTTATCTTATTTTACTATGTCCTGATGAGGGAAATATCTATTAACCTTGCTCCCATTACACAAAGATAACAGATTTAAATGATTGCTGATCGAGGGTCTCCATTTTACTTAATTGTAATTCCTCGCTCCGCAACCTTGGGTAACACTTAGCATTTCTCTAATATGACCACTCTTGATGTTAAAAAATCATGAAGAGAACGTGCCTGTACAGACAGTTTGTCGTTAAAAATATTTAACGTAACAAAAGTGACTTAAAACTTACAGAAATTTTAAGAAAAACGTAGCGTCGTGGGTTGACAAACATTGTATCAAAATTTTGTGTTATAGACAAAAACCTAAAATAATGTTTTAAACGTTAGATGGTATTTAACGATATATAGTTATTTAAACTCTCACGTCATGGGTTCATAAGCTTTCTCCATCTTAATATCCCCCTTAGAGGTTTAACAAATTTCAATTACGTCCATCTTGATTGATGGCTCAAGCGAGAACCAACCCGGCACGGTGTATCGTTAAATAGCATCTTATTATTTCCCGGACCGGTGGTTTCAACCGGAAAGTTCATTTTTATCAAAGAAATATTGTTTCAATAATTCTACATTTTCATGTGGCCAACATACTCTATTTTAAGTAATTTGATATATTCGACAATTTTCAACAATTTGTTTATTTAGTTTGGATATGGATCTATATTTGTTATAATAATTCTACATTTTCATGTGGCTAACATACTTTATTTTAAGTAATTTGATATATTCGACAATTTTCAACAATTTGCTTATTTAATTTGGATATGTATTTCACGATGATATCGCGCTATCTATTACTGTGAGGGTAAGCATAAGCTACTAACATGTTTTCGTCTCTCCTAGGAATAGTTCGTAAAGTACCAGAGCATAGGAGAATAAATTTCCGCGAATTAATTTTTTCCAATATTAAAAATGCAAGGTAAGATGCTTTTTGAGCATTTGGCACGTTGCAATATGAGTTATCGTACAGTGGGGTCACATATATTTCCCCTTCTACCTGTATATGAACTTTAAATAAATGTGTCAAGATTTTATTTGTTCTATGATTTTGTATGTTAGGTTCAGGTTGAGGGATATCGGATATCTGGTACCTATATTCCTAATACACATTCATGCTTACACATATTATATAATATATAATTTATTGTGCTACTTTACCTAGATATCATTAAATATTTTGTGAAACTAATTTGTCTCTATATTTTCACCAACCTTCACCATCCCAAATCATCGAAACCACACCCAAGGACCCAACTAGTTGGCTGTGTGAGACCTTTTCCTCACTATTATATTGCAGAGGTGGTAGTTCACATTAAATATTAAAATGACCACGCACTAATCTTATCGAAAAACGGTCCCTATCAAATTGGCTGCAATTTTGATATATTGTAGTACACGTAATGCTGATTAAATGTCTCATTGGGTACAAACCTGTGCTATGGCTATTCATTAGTACAGTCGCCCGAAGATTAAATTATTGTGCTATACGAGATTTTGATAAAAATGCAATATTGAGATGTAACAAGAGCGTGCCCCAGACAGTGAAAAGAAATAATAATAACAATTGAGTAATAACACTCTGTTGAATTTGTTTTTAATTGTTATTTTTTAATATCTCAGAAAATATTTTAAATATTTGCAATTTTGGTATGTGTTATTAGAATATAAAATCACATGTTTGAGTTAGAAAAGTTAATTTATAGCTCCACCAGTGGCGTCCCTGCAAACATTTCCTCTGATATTTTTTAACAAAAAAGTGGTACGACACTGGCGTTTTTCCATGTGGATATTTTTTCTGATTACCCTGATCAATTATACATAAAAACTGTCTCTTAAGTAAATAGGGCTGTGATCGCCTCGAATTGAACACATGGAGCAACTACGCTTACAATTTATGAAAGAAAGTCATAGTGAATCTTCAGATAATTTCAAAAAACGCAATTCTTCAACTTCTAGATCACGTTCTAAAACGCGTATGGACAAAGTGAGGAGTAAGAGTGCTTCGCAGTTGAGCGAGAGTGCATCCGCATCTAAATGCGACAGTGACAAGGACTCTAGTGAGAGACACTGATAGTATTAGGTTTGAGTGAGAATGACACTAGTTACCCAAGTGACAAAGACACTAGTGAGAGATGCTTCTAGTATTATTAATGTAAGTGTGAATGTAAAAGACGCTAAAAACCAAGTAACCAAGATAAAACATCAGATCTAAACAGATTTGTAGTGCGTAGAATAGTAGTAGATCCCCATAAAGGGACAAACCATAGTGGTAGTGAGAAAGACACTTCGATAAATAGTAAGTCAGTTGCCATAAAAAAAATGTAAAAAAGACAAATTTCCCAACATTAAATCAAGGATATTCGACTCTAGAATATTGGATATAAACAGACTAAAGACTAAAGGTTCCCAGGAAAATAATAGCTTAAAAGGACATTCTCATCAAACATAAAAAAACGACAAAATATTAAGAAGTGCGTCAGACATTTCAAATATTTCCAAAGAATCAGCATAATACGGATCAACGTCACGTTTATCTACAGACCTCGCCGAGTTAACGTTGACGAAATTTGCGTCACACGTAATGGAACAAACCATGTCTACACCCAACTCACCAGAGCAAAGGCTAACAAGGCTCAGAAATGGCGTCCGTCGGTACTATTAGAATGTCGACGAGTACACTCATAAACATGGACCTACCGGAGAATCCGAATCTTACCGATAAATGCAATTTAAACCAGCAACAACGCAGTGAAGAATTTATCGTAAAACTCACCAGGGAAAATAAAGTAATATTACATTCTAACTATGTAACATTCGTAAGTCAGAAAATAGACCTTTCGTCCCTAGACCCACGGAAGGCTTGCCGATACCCATGAAAACTATAGAAAATAACGACCAATTCATACGATCGAGGAAACTCATCAATATAGGGGCTCTCATCAAGGAACGACAGATCCAAAACGAATGCCCCGAAACTAAACATCGATTCACCAACTTAACGGACTCGGAAACCGAGGAAGCTATAGCTAAAAACAAGAACCAATCTCTACCCTAGCAAGCAAACCAACAACAATAATGCAGCAACGAAACGAACAACCACTACTACCACTTCAGCCCAAAATAAAGAAAGGGAACAGCCAAGAATCATAAGAAACTCACTGGATAAATCAGGAGAGATGTAAAGAAGGGATTCACAATAAAGTATGCTCCAAAAAGCACATTATTATACATAAACGATAAAAATGAGTACAACTCCTTAAAAATCTACTAGCCGAACAAAGCGATGTTGAGTTCCATGCAACCCGGACATTGATGGCATAAAAGACGAGGTCAGAGAAAAAAATTAAAGTTAAAACATCTTCCTAATGAGAACAAGATTGAACCACTTTACCTAGTTGTCACGACAAATGACGTAATGCGCAGGACCACATTTCACGTACAACCACAAAAAGCTTTTCGAAGAGCAACCGAAATGTGCAAACTGCAATGGTGCACATACAGCGTCAAACATAATGCAAGGTTTACTTATATAGAATCAATCAATTGAATAAAAACGTAAAGCCCCGCGAGGAAACCCAAAAGCAGCAGTTTGTTCCAGCACCAGCATCTACGAACAACGTATAGGCCGGCAAAACAGCACCAGCCGCCACTTCTAATAAACCAGCCAGTTCCGGGACTGCTAGAGCCCCGCCCGTAAAGTCCAGAACCCAACCCAGGAGAGAGGGGGCCGCTACTCCAACATAAAATGCGGCCGGTGGTATCTCTGGAGAGTTTCAGGAACTAAACTGAGCCATCACTAAATTAAATTCCTTAATTACCATTAAACAAACCATAGCCGCCATTACACACCTAAACACGCTACTAGAACCGGCCAGTGATGCCATAAGTAAAATAAATAAATTGCAAAAATTCGTATTAAACATCCTGCCAGTACCACATAGATTGTTAAAGTATCAATGTGGAATGCGAACGGAGTAATTAAATAAGTCCCAGAAATGTTATTGTATATTAAGCAAGAAAAAGTTGATATATAGTACAGCCTCGTTAATCCGTCCCAGAACTGCCGGATTAGCGAGGTGTCCAGGCTAGTAGTGGTGGTGGATTATTTTTACATAAACTTTTTTTTTTATATATATATATCGTAGAAACTAAGAATAAGCTTAAAAACAACTCAAAATTCTTTACAGAAATTAAAAAGATTTTATTCAAATTGAAATATGTCCATGCATACATACATTACATAAGTATATTTAATAAAAACTTGATAGATGGTATGTAGTTACTTACATTTACATATGTGCAGTGTACACACTTTCTAATTTCATGCTTTCTTTAAAAAGGTATCTAATTTTGTTTGCATCACTTTGCTTTTAAGCACTTCAGAAGCACTTTCTTTTAGTCTTTTTAAGAGCAGTACATCTTGCGTTGGGAAATCATTTTCTTCAGGCCACTGAACACATAAATAAAACGATTTTTCGGCATCGGAATATTTTACTTTAGACACAAGAATTACGTCATCCATATCACTAGATTCCTTGTTCTCTTCGTTTGTATTTCCTACAGCTTCATTAATCAGTTCCTCTTCCGTTAAATCCACTACAACTTCTTTCTTTCGTAACGCTCACTCAGCAATTTCTTTGTCACAAAGTATTTTCTGGATCCACAATTCTCAATGAATCTGCAATTGTTTTCAAATCTTCGTTATCTAACGGACAAAGACGCCTTTGAAGTTGGGCAAGTGAAATATTCTCTTCCTCGGATTCTTCATCTTGCTGTGACCACAATGCTTTCCAACTTGTTTGGATATTTTTTTCAGATACAGATTTTCAAGCTAGATCTAAATTATCAATTGCATCTTTTAAGTTGTATTGTTTTAAAACCTTCATTATATCATCATCTTCGTTGGAGATAATGTGATTTAGTAAGATAATTCGCTTTATCAAGAAATAGGTTATGATTTTAACATAAGAAACTTATTTGTCTTTGTCCGGACTACAGAGGTAAAATAATTAAAGTGTCCGGTGAATAGAAGGATTTGAATTAATGGAGTGCTCGAGTTAGAGAGTGTCCGGGTTACCGAGGCTCTACTTTACTTATAATCATAGAAACCGGATTAAAACAAACGCACAAATTCGAAGTTCCTGTGTTTTAGGTATATAGGGGAGACAAGACCAGGAATCAACGGGAGGCGTAGCTATGCTGGTTCATAACAGCATACCGCACCTTTCCCTCGCAATATACAACTAAACGGACGCAAATAAAACATAAAACGGACGAAATACCGGACGATACACTTCGACTTATAGGGTCTAAATACAGACTAAAAGGTAGGTGGCAGCTTAATATACGGGACATCGACAGATACCGGATACGAGAACTCCAACAAACTATCCGAGACAAGCTCGCCAAACACAGGGAGGAGTCCTGGAATGACAGGATTCCCTATGGAAGTTGTTCCGGCTATTAAGGAAACCGCACTCGGCCGTCCCAACTATTATAAAAGAAAACATAACGTATAACTCTGATGCGGTCAAGGCCGAGATACTTGCTGATCACCTACAACAGACAAATACAACGACACCAAACTCCTCGGCGTTTCACTACCACAAGAACAATACCAGACCGAGTTCCTATCCCTCCAAACAATCTTCCTAAACTCCTTACCCCCCTCCCCCATAGAAATACGCAAGATCTTAATAACGCTACCTACCTAATTTAAACGCTCCCGGCCTGGATACAATACCAAATATGTGCCTCAAGAACTTGCCGCTATAAGCAATCTGTCAAATTGTATGCATCATTAATGCCATAATAAAATTGCAATATTTTTCGAATGTGTAGAAACTTGCTAAAGTAATTCCAATACTAAAGCCGAAAAAGCCGCCACATAGCCCTTCGAGCTACAGGTCTATTAGCCTCCTAAACACCCTCTCTAAGTTAGCAGAGAGGGTGACGATACTTATATTAAATATACTTGTTAGTAAGAATAAGTTAATACCGGCGCAACACTTCGGCAGCTGGACACATCACCACCATGCACTTTGCAGGGTGGTGCATGACATCTACAATTCCTATAATAAGAAGCAGCGTACCGTACTGTTGCATCTGGATATTGAAAAAGCCTATGATAATGTTTGTCATAATGGCCTAATTTTTAAATTAAATAATATCTTGAATCTCCCACCATTTATCATCTGTCTACTCAAAAACTTCATTTTTGCACGATATGTAACTGTCTCAGTGAATTGTTCACTATCTAGTCACAATAGAATGTCACCACGTGCTCATATTAAAATTTAATTACTGTTTAATTTCCACAATAAACTCTGGTTTAGCAAACATAAATAAAATACACGGGTACTTTGAAGGGTGTGTAATGGCGTAACTGTAACAAAAATTATAAATAAAAAATTTAAAGCAAAGCTTTTTTTTTTAAATTGTACTAAAAAGTAAAAAATTATTTTTAAATTCATATATTTGGAAACTAAAAGCTTTGGGGGTGATCATAGGACAGTATTGTACAGTTATTTTGCTCAATTGATCACCCCCAAAGGTTTTAGTTTCCAAATGCATGAATTTAAAAATTATTTTTTACTTTTAAGTACATTTTTAAAATAAAAGCTTTGCGTTAAATTTCTTTTTATTTATAATTTTATTTTTTATTTTTTGTCTACTTTTTACCGACAGACAAAACTCTATCATTTGATACCCGTATCAAAGGGGTTGTGAAGAAAGAGGTAATCCACCATTTTGGATTTATAATGACGTTACATGGTTTATGTACATGTTATGCTGGAAGTATATGCGTTTACACTTGTTGAGTGTTGCTATGAAAATTTAATATTTCGACTACTTAATTACAATAATAATACAAACATTATATACCTATGGAACAGTAATGTTAAGGTGCATCTGACAAAAAAAAATACAGATTATAATCAAGGATTTAAAAACAAACAATAAAAAGGTCAGCCATCATTCTTATCAAATCTGTAAAAACCAACACAATATAGTCCTACTTTTAAATTTAAACGTAGGCAGCGCTCGGCCACCTAGCGCTGTTTTATAGTTGTACCAAGTCGATAAAATGGAGAAAACTAATTGTAACAAATGTAAGGAAAAAGTGAAAAATGATAATAGCATCAAATGTTCAGAAATTTGTGAATGTGTTTCATTTTAAATGCACTGATGTGAGTGCAAATGATTATAATGTAATTAAAAATTTTAATGGATTTAAATGGTTCTGTAGTTTTTGTATACCATATCTAAAATTTACGATGCTAGTAAACAGAGAAATGAGTGATTTCAAACGATCTATAATAAATGAGTTGAACGATTTGAAATCGAAGTTAGAAATTTCAAGCAAAACTGAGAAACTGATGTCTGAGAAAACATATTCTAGTATAGTGTCAGGGGAGGCAGTTGTCATAAATCCTAAAGCAAAACAAGATAGCAGTAAAACAAGAAAAGTGATTACAAAGAAGCTGAAGCGATTTGCAATGGAAGTTGGCATAACACAGATGAGAAATATTAAAGATGGATGCATTTTAATTAAGTGTAAATCAAAAGAAGAAGTGAAAAAGTGAAAATGGAAGAAGAAAATAATTTAGGAAGACAGTAACAAGTCAATATAGTATACCAGAACAGCCCACGTTTCTAAAATTGTTGATATCGAGGATAAAATGGAAGAAAAGGAGCTTTTAGAGTGTATAAATAAACAAAATGCTTTTCTACGCCATCGTGACATGAAAATAAATGTTATTGTAATTAAAAAAATGGTGAAACGATATATTGCTATTCTAGAATGTGAATCTATTACACATTCGAGAATATTAGAAGAAGGCTCACTTAGTATTGGATGGACACCTTCGTGTAGAGTTTTTGACTACGTCAGAATTTACAGATGTTTCAAATATGGAGGCTTCAATCACAATGCAGACAATTGTGAAAGTGATCAGGTATGTGCAAGAAGTGGTAACTGTACGGATGCCAATAAGAAATTAAATTTTGGTGGTTTAAATATTCATCATTCTATGTTCGATATTAAAAATTGTAGTGTTATACAAAAAAAGGTTAGTGCTGAAAAGCAAAAATAAAATATGATACACAATAGCAGTCACAGCAAGTTCAGTACAGTAAAAATCTAACGAACAGCACTTTAAATGTATGTCATCAAAATGTACCAAGCTTAAGGAATAAGGTAGATCTTGTGGAAGCCACTCTTAATATGAATAAAGTTGATATAATATGCTTGACCGAATATTGGTTAAATGATAAACAAAGTAAATATTTAAATATTGAGGGTTATAATTCAGTTAGTAAATTTTGCAGAAAGGAATATAAATATGGTGGTGTAGCAACACCATGTAGTAATAAATTAAAAGATTCCTGTAGTGCAATTGAACAAGTTGGAAAATTGTCTAAAGAGAACATTTTTGAAATTTGCGTAGTAAAAATACTCTTAAAAAATAATAACTCATTAAAGATTTTTTGTGTTTATAGATCCCTATCAACAGAAGCGAATTTATTTCTTACTGAACTAAATTCATTTTTCCACAATATTTCTAGAATAAGAAATGAAATCATTATCATTTGTGGAGACATAAACATAGACTATCTATCGAATTCGCCAGAAAGAAATGAACTAGTTGACATTCTACACGCATATGGTTTTGAAATGTGTTTAAATATACCCACAAGACGTACTCCTATTTCTTTTAGCACTGTCGATTACATTTGTACCAATTTTGACAAAGATTTATACAATATATCCACTAAGGTATGTTTTAATGGTATATCCGATCATTCGATTTAATTCATAAAAATAAACTACGATTTAAATTTAAATATGAACAAGTACACATACAGAAGAGTTTATAATAGTGAAAATTATGCAAACTTGTATTATCATTTAAACAATGAATCCTGGTTGGTATGACATATCAATCTAAGAATGTTAATGAAGCATTTGAAATATTTATAAAAAATGTATTTTAGATATGCTGTAAAACCCTAGTTAACTCGAGGTATTAAAATATCTGCTAGAAAGATGAAAGAACTATATACAGTTATGATAGAAACAGGAAATATAACGGATAAAAATTATTAAAAAAATTACAAAAAAGTAGTTACTGCCGCAAAACAACTTCACAATACTAGACTGTATGAACAATTTGACAATAAAAGAAAGGCCGCATGGACAATAATAATTAATAAATCTATTAATAAAAATAAGAGCTAAAAAGAAACATTTGAAATTAAGTTAGAAAATATCATCATGATCAAAAAACTATAGCTAATTTGTTTAATGAATATTTTGTTGGATTTCCTCACAAAGTGTCAAATAAACAAAATAATGTTACTGAAAATAATTATAACGTTACACTTCCAAGAATTGAGTATACAATGTTTGTAGGACCAGTGAGCGAAATATTGTATATAATACTATAATGAATCTTAAAAAAAAAACCTACTGGGCATGAGTTGACTCAATTTCATCAAATCTACCAAAGTTGATTGTAAACTATATTACTTATCCCCTAACATATCTTATAAACTTATCGTTAAAGCAAGGAATTTTTCCTGAAATATTTAAAACAGCTCGGGTTATTCCCTTATACAAAAAAGGTGAACAAGTTAATATTGAGAATTATAGACCCATTTCATTGCTTAGTTCTATTTCGAAAGTCCTTGAGAGAATTGTGTTCGATCAAATAAATAACTTTTTAACAACTTTTAATATACTCACTAGTGTGTAGCATAGATTTAGAAAAAGCAAAAGTACGACAACTGCAGTAACACAATTTATCAGAAATTATATAAGTTTTTGGATGGTAACAAAAAAACCCTAACTCTTTTTATGAACTTAAGCAAGGCATTTGAACTAGTTAATCACACCTTGCTTAAGGTAAATGTTTATGGACTTCGAGGAAAAATATATAATTGGTTGACATCCTACTTCTATAATAGGAAACAAATTGTAGATATTAATGGTACCTATTCCCACGAGTCATATGTTACTGTTGGTGTCCCTCAGGGTTACATTTTAGGTCCTCTATTATTTGATTTTTGTTAATGATCTCTCTGAAATAACAAACTCTGTAAGTAATTTCATTATGTTTGCAGACGACAATACTTATTTGTGTGAGGATTTGACCGTAGCAGATGCTGCTTCTAATCTACAAATAATGATTAATAAATTTGTCGATTGGTCCAACATGAATAACTTGCATCTTAATACATCTAAAATTGTGTTCATGAATTTTACATCTAGATACAGCATTATTAACGAAAGCCGTTTATTAAAAATAGAGAGAGAATCGATCGCCCAAGTCAAGAACACAAAATTTCTTGGACTTCATATAGACAATGCGTTAAATTGGGAAACGCACACAGATATTCTTTGTACCAACTTTCACCTTTATGATTTGCCCTCTTCAGATTAAAAAACATCACTAATAACAACATTCTCCTCTCTTTCTACCACGCTCAATGTGTGTCACGCTTACGATGGGTATTTTATTCTGGGGGTCATCAGGCTACTTGAACAGGCTATTTAAATTACAAAAAAGAGTCATAGAGAATATAGCAGATATATCATTTCATTCATCGTGCAGGCCATACTTTAAAAAATTACGATTACTAACATTACAATGTATATATATCCTAGAAATTTTAATACAAGTTAAGTCAAACCTAAATAAGTTTATAACCAATGGCGATTTCTACAAATATGAAACCAGACACAACTATTTGCTGTCAATTCCATGACATCATTTATCAGTGTATGAGAAAAGCCCTATGTATGTAGGAATTAAATTTTATAATAAATTATATCCAGAAATCAGGCAAATAGACAATCTAAAATTGTTAAAAACTACAGTAATATGTTGCTTGATAGCGTGTTTTACAGTGTTTCTGAATATATGAATTTGAATATATGATAGCTTTTGTCTTCTTTTTTCTATATTATTTTAACATTATGTTCTTAATATACTGCTAATATTATATGTCTACAAATTCCTGTATAATTGTTTTCCGTTTTAGGTGATATGTTGCCTTATTTATATAATTCTTGCGTACTCTGTTATTATAGTGATATATCGTTTTAAATTTTGTATCCTAAATTTGTTGCACATACTACTGTTTATTCTTATATTTATTATTTTACTGTATCTGTAACCGAAATGTATCTTGTCTCATTTCACTTTTCCTATACTATTTGTAATTTAGTCTCTTGGAATAAACTATATATATCTACCTACCTATCTATCTATCTATCTATCTATCTATCTATCTATCTATCTATCTCTTTTCTTTTTTTTGCGGTGGGGGAAAATCTTCCGAAAGTCACCACGTGCTGTTTGTTACGTGGTAGTGTGGGATTTTTACCCACTAAAAACCCCACCTCTTCACTCTCACATCCTGGAATCACTTGGCAGCATACATCTGGATGCGGAGGTTCGATCTTACTCCTTATCTTCTTTGCATGTCTCTTTCTTCTTCCTCTTTTTTTTCTCATTATTTTCCTTATGCATTTTCCGATTTTTCTCTGCTTTCCATCATCTCTTCATTGATATTGTTACTGTTTAAAGTAGCTCCTACCTCTAGATTTGCTCTTTGTCGTTCTCTTTCCCATCTGATACATTCGAACAGAGTATGTGCTACGGTGTCCCGGTTCTCGCAATATGCGCATGTTTTTTTGCTCGCTTTTCCTATTTTGTGGGTGTATACCTTAAAGGAACCATGTCCAGTCAGTATTTTGGTGATAAAGTAATCCGTGTGTCTGTGTCGACATTTGGTCCATTTCTTCACGTCGGGCATGAGAGCTTTCGTCCACTGGGCTACTTCCAGTGTTTCCATCCACTGAGCCTGCCACAGATCCAAGCTTGTTTCACTTTCTTCTTTTTTGGCTTGCAACGTATATCCGTCTTCTCTTTCATAGAGCCTTTTCCTTTCGTCTATTAGGATGTGGGAGAATCCCAGCCACCGCCCGAGTTGCTCTTGCAGATATTGTTCTATATCAGCTTATGACTCTTGTAGAGCTTTCCTTTGTATGCTTACTAGCATTTGCCTATATCGCTTTTTTCTTAAGACCGTGTACCATATCGGTGCGTCATACGTGAGTATTGACTGTGACATTATATAAAACCTCCCGCTTTTTACTCCTGGGTCCTTTGATATTGGGCATAGTTCTCGTGAGCAATGCTACGTTAGTCTCTGCTTTCTTAATTGTATACTTGACGTGTTCGCAAAAGGTGTCCTTGTCATCGAGTATATACCCAGGTACTTCACTTGTCTTTTTGGTTCTATATGGACGTCTCTCAACACGAAGTTGATATTCCTCCTGTCTCTCTTTCCTTTGAGGATAACCGCTTTTGTTTTTTTCCGGCGCGAGCTCCAGGTAATGACGCTTTAATCATGCATCTATAACTTCCAGTGCATCATCTCCCTTTGATGCCTGTTTTTTAGCTCTATCTGCTACTAGTACCATAGCGAGGTCGTCAGCAAAACCTACGAGCCAGCCTCCTTCCGGCATCTTTTCTTTAAGTACTCCATCGTACAGAATGTTCCATAATAATGGGCAGAGCGACGAGCCCTGCGGGACTCCGCCCGTGTCTTTGTATACTTCCCCTCTTTCGATTTCCAAAGATCTTTCTTCAAGGTAGCTACTCACAATATTTGTAAGATATTGTGAGATTTCCCTTTTCCTTAGCTCGTTCACTTTCTCCACTGCGTGCAGTGTAGATCTGCCTTTTCGAAATCCATACTGATGGTTAGACAGTCTCTTCCATAGCTCCTTCCAGTCTTCTTTTTATCAATTTTTCATAGAGCTTACTTATTGTAGTGAGTAAGCAGATTGGCCTATATGTTATGGTGTCTATTCCTTCTTTCCTTGCTTTGGGGATAAGAACCAGAAGCTTTGCTCTCTCAGCCTATTTAAGATACTTAGGAGTCATTTTGGTGCGATCTTGCCTATTATTTTAATAGCTTCCGCAGGGATACCATCGTGGCCTGGAGCTTTTCCGACTTTTAGTTCTTGTAGGGCTTGATTTAATTCCTCTTGTGTAAACGGATGCACATTTTCTACTCCTGCCATGTGTTCCCACTTGTCTTCTCTTGTTGGGAATAGTTTGTTTACTATGTTTCTCTTTGTATATATGTCCAAGCTATAGTGGGCATATTCTTTTAAGTTTTGGGCTACTATTTTATACCCTTGTCATCATACAGTTTCTTACATAGTTCCTCCCAATGTTTGTTTTGTAAGGCGTATATTTTCTTTTGTAGCTCCTTTTTTGTTGTCTTATATGCTCCCGTTGCTTCCAGTCGCTCTTGTTCTGCGATCCTTTCGTCCCTTGCCATTCTCGTGGCTCTTCTTCGATTTGTTAGGCATTTTTGTCTTAGGTCCGCTATGTCTTCGTCCCACCAGTATGGCATACCCTGTCTATTTTTCGTCCTTTGTGTACTTCCTTGATAGGCTTCTTTCAGTGTTTCTTCTAGGAATTCCACCGTATCCTTTTTTCCATCTCTATTTAGCTTCTATTTCACCAGTTCTTTGAAGGCATTCCAGTCAACTATCAGTTCACTTTTTAGCTCCATAATGCGTTGTGTCTTATCTTCAATGTCGATTAATATGTCTCTGTGATCGCTCAGGTTCTCCGCGTCTAATACTTCCCACCCTGATATTTGCCTTGCTATGCCCTGTGTGGAGCAGGTGATGTCAATATATGATTCCACATTTCCTCTGTCAATGGTGGGTATCCTGCCATTATTATGAGCCACCATATTTAGTTTCGCCATCCATTGGGTGAAATACTCTCCTCTCCTATCCGTAGTCGGAGAGCCCCATTGCGGGGATTTTACATTTAGATCCCCCGCCAATATGCTTTCACCTGGCGTATTTCTGCATTTGCCCATGATATCGTCAATCTCTTGTTTAAAAATTTATAGGGGAACATTTGGCGAATTATAGCCGCAATGTATCCTGTAGTCTTTAATGTGTACGGTTATTACCCCCTCCCCAGTTTCCAATTTAGTCACTCTTATTTTCCTATTTCTAAAATATATAGCCACATCTTTTCCGCTATCTGTAATTCCGCCTCTCCCCACTATTACTTTCTTGTTTCGTTCTGTGCCTATTAACGTATTCACGTCTTTGTCTCTAGCCGTAGCAAAAGCTATATCGTGCGCCACGCTTCTTCTATTTAAATTGCATTGCATCACCCTGAGGCCTTTCCCTGCCTTTTTGTCTTTCGTTTTCAACCAGCTTTTTATAGGTTGGGCATTTCATACTATCAATTCTATGGCCTTCTGTTTTACAGCTTGGGCAATATTCTTTGTCTTTGCATTATTTTGCTTTGTGTTCTCTTTTCCCGCAGTTCAGACATCTCTCTTTCCTAACCGGCCCCTGACAGTTTCGCGCTGCGTGTCCATACTCTTGGCACTTATAACATTTAACTGGAGTAACCCTTTCCACCACTCGGCAATTTATCCATCCTATTTTAATACTCCCGGATCTAATTACGCTCGTTGCTGTACTTTTGTTTATCTCGACTGTGGCATTCTGGTTTCCGCCGTATGCTGGTCTCATTGATTTGACTATAATTTCATGTTCTTTAACTCCGGCTTGTGTAAATGCTTCCATAACTTCTTCCTTTGTCGTATTTCCGTCTATTCCGTTAACATGGAGCGTCTTTTTTTTGGTTTCATATCTTATTATTATTTTAGTGTCTTGCACCTCTTTCGTATAAGTTCTTTTATTTTCCTGGCACTTTCTTCCCTCCCCTTCTACTGATATAATTAGGTCTCCTTCCTTCCTTTTCTTTACCGCTTTTACCTCGTATTTGGTTTTTTGGATTTCCCCTTTCACTGTTGTGAGAAAGTCTGCGTATTCCTTTCCATTTGACTTTACTATGACTGTTCCTGTATTTATCGCTTTTCTATCGGGTTTTCGTTTTTTTCCATCGTCTTCCACTCACTTTCCCTTTGTATGTATATTTTAACTTTCGTGTCTGTTCCTCTGAATACATATTCAGTTACTTTTTTCATTTCTTCGAGATTAATATTTTAATATTTTCTGGGGCTGGTATATTGATAACTGGTCTTTGGTTCTTGCTCGCGAATTCTTTCAGTCTCCGCATTGTTGCTATGAGGTTGGGTATTTTACTTGTTTCATCAGCATTTTTCTGCGCAGTAAGCCCGAGCACGTACCTTTCTTTCTTTATGAACCCGTCGCTTTCCATTTCCATTTAAATATATTTTATTAATTTAAATATTTATAATAAATGGGCCTATCCTAGAGGTATATATGAAAACATATAATAGAAAAGTAGGTACATTGTACGATTTAAACTGTCACGTCTTAAAAACATGCAAAAAACACGCTATAAAACGTGACAGAGCCGATGGTATGGCTGGAGACCTCATTAGAAAAACAGCTCTTTTAATTGTAAGTTCTTGTATTGACATTTCTTATGAATTTATATCAATTATTGATATTATTTTAACCTCACGGTTAACACAGAGGAGATAGAATCCTCCGCCACACTTCTCAATGGAGCGATCACTGCCTCATACGAGAGCAGCTGTCCTCTAAAAAGAAGCAAGGGAAAGAATAAAGTTCCCTGGTGGAACAGGGAACTTTTGAACCTACGCAAGGAGACACGCAGGCTTAACAGGGCTATGCGCACTCAACTCCCGGAGGACTAGGACGACTACAAACGATCCCAACGCCTCTACAAAAGCCACATTCGTAGCAATAAGAGGGCAGCCTGGAGGAAATTCTGCGAAAGCATTGAAGATCTTCCAGAAGCCGCTAGGCTCTGCAAAGCCCTTAAGAAAGATAGACCTTCACAGCTGGAGGACTTGAGGCTTCCTTCTGGTAGACTAACGTCTACCAATGAGGAGCGCCTCAAGTATCTACTAGCAACTCATTTCCCCGAACCCGTAGTGGAGACGGAGGAAGCACCACCCCCTCGGCCCCCCCGCGCTGTGGTCACGGCAGCGGATTGGAGGACAGCCTCGAGGGTAGTAACAGTGGAAAGGGTCAGGTGGGCTATTTCCACGTTTGAGCCGTTCAAAAGCCCAGGACCGGATGGAGTGTTTCCGGCACTTCTGCAAGAATGGACAGAGACACTCATCCGTCCGGTATATCATTTGTTGAGAACCTGCCTGGCCACGGGGTATATTCCTATACCCTGGAGGTCCGTCAAGGTGGTTTTCATACCTAAAGCAGGACGTACGTCGTACGACACTGCCAACTCCTACAGAGCTATCAGCCTAACATCCTTCCTTCTCAAAACTTTAGAGAGGTTGGTTGAAAGGTACGTCAAAGACGGAGCACTGACCTCAGTACCTCTGCATCCGTCACAACATGCTTACCAGGCCGGTAAGTCAGTGGAAACAGCCCTTCATCCGATCGTTTTGAGGATCGAGAAGGCGCTGCACCACAAAGAACTTGCGGCCGGAGCCTTCTTAGATATCGAAGGAGCCTTTGACCATACCTCCTTCGATTCAATCTGCGCCGCCGCTGCCTATCATGGCATCGAAGACACCATCATTAGATGGTTGAGGGCCATGTTGGCGGGAAGGCAAATAACAGCTGCCAATGAGGAAACGGCAGTTAAAGTTTCAGTAAGGAGAGGCTGCCCACAAGGGGGCGTCCTATCTCCTCTGCTATGGAACCTCGTTCTCGATGGCCTATTACAGGAACTCGAGAACGAGGATCTTTTTGCGCAAGGTTACGCAGATGACCTTGCAATCATCATCTCGGGAAAATTCCCAAATACGGTCAGCGGACTCGTACAAAGGGCCTTGCAGATCGTACAAAGATGGTGCAATGACCAGGGCCTTAGAGTCAATCCCTCAAAGGCGCAAATGGTCATCTTTACTAGGAGACGCAGGCTAGACGGTGAAGTATCTAGGGGTCATCCTGGACTCTAAGCTGACCTGGAGAGATCATATAGAGAGACAAGTACAAAGGGCCACTACAACCCTATGGGTATGTAGAAGAACCTTTGGCAAAACATGGGGGCTAAACCCCAGGGTGGCTATGTGGTACTATACTGTCATAGTTAGACCAATGATTACGTATGCCTCTGTTGTCTGGTGGCCTGCCACAACCAGGTCAACCATACGACAGAAGCTAACACAACTCCAAAGACTTGCCTGCTTAGGAGTCACAGGAGCAATAAGCACGACCCCCACAGCAGCTCTGGAGGTCCTTCTGGACCTTGCGCCCCTTCACCTAGTGATTGTGGCCGAGGCTCGGAAAGCGGCTTACAGACTGGAATGTGGAGGTCAGTGGAAGAAAGGAGGAGAACAATCAGGTCACACAAGGGCCCTAGCTGATGTGATAGGAGCCCACTCACTTCTGGAGGCCAGGAGTGACGACGTGATGCCTTCCTTCTCCTTCGCACAACCCTTCGAGGTAGTCTTCCCGAAAAGGGAAGACTGGAGACAACTCGAGGACATACTAAGGCCTGCAGATATTGTCTGGTTCACAGACGGATCGAGGCTAGAGGAAAGTACCGGAGCGGGTATATTTGGGGAAAGGCCCAGGGCTGAGCTTTCCTATGCCCTGGGCAAATTCGCCACAGTATTCCAGACCGAGATCTTCGCTATTTTGGTCTGCGCACAGGAGAATATCCGAAGGAAATACTCCAATAAACACATATATATATGTAGCGATAGCCAAGCGGCCCTCAAGGCCCTTGCATCGAATCGGACCAAGTCAAAACTGGTCCAAAACTGTAAACAGGCTCTCTGTGAACTTGGCTCATCAAACTGGGTCAGGCTTCTCTGGGTGCCTGGACACAGCAACATTGAGGGTAACGAGCGGGCCGATGCTTTGGCCAGAAGGGGCTCTCGTGAACCTCTGCTCGGTCCGGAGCCGGCTCTCGGCTACCCTAGATCCCAAGCCAAGAGGTTAATAGATAACTGGACTCGCTCCCAGTTCATTGACCTCTGGGATTCCTATCCAGGACTCCGGCAAGCGAAGCTCCTAATCGCAGGACCCTTGCCGGAGAGAACAAAGCAATTTCTGCGTCTAAGCAGAAAGCAAATTAGAGCCGTAACAGGCCTCTTGACCGGACATGGCTCTTTTAGGAAACACCTACACACAATGGGGGTGGTTGACCACCCTGATTGCAGGTTCTGTGAGGACGAGGAGGAGACCTCCATTCACGTCCTCACTTCTTGCCCAGGACTGATGAACCTGAGGCACAAGCACTTCGGCGCTGGCTTTCCAATGCTGGAGGAAATAATGAGTTCTCCCGTGGGAAGGATTTCAGCCTTTGGGCTGGAATCCGGTCTGTACGGGGGAGCTCCTTAATTTGTTAGCGGTAGCACAATGGGCCACAAGGCCTGAGTGCGGCGACCTCCAGGCGCCCCGCTAAAAGAAGAAGAAGAAGAACCTCACGGTTTTAAGTGAGCTGAAAGCTCTTTTATAATAGAATTTTTTGGAAGGCAAGTGTTTAATTAATTTATACAGGAAAATTAAAGAAAAACCTGTTTAAATCCTGTCGTCGCTTTCCGGTGCCTCCGTATAGTGAGCTTTATGTATGCCATATGCTAATCCTTCTGGTATTCGGCTGTTAGCAATTCAGCTAATTCGGGGTACCTTTCCATGTATCTCCTTTCTATTCCTTTGTCTATGCCTGTATTTACTGCATATATTGCCAAGTCCCCCTATTGCTCTAATAACGGTTTTCCCACTTTTAGGTCAGCGTTTTGAAATATTTTTTCCCGCCACGTTTGGTTCAGAAGGCCTAGTAGCTCTATCTCGCTTTCTAGGTTTAGCAGTTTTCTGTTTACTCCTATAGCCCTCTCTTCCTCTTTTCTTTCCCTCTGTTCCTCATTTTCAGGACCATCGTACTGAGTGCCGATCGTGACTTTACTGTCGCTAGTTTGAGTGCTCGTAGTCCTTGTCCTTTTCTTATGTTCCTTTGTTGTTTTATCCGGGCTTTTGTTGTCCTCTTGTATCCCGCTGGTCGCCTATTCAAGCCACTCGCTTAGTTCCTTATTTTCTAAGCGCTCCAATTGTAGAAGCATCCTACCAACTATGTCCTTCAGTTCTTTTTTGGGATTGTACATTTCTCCTAGAGTTTTGTCTAGTTGCTTTACTTGCCAACTTATTTTCTGCATGATATTCTTGAATATGTCTGCCATCACTGCCTGGGACCCAAGGGTTTCGGAAGTAGTTTCCCATCTCTTGCGTTTATTTGACTGTTGCAATGGAGTCAGATGCTCGGAGGCACTCGTCTTCATAAAATCTTCTCTTCTTGGAGAGTCACTGCATGCGGGTTCCCCTAAGCTTGGTAGTGACGCAGTTCTTTGTCTAATTGGACTTCTTTGCAGTGAGCTCCTTCTGGCGAAGGGATCTATCACTTTATCTACTTGTGTTTCTTTTTAATTTTTCATGTTTATCCCACGAGTTGGGTCCAAAACACTCGTCGCCCTCCAGCAGTGGGCACTTACTGGAGGGAAGGCTAAATACTACAGAGTGCGCCTGGTGCTCTGCGGGTTTTAACGACTACGCTGTCGGTTATTTTATAGAGGTTGTCTCCTCGCGGGTCGGCCGGTTAAGGCAAGCACCCCCGGCTACGATTCCCACACGACATTTCCCTGCGGTGCCATTTTTTATTTCCGTAGGGGTCGTTGAAGTGTGGATCGTGGTTTCGGTGTTAAGCGAGTGAGTGGCACAGCTCACTCGTGGCTCGAATTGCCCCCAGGTGCGCTATTGCCCGTAGCCACACCAGGCGTGGTGTGGATCCTGGGGTTGAGCAGTCCTTAGTTTTCACCGCTCACCTTCGACCTTTCCGGCATGGGTGGCCCTGCCAGGAGTCGTTTGCGAGACTCCCGCCGGCATAGCTCTCAGGTTCATGGCAGCTACTTAAGCCCCTCCACCAACGACAAGGTCTCACAGCTCCCTGGAGAGGATCTATCTATCTATCTTTTTTTTTTTTTTGGGGGGGGGGGCGTAGCTACCCACAGGTGGCCCCCACTGACACCGGAGCGCCACCCTGGTACCGCTTTCGCATTTATTCGGGGTAGTGTCCGTTTGCGCCCTGCTTAGCGCCGCCTTTTTCATCGTCACTTCCCTACGTCCCCCATCCTCCGTGAGATTAGGGGTTCAGGGGCGATTTCCTTGTGCGTTAATCCTCTCGTTCTGCTCCATAGGTCGCTTGTGCTTCATCGTCGCGATGATGTACGTGGACACCGCCAACCAGGCTTCTTCGTTTTCAAGCATACACGTAATGAGGTTTCCTTCGTGTATACGCACTCCGAGTGTCCTCTCAAGCTGTTCTCTTTCCGCTTCCATTGCACTGCACTCAAAGATGGTATGTTGGGCGTTATCTGGGGTTTGCCCGCAGTGAAGGCATGCAGCGCTTTCCCTCTTTTTGAACCTGGCCAGGTATTCGTTGAAACAACCATGACCTGTTAACGCCTGGGTCACCATTCTTTCACGTTTGGAATGAGTCCATACGTCCATCTGCCCGTCGTGTCGGCATCCCATCTTTCCTGCCATTTAACAAAGAGTCTTTGCCGTGCCGCTCTCTTCGCTAAGGCCCTCCTTTGTTCGTCTCTAGTGTCATTACACTCTCGATAGATCTCCTGCCTTTCTCGGATAAGGAGATCAATTGGAGGTGTACTTGCTAGTACTAGCGCTGCAGTTTCTGACACCGTCCTGTATGCCGAAATTACCCTAAAGGCACTACGTCGTTGTACGGCGGCAAGCCTCCTTCTTACCGTTGTTCTTTCAACCGCGTCACCCCAAACTTCCGCTCCATACAGGATCTTGGCGTGGGCAACGCTATTCAGTAGCCTTCTTTTCATCTCACTGGGCCCCCTAATGTTAGGCATCAGGCGTGCTAACGCTGCCGCTGATGTTGCTGCTTTCTCCGCTACAATTTTTGTATGCTCTTCGTACTTCAAGCCTGCATCCAGTTGCACCCCCAGATATTTTACGGATTTCTTCCATGGCACTCTATCGCCATCCAGAGACTGGGTAGGGATCGGGAAGAGCCTCTATTCCGTTATAAGTACCGCCTCTGTCTTATGAAGTGCCAGATCCAGCCCGCGTGTACGGAGCCACATGCTGGCACGGCGCATGCACTCATTCATCTTAATCTCTAATATTTGCGTTGTCCTCGGTGTCGTAACCATCGCCACGTCATCAGCGAATGCGATTACACCGCTTTCTTCTGGGAGAGTCAGATTTAAAAGACCCTCGTACATCACATTCCACAAGAGTGGCCCTAGAACCGATCCTTGTGGTGCTCCTGCCATCACCTTGAATTCTTTAAGCCCTTCTGTCGTGTTGTAGATAAGTATTCTATCCGACAGGTAATTATCCACCAGATGTAACAAATATCCCGGTATCCTCCTCCCGATCAAGGCCTCCATGATCCTGTCCCACCTGGCCGTGTTGAATGCATTTCGGATGTCCAGCGTTACTAGGGCGCAGAAACCTTTACTCCTACACGGGACGTTCTTGATTTGATCCGCCGCACTGACCACTTGCCTGATGGCATCAACTGTTGAGCGACCCTTCCGAAATCCAAACTGCCTTGGTGACAAACCTCCGTCTGCCTCAATATGTTTTTCTATTCTCTGAGCGATAAGCCTTTCGAAAAGCTTTCCCAGCGTATCTAGCAGACAGATAGGCCGGTACGACGATACCTCCTCAAGCGGCTTGTCCCCCATTCTCAGCAGTATTAGCTTCTGCTTTTTCCATCTCCTTGGAAAAACTCCCTCTCTGAGACAGGTGTTGTAAGTCTCTAACAAAAGATTAGACCATATATCTATGACTGCAGCGATGACCTCGTTTGGGATCTGATCTGGTCCTGGTGCCTTTCTAGGTGACAGTCGCTTTTTTGCTTCTCGCAACTCCTCGACCGTAAACGGTTCTAAGATGTTCTCCTCTTCTTCCTGCGACAGTCTTGGTCTTATTTCGTGGTCCGGGAAGAGGACTGCTACTATCTCGCCAACTCTTATCGGGCACGTCAGTCCAGGAATCTGTTGCCCGCCTTTCAGTTTCTTGGTAACCAAGCTATACGGTAGTCCCCAAGGATCTTCGTCCACTGAGCGGCAGAGCTCTATTCAGCATTTCCGTTTACTTTGTTTTATTGCCGTTCTTAATTCCTTTTTTGCTTCTTTATAATCTTCCTCCAAGTTTGCTTCTTCTTGCCCCCCCGCTTGCTCGTTGGAATTTCCTGCGAGCAGCTAGGCACCTCCTTCTCATTTCGGCGATCTCAGCTGTCCACCAGTAGACTGGCGATCTTCTGTGTGTTTGTTTCCTTCGCCGTGGCATCGCTTTGTCACAAGCCGCTGTGATTGTGTCTACAGCAAACTCCACTAGTGCCTCCGATTCCTGGCTTTGTGCGATTTGTGGGAGTCTACCTTGTCGTTCTATCGATTCTAGCGACTTTCTGAGTTTGTCTCTATCTAGCTTTCCTGTAACCCATGCTCCCGTTTCTGTCGATGCATTTGGTGTTGTTCGCTGCTCATCTTCGACTGTAAACTGTATGTACTGGTGATCACTCAGTGTCAGCTCCTCCAGTACACGCCAATCAAACGTCCTGGCTGCGACGCCTGCTGTTGCCAGTGTGATATCCACCACTGACCCTGTATTGCCCCTTCTAAAGGTATTTACGTTTCCCTCATTCAGGATCACTAGGTCCTGTCTCGCAACCATTTCCGACAGTGCCTCCCCGCGGATGTCTTGACTATGACTTCTCCGTTCGCCGACCGAATACTCTCCTCGAGTTCATCTAGGTCCTGCAGGAAATCGTCGTATTGAGCATTTGGAGAGAAGTAACAACTGTAAATCCTTACGCCGTCGACTTCTGCCCATACGAAGTTGGCCACCGGAGCACTTGCCTCCCTAATATTTATTTTTCTATTTAGCACCGCGATTGCCGCCCTACCTGTCGTGTCCTGCAACCAAGATCCCGATTCCGCCTGCTTGTATTGTTCACTCACTCTCAGAATATCACTGCTTTTCTCCACGGCCTCTTGTAGGAGTAAGTCCTGTGCCTCTTGGCTTCTGCCTAGGTTCACTTGGAGAAACCTTTTCATGTTTGAGTCCTTTGTATCCCCCTCCGATAGGATCCACACTTCGAACTGCCTAGTATGTGCTGCGCTCCTCCCGGGTCGTCGCTGTCATTGCACACCACACAGAAGGGTTTCTGTGTGCATTTCCTTGCCATATGACCCTCCTTTCCACAAAGGCGGCAGAGTTTCGACCTGTCCGGACCCGTGCAATCTCGCGCTGTATGTCCAAACCCAAAGCATTGGAAGCATCGCAACACTGGCTTTTTCTCTCGGTCTCGACACATAACCCAACCAGTCCTTATTTTTCCCATCTTTAGCACCACCTCGGCCGTTATTATTGGCATTGTAATAATAGCCATTTGAGTTTCTCCGAAGGTTTTTCTGAGAGCTCTTATCTTGACGCATTCGGGGTCGGTCTCTGGTGCGACTAACTTGATGGCGTTAATCACGTCTATCTCATCCGTAGGGCCGTCAAGATCCCTTATTTCAATTGTGGCGTCTCGGTTCGTATTTCGGACGCTAACATCATCCCCGAGTGCGCCAGCCACAGCGTTTTTAAGTTCCTCCACCTTTTCGCTTCCTTTTGCGATTTCAATTAGCAGCTCACCGCTTCGTGTCTGTCGAATTTTGGAGATTTTTACCTCTAGTGCTACTGGGTCCACTTTTGTCTTTATATTTTTTAGCACTTCTCCATAACTATAGAACGCATCTTTTGATTTGACAGCCACTGCTTCCGGCCGCCTGCTCCGTATACTCCTTACTGTTCTTTTGGTACCGTTTCCTTCCCCTTTCTTCCCGTTCCGTTTTCGGTGTTCGACCTCTTGCCACTTGGGTTTGTTTCCCTGCCTCTCCGTTGCTTCTCCTGTTTCTGCAGGGATTTTTTGTACTCCTTTTTGAGCCGACTCCCCTTTTGCTAGGGTTCTTTCTCCCCGCATAATAACCTCTGGGGGAGAAGGAGGACCTTGTTTCTTGCTCTCGCTTTCCGCCTCGGTGATAATAATTCCTTCGACTTCGGGATTGGTCTGTACCGAAGTGTTCTTTAGCCGCCTTTTGGTTTGCGTCTCTCGATTCGTTTTTTGAACCAGTGGTTCCTTTCCCTTGTCTTGCTCCTTTTGCCTATTCGAGGCGGTCCTGTGCTCCTCCCTTGCTTTAATCTGCACTTTTCTAGCCTCCCTCAGTCTTTGGAAGTATAGCACTGCTTCTATTATCGCATCTCTAATTGGCTTGTGGATATTTCTGGCGTCCTTGACTAAACCCTCTATAATCGCTATATTCTTTCCTAGGCCCTCAAAGGCCCACTTCTCGTCTCTCTCTAGCTGCTCGATCTCTGCCCCAGCCTTCTTGAATTCTCTGTTTCCATTGATTCCAGTAGCTAAGATACTCCCCTCGGCCCGGGATACCACCAAGGAGGAGCCGCAGTCATTGGCTAACGGTCCAGTGGGGCCTGCTCCAACACCCACATTCTGGACCGGTACTGGGGATCCGACCCCCTGCACCGTAATCGATTTATCCTTATTCTTGTCCATTTCCAATCCGTTGTGTGCTATCCCTCTTTGTCTGGCTTTTCACCCTCGACCCGTTCGGCATGGGAGGCCCTACCAGTAGCTAAGCTACAGCCTACATGGCTCTCAGGATCATTAAAGCGCGCAAGCCCCGCCACGGCGTCAAGGTGGAGATACCGCCGGGGGTCTATCTATCTATCTATTTGCCTATCTATCTATGTATGTATGTATCTATCTATCTATCTATCTATGGTATTACTCAGTATTACTAGTCAAACTTACTTTTTAGCACAGTTTTTTAAAATGAAAGCTTTTTCTTAAACAAATTATTTTTTCGACATAAGTGCACTTTACTCTTGAACGATTTTCATATTTTTTGGTCCTATCCTGTATACTATTTAACTCAAAGCCATTCTAAGTGCACCTGAAATGGTTATCAGACATGCGAAAACTTTTGGGAGTATTTAAACTTTGGTTGTGCAACTAAAAAAAAAACGTTTCATTTGTTGCGCACTTAATCGACCACACTGTATATACTGGGTGTAAAATCAGGTCATGCCTATCATAAAAATGCATTGTCATCGAAACTGAATCAACGTGTAAAATTTCAACTCCGTAGGATAAGCGAAAGTGGTTCTAATTCAGCTTTCAAGATTTTACCTAAACAAACTAATACACTAACATTGCAAGTTAAATAAAAGCTTTTAAAAAGGGATTTATCATTCAGCCTACCACCGGCGCGATACCCCAAGCTATATATACTTTCTCAGTGTAATGGTTAGGGTAATATATATGAATTGTAAATTTACATATATTTAGATAACGAAATACATTTCTGAAATGTGATCATATTTAAACAAAATAAAGAAATATTTTAAAAGTCTACTAGCCTGCCTACTATGTATGTAGCTGTATGTACATTGTACGGTGCTGACTGTATATCTACATTTTACAAAAATTCGTCCATAATAAAAGACCCGAGAGAGATAGATATAGGGAATGCTAATATCAATCGATGCAGAATTCAACACTATTAAATTTTTGAAAATATACAGGAGGTTCTATTTGAAAAAAAAAATGACTATTTGACGTATGTAGCTGCATGTACATTGAACAGTGCTGATTGTATATCTACATTTTACAATGATTCCATAATAAAAAAAAAACGAGAGAGATAGATATAGTAAATACTAATATCAATCGATGCAGAATTCGAATTCTATTAAATTCTGTAAAAATATACAGGGGGTTTCATTTGAATAAATTGACTATTTGACGTTTGAACTAAACAATGTTCAACTGTGAAAATAAAATGTATAATATTGTGAATACATAAGACCACTCTTAGTTAAAGCATAGGGTACTTGTACGAGTTCGAAAAGAAAGTTTCTTAATCGGCTACATGATAGTAACCGTTAAGAATATCCAACAATATTATTTATCTCGAAAGCTGGTAGATTTGAGAGTATGTTTTGGTACATAAATCCAAGCTAAAATTTTGTGAGGAATCCAAACATACAATCAAATACATCTATTTAAAATAACAAAGTTAAGTGATACATCCGGTATAAGCGGAAGTAACACATACATGAAAATATTTTCGTTAGATCAGCCATATCAAAAACGCTCCTATACCAATTTTCAAATTTCTAAACTCCACAGATTCCAAGAAACGTCTAATACCCTCTATCTGTGAATGACCCTGTATGTCAGTATCTTTTATATCTCTTGTTAAATAAAATAAACTTAAGAAAGAGTTTTAATCTGTTTTAATTTAATAATAATACTTAATCCCGATAATAACAGCAATTATTATTATTGCTATTATTGCTATCATCATCATTATTATTGGACACATGCGCGATATTTAAATGAATGCAATAGCGTAGCGAGATTGCTGGTAGTGGTGGTGGGAGGCCAGCCACGCTTTGATGAGTGTCACCGTCCGCTTGAGACTGAAAGCGCACCGCTCGAAGGCTAATTTGAAAAATCAAAGAAACTGAGAAATGATTGAAATTGAAAGAAAATTAAACTTGCACATCATTGTTCCATCCCTTAAGTAATGATTTTTAGAAACCAAGAAATTGACAGTTCTAATATAGCAATATTTTGATACAAAGCACGGTTGAAAAAAAGTCCAGCTTATGCAGTCGGTCTCGCGATATATAAAAACATCCAGATTGGATGTCCGGCATCTGACAAACACCTACACTTCCCTCTTCCTACCTCAGGCGTCATGTGGCTCTCGCTGCTGGAAATAAGCAAGCCCCATCCAATCTCTTGGCAAATAAACAAAATGGACGCAGTGATGCGGAACATTCAAGCGAAAACACTAGTCTCTTGGAAGCACGAAAACATATCTGGACGTAAGCGGGTGGGAGGGAATGCACACTGCTAGATGCAGAAACAGAAGACTCAGAAGAAGAATTAAAAGAAGCATGGAAACTTAAAGGAAGCATCTCACAGCATGCCCCATATACCATCTCTTGGCAAACAAACAAAATGGACGCAGTGATGCGGGACCTTGCGAAAACACAAGTTTTTAGGTAGCATGAAACCATATCTGGATGCAAGCGGGCGGGAGGTAATGCACACTGCTAGATACAGAAACAGAACAAATAGAAGGCTCAGAAGAAGAATAAAAAGCATGGAAACTTATATGAAGCATCTCACAAACACCTACACTTCCTATCCTATGTTCCTACCCCATGCGTCATGTGGCTCTCGCTGCTGGCAACAAGCATGTCACATGTCCAATTCAGCGTATGCAGCCGGTCCGGCTGATCAAAAATCGTCCGACAGATATGTGTGCTAGTAGTGTACAGGCCAAAACAAACACTTTACGCTAGGTTTGGTCCGGTAGCTGAAATTTGTTTTCAATTTTCGGTTACCGCGCACCGTCCGGATATGTCGTCTGTCAGCGTAATTGGGATATCGATAACCATAAACAACTAAATAAATACACCGCAGGAAGGTTCCCTAATATCGGTATATATCGAAAGATCAAAATTGGCATTTTCACAGCATCGTGAATTACATAGGCGAAATCGAAAAATTCAAGGGACAGCAGTGAACGAAAACTAGCATTTTTTGACATTTCACGAAATCGCTTTGTTTTTTGTTCTATTAACGGTACGTTGATAGACGCACAACCATGGAGAATTAGGGACAACTATAGCGTAAGCATAGTATAATTTTGACCCTATTCTGTCGATATAGGGTACTGATGACCTGAAAATGAGATAATGAAGGAAATATGTACTATGTAAAACGCTTTTTGTGACCTGAATATCTATTTAGAAATAGGCTTGTGAAAAAACGCTATTGACTGTCTTCTCTAATTAATTGATTGAAAAATAACTTTTCTAACTATAAAACTTCACATTAAAAACGTGAACATGATGTAATTCATACTTAAATTGCATAAACGGAAATATTTTGAATAAGAAAAGTTGAACTGCAAAAAAAAAATCTGACAATATATTTTTAATTACAATAATTGATAATATATTTAAAAATCATTTTAGGGTCAAATGTGTAAGAGTACCTTCATATTAGAATGAGCTAAAATTCCATAAAATAGAGTTGCATAAAGTTTATTACCTGGAGACCTCAAATAGTGAATTTATAGCAGTGCTTAAACATTTTTTTCCTTCAATTAGGCACCATTGGTCTACCAATACAATTATTAGTAACGTAATTGTATTGGCAGACAAAATAGTGGTGCTTAATCGAAGGAAAAGAAAATGTCTAAACACTGCTATAAATTCACTTGGGGTCTCCAAATAATAAACTTTATGCAATTCTATTTTATGGAATTCTATATTCAAGTTACGAATAGCGTTTTGCATAGTACATATTTCCTGCATTATCTCATTTTTAGATCAACATTAACCTGTATCGACGGAATCGGGACAAAATTATACTGTACTTACGCTATAGTTCTCCCTAACTCTTCCTATTACTTCCCTCGCATACCGAAGGGAAGTATTGTATTCGAGAAAAAATCACCCTCCGAGATTTTTTCGGATTCTGACGTTTCAGAACACGTAGATTCCGAAAATATAGGTTTTTCAATTCCGTCAGTCTGTCTGTCTGTCTGTCTGTCTGTCTGTCTGTCTGTCTGTCTGTCTGTCTGTCTGTCTGTCTGTCTGTCTGTCTGTTGGTGTATTTACTAAAAAACTACTTGACGGAGAGCAGTCAAATTTGGTAGGTAGTTAGCCCTACTGTCAGCGAAGAACTGGTAGAATTTTCACTGAAAAATATACAGGGTGGACCGTCTAAACGGAATAAATAGTGAAAAAAATTTTTTTTTGCTCAAATTTAAAATTTCCACGTTTCATGACGCGCTAAACCTGTTTCAGGAAAAAAAATTTTTTGAAAATACTTTTCAAACATTTTTGAAAAAATTTTTACCAAGATGAAAAAAATTTTTTTTAGCTCAAATTTAAAATTTCCACGTTTCATGACGCGCTAAACCTATTTCAGGAAAAAAAAATTTTTGAAAATTTTTTTCAAACATTTTTGAAAAAATTTTTACTAAGTTGAAAAAAATTTTTTTTAGCTCAAATTTAAAATTTCCACGTTTCATGACGCGCTAAACCTATTTCAGGAAAAAAAAATTTTTGAAAATTTTTTTCAAACATTTTTGAAAAAATGTTTACTAAGTTGAAAAAAATTTTTTTTTTGCTCAAATTTAAAATTTCCACGTTTCATGACGCGCTAAACCTATTTCAGGAAAAAAAAATTTTTGAAAATTTTTTTCAAACATTTTTGAAAAAATTTTTACTAAGTTGAAAAAAATTTTTTTTTTGCTCAAATTTAAAATTTCCACGTTTCATGACGCGCTAAACCTATTTCAGAAAAAAAAAATTTTGAAAATTTTTTTCAAACATTTTTGAAAAAATGTTTACCAAGATGAAAAAAAATTGTTTTTGCTCAAATTTAAAATTTCTACGTTTCATGACACGCTTAACCTATTTCAGGAAAAAAAAATTTGAAAATTTTTTTCACCATTTTTGAAAAAAATTTTACTACTAAAATGATTTTTTTTTTCTTTCTTCAAATTTAAAATTTTCACGTTTCATGGCATTCTAAGCCTGATAAAAAAAAAAAGTTTTTTGAAATTTTATCACTAGGATAGAATTTTTCTTTCTTTGTTCAGATTTTAACTATCCACGTTTCCATGACATTCTAAAACTATTCAAACAAATTTAAAAATGTTTTTGAAGAATTTTTTAAAAAATTTAAAAACATTTTTAATCTATTTATGTATCACTACTATGGAACAGACGAAAAAATTTTTTTTGCTCAAATTTAAAATGTCCACGTTTCATGATATTCCAAACCAATTTCAGAAAAAAAAATTTGCAACATTTTGTTACCAGTTTGGAAAAAAATTTAACACCAGAATGCTCAAATTTAAATGACATTCTAAACCTAGGTATTTCAGAAAAAAAAAATTGAAAATTTTTTTCACCAACATTTTTCAAAAAGTTTTTACCACTAAAATGGATCGAATTTTTTTTTATTTGCTCAAATTTAAAATTTTCACGTTTCATAGCATTCTAAACCTATTTTAAAAATACATCATTTTTAATTTTTAAACTTTTTTTAGCACTACTATAGAACAGAAGGAAACTTTCCTTTTTGCTCTAATTTAAAATTTCTACCTTTGACATTTTAAACCTATTTCAGAAGAAAAAAATTTGAAAATTATTTTACCATCTTTTGAAAAATTTCAAAAAAATGAAATTTTTTAACCACCACTATACTTCCACTCCATTACGTGAATGTTGGATTGAAAATGTGACAGATGGCAATAACATCTGGCATATGCACCTATTATACTTTTATTGAAAAATGTACAGGGTGGTCATCCCAAGAAATAATTCAGTCATGGTGGACATTTGTAAAGGTATTTGCGCAAGCCTGCCATATGTGGCACCTGCTATTTAGTATTGAACTTTTGCTGTTAAATGAGCAATCTGTATATTTTTTTGACCAAAACTTATCAAGTTTTCTTTGTAATAATAGCAATAACTCTATTCCGATTATTATTCTCAATGTCATTTCGTAATTATTAATTTTTTAGAATGACTGCCATGCACAAATAACGAGGGAAGTTCTGTGTAAATACCTTTACCGATTTTTTTTCCGGTTATTAACGTACCAATGACGTTAATGAAACAAAGAACAAATCGATTTCGCGATATGTCAAAAAATGCTATATTTCGTTCACTTATGTCAGCTAGATTTTTCGATTTCGCCTATGCAGTTCAGGATACTGTGAAAATGACAATTTCGATCTTTCGATACCGACACTAGGAAACCTTCCTGTGGTGTATTTATTTAGTTATGAACATTTAAACATTTCATATCTTGCCTTTTCCGACGAGACTAATTGAAATTTCAGGTCCACCCCAACATCGCGTTAAGCGACGACTTTCGCAGCAGATTGCTCGGTTCGAATCCTGTACGGGTGTAGGTACTATTTTCAATTTGTTTTGAATTCTTTGTATAAAAACTATAAGAAAGTAGAAATAATCTATGTCTAAGTTAATGAATTTGTTCACGACTTCAGGGGTCTATATCGCTATTCAGCACCATTAAAAATGTATGCCGACGTTATTTTTCTTCTTGTTAAATATAAAGAATTATTATTATCTTGCAGATTAACAGTTTCTGTCTCTGGAAAGGCATGAACCGATATGTATGCCAATCGTATTTTCGTAATTACCGAGTGGTAATTAATCGATAAAGAAAAAAATCAGCGTGATACTAGTCTGTCATCCATAGTGAAATATCTCGCAAATTAACAGTTTCTTGAAACGCGCCAACCGATATATGTACTATAATCTATGAAAAATGAAAATAAAAATTATCTACAAAATTAAAATCTACTGTAATCTAATTTATTATTGAATGGTTAGGATTTTTGTCCTCATTTCTACCTTATTCTTCATGCCAGTAAGGGACTATGTGGATACTAGTGATCTTCATGGTCGTAGGGGATTATGTGGATACTAGTGTTACAATGAGATTTGTCTAATAAGAAATAGATAAATTCATTTTAGAATTTTACAATTGCCATCATAACCAGAATGCAGGTTATCGAAAGAATTCAAAGAATGGAAATTAATAATTATGTAGATAGTCTTTATTTTTATTTCTCATAGATTACCTTTTCTCTTCTTTGCTAAATCCTATAAAGAATGTGTTTTATTACAATTGCATACAAAAAAACCTTTAATAAAATCTTTACTGAGGTTAGTTAAATGTAACGCTTAATTTTGCTATTTGTTCATTTTTATACCGTTGAAGCAGGCCCAATGAGAAACTAAGTTTTATCCCTAATATTTAATAAACCGCACACTATCGCTCCTTAAAACTTACCCCTCTTAGTACCTGGTCTCGAGTCACCGCCCAATGAAGTGTTTCGGAATTATCTAGTGGTCGAACAACCTCATAGTCGCCCAAGTAATACAGTCAGATATGACACAACGTTGGCGCAGTTAAATAGGCACTAGGCAGCCATTTATAAAATAACCAAATAACTATTTGTTGTCAAAGTGACTATTTTGGCAGCGCCTCCGCAACATTGTAACAGATAAAAAGAGAGCGCCATTTTTGGAGTGCAACAATTTCATTGCAACTCAGTTTTGTTTATAAAGTTTATTTATTAGCCATATTTGACCAAAAGTAATATTATGTATTATTTGCTTTATTTCTATCATTCATGTTTTGTCCACATTGCAGATTATTTGACTAGAAAATAATTATTTTGCTCGTGTGCATAATTCTGTTAGTTATGACAACGTTCTGATATGCTAAACCGAACAATTATTATGAATGTATCAGTGATTTAATTTTCTGCATATTGCCTCCAACATTAAGATCAATTTCATGAAGTAGAGACAAAGAGTGTTAAGGATTGTTAGAAAGATATGGAATTGTGTGATATTGTGTTATATAAATTATACTAAATTCCGTATTGATATCTGATATTATTTAATAGTCAGAATGACACAGTCCTTTGACAAACAAGTACACTCTCTAATATCAATTAATTTTGCAATCAATGCTATAAAGAATGTAGATAATATGTATCGAAAACTCTCCCTCATTATGATTTCATTAAACTACACCTCTTCCTTAACTCCTCAATTCGACTTGTCGATAATGGTTTCGTCAGTAAGTCGGCAACCACGTTTTCTGTTGAATAATAAACACAAGTACCCACTCCTTTCTCTACATAGTCTTTGACAGAATGACATATTTCACGTCGACACATATGCCTTGAGCGGTTAAATAACTTTTTTTTATTTACGAATAGTGTTCAAAGTTGAAAAAGTGCCTTTTTTCGACATTAAATGACTCGAAAACGAACACACCTAGAAGCCTGAAACTGTTGAAATTGTTGCTTACAATGATATAAAAATGTGTTCCAAATTTCAGCAACATCGGTTTTTAACTTTTTAAGTAATGAACGATCGATTTTTTTTCAAGCCTTAATTGCAAATCTCACCATTTCTTCTGTAAATAATTTAAACTATCCAAACCAGGCTAAAAAATTCAAAAAACTATTCAAATTTAATATACCTTTGGATGTGGCTAAGAAAGAGTTAACACGTTGATCAAGCTACTTTGTGTGACGTTGATCAAGTGTTACGATATTATAATATTTGCCCAAGATGTTCAACGGTGGACCACCCTACGAGCGACGTGGTTAGCGTCACTGGTTTAACCTGGCTAGTACAGTAAAGATACGGAGAGCAGAAAGGCATTGAGTTCAAGGCTTGGGCTCCATAATTACTTAGTATAATATGAAAAAATAAAGATAACGATAAACAAAAGACAAATGTTACATATATACAATAGAACAATATTACAAAAATGTGAGACTATCACAGCACCAACGATACTGTATAGCAAAATATCAAACAGAAATATATACAAAATATACTATATTGCAAGATGCACTATATTACAAGTTGCTCAACGGCAAGGCAAATTTGAGGCGTGTACGAAAACCAAAAATATGTTACAAAAGATACGTCTCATAACTTTACTTCAATACTAAAATTCATATATTACAACAAAATTAGGAACTTGGGATTCTTTACGAGAGACAAAATAACTATATTACAACAAATATGCCTCGTAACATTATCTCAAAATTCATAAACTCTAGACACACTCGTTACAACAAAAATGAACCAATACTTACTATATCACCAACAAGAGTGCATTACAATACTACAATAACACATTGACCGGGAGGAATCACGATAAAAGTAACTACGAAAACAATACTACGATGAAATATTTGCGACAACGAATTCAAGATATAAGCAACTACGAGTTAATATACAACAATGGGTTTAATTATAACAACGGATCTAAAATGTAATCTAACCAAAAATATAATAGATTTCGCTATCCTGATGAAGGAAATTCCTAGATACGGCCCTCTTCTCCGATGATTATGGATTTAAAAGTTATGTTTCACACGTGGCTGCCTTAATCCCATTTTGAGGTTATGAAATCGTAGAAACGTCTCAGTACAAAATTTGTCGCCAAGGCAAAATGAAGAAAATCTCTTCGCCTACAATGTTTTCGTATATATCAACGGTAATTCAAAATGTAGCATAGAAAGGTTGACTTCATATGAATATTACTGTCTTAGTAGAAAACGTAGTAAGTCTTGAAAATTGAATATAATCTTGCTCAAAGCAAATAATGTAACGTTGAAATACTTACGACGTTAAAGGCATTAAACGTAAATAAGTTTGATTAAGAAAGTAATTCTTGTTATTAAAATAATTCTTAAAAAAACGATTTATAAGAAAATCATTTATAAGAAAAATAATTTAGAAGAAAAACCTAAAACAATATTTTAAATGTTAGATGGTATTTACCGGTATAATTAAAACCTTACCTCATGTGATCATCGCGAGGTTTTTCAAATTCTAATATCCCCATTATAGGTTAAACAAAATTATGGAAACATCTAATTAGTTCAATGGTTCAACGCGCCAATATCCTTGACTAAAGATGACGGTCTCGGATGATTAGGGGTCGAGCCTGAGCTCTTTGCCCCAATCATCGCTGTAGATCTGGACCGGCCTCGTAAGGGGTGGGCCTGCTTTTTCGCCTATCCCCCCCGCAAATGCGGACGGTATTGGCGATGTTAGCAAACCTCCCCTGGTCCTGACTGTTGGACCCTGCCAGCTGGGTCGTTTATTCTGGCGCTCTTCTGTCTTGATCTTCTTTCTTCGCTCGCATGTATAGGCTCCTGCGAGCGTCTTTCGTCTGCCGAGAGAGGGAACGGCGGTTACCGAGCCCTCTCGGAGTTTGAAAGGGATTTGGGGGTGTTGACTAGTCGGAAACCCAGGGTGCCAATTGGCATCATGTGCTCCGATTTCGTTGGAAGGAAGTGTGAACTGTGTAGTTCAGGATTGTGTTCGGCCAGAGACGCTTTCTTAGCGTCAGAGGCCGGCACGGGCTAGGGTAAGGGTACCGAGCTGGTTGTTTGCTTGGTACCCCCGGGATCAGGTAATTGGATGTTTTTGGTCATTGTCTCCTTGCGATGCGGCATGCAGATCGGGATGAAACAGATCAAGGGTTAGTTATACTTACCAATTATCCAGGATCTGGAGCTTCGGCCTCTTGTGCCTCGGAGCGTAGTTGGGGTCATAGTCAGTCGCCTGTCTGACCAGCGGATTCCCATGCTCTGCTGCACGGGCGTATAGATTTTTCGCTCTGTCCCGGATGACTTCAGTTACTGGGGTGTATTCCAGGTCTCTGAAGATGTCGGCGTTTCTGACAAACCATGGTGCATCCACGGCGCACCGAAGTACGACGTTTTCCACGGCTTGTATCCTCTTCAGATGGGTGGCTGCTTGGTATTCCCAGGCAACGGAGGCGTAGGTCAGAATAGGTGCAATGAGGGTCCTGAAAAGCGTGAGCTTGTTCCTCAGGTTGAGTTGGCTCTGTCTACCTATCATAGGGTAAAGTAGAGTCCTCCTCGTCCTCGTTTTCTGTATTATCGCTTCCGTGTTCTGTCTCCACGTCGAGAAAGAGTTTCACCCGGCGTTATTTAGTTGAATTCTCATACCTGGTGCGTTATCTATTATTCGTGAGCGTTAACTGCTGACAGATGACGTATGCTGATTACAGTCTAAGGAATAAAGGCTCTATTAACACCAGGATTTGTGGGAATAATACTTCGGATAATTTATAATTTTTCTAATAAATAGTAACAGTGTAACGAAGGATGCTCTTGAGCATTCCGCATGTTATATGGAATTTTCAGAAAATATTGATTTTGAGCGATTTTATAACAATTTCTTTAGGGTGGGGTGACCTTTTTTTACGCGACGCGACGTATAAAACAATATAGCTTTTTTATTTTCAATGTAGATTATCCGCCTTTTGATAACTTGAAAACGCTATTTAAGACAAAACTATTCCAAAAAAGGGCATAATCTACATTGAAATAAAAGCTTATATTGTTTTATACATCGCGTAAGAAAGGTCACTCTAAAGAAATCGTTATAAAATCGGTCAAAATAAATATTTTTCTAAAAATTCCAACGGCATATTGAATTTGAATAGTTTTTTCAATTTTTTAGCCTGGTTTGGATAGTTTAAATTATTTACAAAAGGAATGGCGCGATTTTATTTGCAAATAAAAAAAACACTTAGCGACTTCAAACCAGTCTCATTTTTTTAGATAATTCAATGAGGAACAAAAAACTAATAATAGTCGAAGCAAATGAGTAGGTCAAGTGTCAAAATGTGTCCGGAGGGTGATCTCTACGGTAAAAGTTGTAGTGAGCTAAAATGTAAAAAGAGAGGTAAAAAAAAGTCCCACCCTTTCCATAAGGATAGAAAAAGAATGAAATAATTTATTATTGCGAGAACGATGAGAGATATGAAAAAAGGTTTCAGAAAAAAATTGTTGAGCTTATAATTTTACTTAAAAAGGTCGTATATATGCATTTACACCCCATTTCTGATGGTTTGGCTGTTAGACCTGTATGACGTTTAGGGGGGGTATGAATGGAATATTCGTATCTGATATTTTTCGTTATTTCCTTTTCTGAATCTCCTTAGAAGAATCTCAACTTTCTTTGCAGATATAAAGTTTCTTTTGTATGTTTGTTTATATAAAAGTTACAAACATCTAAATTTTTAAATTCATGATTTGTCAGGGTTAAAAGTTTCGAAAAAAAATTGTTAAAGCAACACTGTCTTCTTAATGAAATCTCTTCAAAAAAGTCTTTTACAGCTTTTTTTCATCTCACATACCAACGTTGATATCTAAATAAAAGTACTATAATTCCTAGGATTTTTATTTCACTCGACGTCACTGCAATATTGTCTAAGAGCTACTGGCCTCTACAACACATCACAAGGCTGGAAATTTACCAAAATGTTAGTTTAAGTCTTCCTAAAGAAGGAATGGCCGGTTTGGCTAAAGGGCGTCGGCAGGGTGAGCACCCTCGAATTTTTTAAAGTGTTGCCGTTGAAGCTAATATTTATTTATTTACTTCCAGAAAGCTTTCATTTTCAGATGTCAAATAGAGTAGCGGCGACAGAAATACTTCACACGCTCGAGATCCAGAATTCAAATCCTATGTACCCTCAAAAATATTTTCACTTTTGTTTTTAATTCTTCGACCGAATCTCTTGCTCGAATATTGTATTATCTATATTTCACGTCTATAAATGTTTCTTTGCCATAATATTTTATATCAGTGAAAGAAAGTGTTTTCGATTAATGAAGTAGGTACTTTTGAAATCTGCAATTATACATTGAAAAAGGTAAGAATAGTTCAAACATTATTTTCATTTTACGCTCCCTCCCATTGAAAAGAAAACTAAATATTCAATAAAATAAATTCAATATGTGAAACAATCAAAAATGAAACCAAGATTTTTCAAAAACTCGACAAACTCATAAACATTAATTCTTCAAACATTGATATCTAAATAAATACGTTGAATGGAAGGTCGTACAATGGAAAAAACGGAAAAAGGAAGATTGGCGTTTTGTCGGCATCCAATTTACGATGCCGCCACCAAATCAGGAATGGGCTTGTTCAGCATTTTTTTTTTATTTGATAAATCGAAAGTGCAAGTATAAATTAATGGATCTGCAAAAAATTAGAATCTTATTCGCACGTTTAGTATCTTAAAAACTATTACAAATCTCCATCTTGCGAAAATAGGGCGTGGCCAGGCGCTACGTCACTATATGCAGAGACTAGGCGATCTCAATAGACTTGATGCTCCTTACTTGTTATAATTATAAGTGTTTTCAAAGTATTGTTTGTTTTGTTTACTACTTGACAGTAGGGGAGTATAATTTGGTGAAATGTCAAATAATTACAATTTTCTATCGCTCCTGCCGGGACGAATTTTCGATTTTGACCATGCAATTTACGATTAAAATTAATCGCCGACCTTCTACTTTCCTTAGAGACTTAGAACGAACTTTCACTCGACGTATTTATTTAGTTACCAGCGTTTAAAAATTCCATGTTTTTCGACTTTTCAGGTTAAATTTGAAAGGTCCCAGAAAGCCATTTTTCTTACGTCACTTACGTATAGTGACGTCACATATGAGCGCACGGTTTTTGCAACTATTACCAATTTCAACTCCTTATATCTCGAGAACGGAAAAAGTTAATAATACGAAATTTTAAGTGTATAATAAGAATATCGAGTACTATATGAAAAAGTATAAAAACCATGTAAAAAGAATATCATGGAACAAGCCCATTCGGCTCGGTACGAGCGAATCAAAGACGGCTTTTTTGACATTTGTGACACAAATGACACGAATTAGTGACTAGGCCGCCGAGAGCGCTAGCAGTAAGCTCCGCCTTTCTGCTGATAGTCTGTATAAAATTATAATATAGAGTTTTCCCTAAGAAGTCAATTTGCGTTATGTTCCTTCATATAAAAAAAGCAAATATTGAATAAAATAAATTTGATACTAAATCTGAAACAGTAAAAAAAAATTAAGATTTTTCAAAAACTGAACATGTTATCAATATCAAGTTTTTGTAGCCGGTAGTACACAAATATAAAGAGTTTACTTTAAAAGAATCAAACTCGCGCTACGATCCCTCATGCTGAAAACAAATCTACAAATTTATTTTTTTGAATATTTAATTTCCGTAGCGCGAGTTATGTGCCAATATGTCAAGTTTTTGAAAAACCTTGGTTTCTCTTTTTATTGTTTCAGATATTGAATTTATTTTGTTGAATACTTCATTTTTTTTTCAATGTGAAGGAACGTAAAATGAAAATAATGTTTGAACTTTTCTTATACCTTTTGCAGTGTATAATTGCAGATTTTAAGAATGCTTCATTAATCGGAAACTCTTTCACTAATACAAAATATTATGGTACTGTCGTGAGCAAAAAAAAAATAGGACAAGTCTTATAACGTATTTTTTCAAAAATCTAGTTGTGTACATCTAACTTTAATTTTTGTGACATTGTTGGTTAGTTGTCAAAATTCATGGCATATATTCAAATAGGGACAGATTTACATTAGAAAAAAATAGTTGCCATCAGTGCCATGCTAGGTACTCTAAAATAGAAGAATTCTGACGCAGGCGCATAAATAGTCGAGAGTTGATTTTTCTTTACGAAAACCATTTGATAATATTTTATTTTTATCTGAAAAATTTACAATTCTGTTAAAAATGACGTCCTACTATTTTAGAAATAGTCTACAAAAGTGCCACGGGTCTGTAATTCTCAGATAAGCTGTTATTTATTTTTTTATGTAGAGGAAGAACTTTGGCTATTTTTAAAATGGATGGAAATGTTTCTTCAGGTGAGAACTAGATTTCTTAAATATGTAAGTGGAGCCATTAAAAACTTTACTGTTTCTTTACTTACCTATATTAGTACTTAAATCATCTACTCCTGGCGTTGCTGACTTTAAATTCCATGATGATATTAAAGATTTCATTTTCTGCTGCAGGTTCTAAACAAAATTACATCTTTCTTCTTCATATTCAGTTAATTTTAAAAAGGATGCTCTTTTCATCAATGCATCGGCTGATGAAAAGAGCATCCGTTTTCGTACAAGTTTCACCACGACATCCTAACAAAGGTGAAAGCAAAGTAACCCGTGGTTCCTGCGTCCGTATTTTCTGCTCTTACAGCCAATGTCACATTTACACAAAATAATTTACAACAGTTCATCGGGTATCAACTCGTCACTAGTTGTAATTGATCTCAAACCGTTGCTGGTTAATTTCCGTCCCCAGTCATTGGATTTTTTTAATGTCCTAGCCAATATTTTTGAATGGATTTTGAACGTCGATTCAACTTTTCGACGTAGAGAGACACCGCTGCTGCAGGCTCTACCACAATCTGCCGCCACGCCGCACAATGGATTAACTAGCTGGTGTGAGCGCCTCACTTCAACATGAACTATGCTATCAAAAAAGACGGTGAAACAATTGATTATATTTTTCTATCGAAAGTTGAAGTATTCTAGTGCAATATCTGCAAATCTCAACGCTGTAAGTTAAAAAATAAGGTATTAAAAAAAAAAAGAAAAACTATCTCGAGTCCTGAAGGTCTTCATTTTTTTCAAATAAAAATGCCAGCTACGCGAATATCCACTTTACATTTCGATACATGAACAATTGAAGTTATCCCATTTGTTTATAACGAAGAAATATGCATCATTGCGTGTTTAAGTAACTTAATTGAAATATTTCACTTCGGCTTTGAGCTCACTCTTGAAGAGTAGAAAGCTTTTTGTAAAATTGAAGTCGGACCGCCTCATTTTGGGGAATCCAAATGTTACTAAAGTTACTTTTTTACTAAACAATTGAATTTCTCGGAAACTATTCATCCGTCGGGATTCGAATTGCGGTCACTTCTTAAGCACATTATGACTCAGATTTCCTGAGATTGTTGATACATAAATTAATTAATATAGAAAAATGTCATTTTTCGAAGTTTTCTTTTAATTTCTGAGGAATCTAACAAACGGATTTTGATTCAGCGGGCGCCACTTTGTAGGTTTTTTAAATGCCTTCAACTGCCTTGAGACTCTTTACAATGAAGTTACATTCACAGTTAAACGAGAAAAACCGATTATTTCACATTTTTTCGTACGTACAACGTCCGCCATTTTGTTTCTGCAACTTTGTTTTGGATGCACTTGTTTGAAAATTGATATTTCACTTGTGCTGAATATAATCCTGGTGTTTTTTTCCAATGGGAATTACCTCTACAAAATAATCTCCTTCTGCTTAGTTTGATTGGCCTAGATATTCTATTTCGCATGACACAGTCTGGTTTTCTATGCGCTAATTTTCTTTTCATGCGAGAAATAGCATTAAGAGAAACTTTTCTATACAAAATTTAGCGACAAACGGATTGGCGTAAAGAACTAGTTGGTAGCTCTAACGATTTTTGAGTTGTGAGCTCGCGAATGTGAGGTACGACCGAAATCTTATTCTGACGATGACACGGTCGAGTTCTATGTTCCATAACTTCTCTTCGAATGAAGGCACGACTTTAAGAGAAATATAGTAAAAAAAAACCGCTGCCTAAGGAATCACTACTTCCACATCCAGATTTCAAATCAAATTATTATTAAAAATCTGAGGATTTGGCTTCTAGCATATGCACCAAATCCCAAGTTACTGTATTTTTACCAGCTTGCTTTACTTATTTTCCCTTATTTACTCATATTTAATCTCCAACACTTCACCGGAATTAGCACAAAATATAATCTAGTTCCAGATCTCATCATGATACACATGTGCACCTTCAAGTCAATATCTTAAACCGCTTTTGAGAAAACGTGCGCACAAAAAAAGTTACACATCCACCAACCGACAGACCCATAGACAGACCGACAGACAGAACAATATTACGACGTTTTATGACATTCTAAGCCTATTTCACAATTAAAATGTTTTTACGATTTCCTGCTATACTTCCACTCCACTACCTGGATGTGGAAGTAATTAAACGAAAAAGCGACTGGCGTAAACCTGAAGTTTATATATCCATTTAATTCGTTTCTGAGATATTGATGGTGAAACATCGAATTCGATATACTCCGCAACCTCCTCCAGCTTCTCTTACCCTCGCTATAACTATCTTAAATAAGTGTATATACAATGGGTAAGTTGAAATAATGCAACAATTTAACTTATGAGGAAGGAAAAATGAGGTAGAGGTGATGTCTAAAATGCACAATTGTGGTAATTACAAATTATTTCAAAAACTGAAAAAATTTCATCGAATCTAAAAGCGCTTTTGAAATGTCCAAAAATTCTCCAAACCTTTTTTACTTCATTGACATTATGTCTTTTATAATAACGGAGACAGCAATACAGGCAATCCCAGTTTAAGAAACGAAAAATATTTGCGGAGCGTATAATATAAATAAAAAAATATGTGTTAGTTTGCATTAGCGAGTGACGACCTTGTCTAAGTGTGAGATGAATGAAAGTCGCCAAAGCTTGGTCCATAATCTTATCGCAATTGTATCAAATCTATTGCCGTTAAGTTGATACGCAAACGCCTAATTAGCCGGTTTTGCAATGTAACGATATTATATAATATAAACATAAATTTAAAAGAATAAATTACTTAATAATTTTTTTATTTATTGATCGATTTTTTTCCAAAACAAAAGGGTTCTTCCTCTAGCTAACACTAACTTACTGTCTAAATTTCATACAATCTGAATTTTCGTTCTTAAGTTATCGTGTTTACTAGAAACGTGACGGATGGACGGACAGATAAACAGACGGACAGGCGGATGGAAATTATGAACGTTGCTCAGGATTCGATCATCAACACAGTGAGATAAGACTTTTTTTTCTCCAAGAGCGATGTTACCGGTTTTAGAAATGTGTCGATCGAATGCAATATTACTCTTCGTTTTGTATTTGCGACGAGTACAATAAATCATTAGTTCATTATATTCCCTGTGCATGAAGAAATAAAATAAAATCGGTCATTCTGTATCATTTCGGACACTTACTTTATCAACAGCAGCAATATCAACAAGTCAAGAATTTACCACTAACAGAAACATTACATTAGTTAAGACAAGAAAGGTTGTGCCTATCCTTTCAACTCAGCTATACCGTACTGATGAGGACTAACAAGTTTTTAAAACCAATTTTATTCAATTCTTCTATTTTCTTTTTTTAAACAAATTAATTTTACTCATCAATATTTTGCCCAAAAATTAAAACTATGGGGATATATTAAAAGTACATAAAAAACGAGTTATAGTCTGTTTTTAAAACAGGAGGAGCGTTTCAAATTTGATGCGCTAAATCATACATCTGTGATTGGCTAGGCCCTCGCCAGTTTTACACAAGGCAATAGTCGAAAATGTTGACATATTGTAAAAATTTTAATTTCATGTCATAAATTATTTGGTTATAATTTCTATTTTATCGTTTGCACATTATATATCAGTTTTAATCCCTTTTGTATAAATCTGAAGATAAAAGTGGCTAATTACTTGGTGCCTCCATATTGCGTAAATGGTATGGATACTATATAAACTACCTAGAGGCCAAATAGAGGTCGTTGGATTATATAATGTAATAAAATACACACAAAACACTGTAGTCATGTATTGTTGGTTGCCCAAAACGCCACAAAGGTTTTAGTGTATTTTCTAGTTACTTTTATGGTGTGAATGTAACTTTCGTGTTTACTCCTCCTGGTTTAAAAACAGACTATAGTAGTTTTATCTACACCAATTGGGACCCTAGATATGACATTTTTTGCATTATGACCATTTATAAGCAAGCTAAGAGACATTTTTTCAATTAAAAAAATATGCATATTTTTGTTTATACCCCCACAAAGAACCTAAGAACAACTATAACACAGCCCCACAAATAAAAAAAAAAATTGGAACTGAGACGAGTGTATCCCTATGTAATTTTCGACGCTGAATCTGAATCCGGGGTTAAAAAAATCGTACACCCCCAAAATCAACCCCTAGCGCTAAAAAACACTCCCTAAACAGGGTAAAAATTACTTAACGCTCCACGAATGGTCTTAAATCTCAATAACTCAAATTAAATACAAATATTCAAGTATATAACGCATAAATGCAAAGTTGACATTACTTTCCATTGAAAATCACCCCCATGAATGGGTGAAAACTACCCCTCACACAACAGGAAATTTAAAAAAACTGCAGTGATTGCAAAAAAAGCTTACGATGCCCAGTTATTTTAGAAACAGTACGTAACTGCATTAGTCTCGATGCGTTGCTCAAAATCTACCCCCATCGATGCTAAAATTGACTAAATATATGCAGCACTGCAGTTTAGAGGTGAATACTTGCATTGCACCAAAGTCATTCAGTGACATCCCCATGAGAGGGTAAAAATTACTCCTCACATAACAAAAAATTCAAAAAATAGTTGCAGCATCTTTTAGAAAAGCTCAAAACATCTGCATGTTCTTATTTAAGAAGAATCTTTGACAACGTACTTGAAAAGTACCCATATTATGAAGTAGCAAAAATTTACCCCTAGTCTTAACTCAATTAAATTTATTCTTTCTTTTTGTAATATCTTTTGGATTTGTTTTCGAACGATCTTCTGACCGACTGCCGTTTATGCTTTTCAGACGTCTCTCTTTTTAAGGACCAACAGTAATCTGCCATCATGTGTTGTCCCATCTTCCTTGATACCTTTTCTCCATTTGTGATATATCTTGGTGAAAGCATTCACCCTGCTCTTCACTGTAGTCGCAATTTTCTGGGAAATAATCAAGATGGGAATCGAGAAAATGAAGTTTCATGCTCATATTGCACCCTAAGGATTTGAAATTTTTAATCATTTTATCAATTTATATTTAGGGGTGGTTTCCGCCACTCTATGGGGGTAGTTTTTGAGCATAGCATCGAAACTAATGCAGTTACATTCTGTTTCTAAAATAACTGGCCATCGTAAGCTTTTTTCAATCACTGCAGTTTTTTTAAATTTCATGTTGTGTGAGGGGTAGTTTTCACCCACTCATGGGGGTGATTTTCAATGGAAAGTAGTGTTAACTCTGTATTTATGAGTTACATACTTGAATGTTTATATTTAATTTGATTTAAGACTATTCGTGGAGTGTTGTCATTTTGACCCGGGAGTGTTTTTTAGCGCTAGGGGTTGATTTTGGGGGTGTACGATTTTTTTTAACCTCGGATTCGGATTCAGCGTCGAAAATTACATAGGGATACAGTTGTCTCGATAGCAGTTCCAAAAAAAAATTTTTTTTGTGGGGCTGTGTAATCTGAAATAAAATGTTTGATGTACGACTTGATGTCCCTAAACAATCCACGATTCGATTTTCGAGTTTGCAATTGTTTTTTAGAAGTTATTGTAAATATTTGAACTTGAAACGTGGCTTGATGGTTTAACTCCACAAGGGGTCTATTCTTCTAAAGTTGCGTTCGAATATGTGCATTATTGTTCAAGTTATCATCAAACGTCTTTGTCTTACGACTTGGCATATTAACCAAAAAGTTTCGGACAAATCTAGTTTTCTTCGCAATATCATAGTGAATAATTTGTGTCTCTTTCTTTATTACGATACGGGTTGTACAACCAGAGATATTTAAGAAAAAAATGCGAAAAAACGTATTCTTTTATTTAAACAAAAGCTTTCCACCACACGGATTTAATCCAAAACTTTTTACACTTCTTGAAATATTTTCAACAAATTTCAGCAAAGAATTGCTATAGTAAGACAATTCCGTTCTAGGCAATGTAGGCCCTTAGATTTATTCCACTATTATGGCAGGATTGGACAACTACAGATATTTATTTTCAAGTGTATATATACAACAAGAAAGAAATATGAAGAGGCCAGGTTATGTATTAAACACTCTGTAGCAAAATAGTAACATTGTCCCGGATTAATATCCATGCATTAATCTTATTAGATTACGAACACAATTAAAAAACCGCTGCCTAAAGAATTACTACTTCCACATCCAGATTTTTCATCCGAGTCACTTTAAAGAAAACATTTTTACTATATTTGCACTCTGGTATGTGGAAATTATTGGTCATAGAATTTTAATAATATTTGGGGCAGATGTCACATAAAAACATTAGAAAATAATCTGAGAACTTGGTTTCTATATCCCAAGTTTCTGTACGCTTACAGTATGCTTTACTTCTTTACTTCTTTCTCCCCATTTACCTCTACTTACCTCCCACTCCTTCAACGGAATCGTGTCAAAATATAATCTAGTTTTAGATGTTGTTATAATACATACGTGTACCAAATTTCAAGTGAAAATCTCAATTTAATTTGATCAACTCTTTTAATAAGGGAGTGGTGGTGGGGGCATGGAAAATCTTATAAAAAAAAACTGAAGCCTTCGCTTCTAGTATATACACCAAATCCCAAATTTCTGTACTCTTACCAACTTGCTTTACTTATTTTCCTTTATTTACCCTTATTGAATCCCCAACCCTTCAACGGAATCATCTCAAAATATAATCTAGTTCCAGATGTCGTTAGAATACAAACGTATAAGAATTTCAAGTGAATGTCTCATTTTTATTTTATCAATCCCGTTTAATAATGGAGTAGGGATGATGGGGGTTGAAAAATATTTTAAAAAATCTAAGGACTTGTCTTCTAGTACATACACCGAATTTCAAGTTTCTCTACTGTTACCAGCTGGCTTTACTTATTTTTCCCTATTTAACCCTTCAACGGAATAATCCCAAAATATAATATAGTTCCAGATGTCATTATAATATATACGTATACCAAATTTCAAGTGAATATCTCAATTTTGTTTTGTCGACCCCTTTAATAATGGAAGGGTGGTGGAGGGATGGAAAATATTTTTTAAAATTTTGAGGCCTTGGCTTCTAGTACATACACCAAATTTCAAGTATCTGTACTCTTACCAGCTTGCTTTACTTATTTTCCTTTACTTACCCCTATTTAACCCCCAACCCTTCAACAGAATCATCTCAAAATATAATCTAGTTCCAGATGTCGTTATAACACATACGTGTACCAAGGGACCCCGCAGTTTTATATAGTATAAATGGCCCCCTGATTAAGGTTCTCTTTGACCACCAGTCCGACCGAATTCGATTTTTTTATCTAGAGGCGATTGAAACTGTGAACATGTGCGAAGGTCTGCTTAAATGTTCCATAAAAAATCTGAAAATATTCAGGCTCATTCTCTGGAGAAAAATAAGCATCTTTTGTTTCTTGGTGTTTTTTTTTTCAAAGTGTTTCCTTCTCTCGGAAAAAAATAACAAACAAAAAAAATATTTTTTCTGTAATTTTCTTACGGGAAAAGGAAGCACTTTGAAGAAAAAGTTGGGGGAGCATAAGTTGACCATTTTTTTCTAAATAATGTGCCTGAATATTTTGGGATCTTTATGAAGTAGAAAAAAATTAAAATCTAGGGAAATTCTCGGTCGAAATTATTTTTGTCTAAGAAATTCTGAAAACCGGCAGGCGTGTACTTTGAACAAAAATAATCAACTTATACTCCCCCAACTTTTTCTTCAAAGTGCCTCCTTTTCCCGTAAAAAAATTGCAAAAAAAATAATTTTATTTGTTTATTTTTTTTCGGGACAAGGAAACACCAAGAGACAAAAGATGCTTATTTTTCTCTAAAAAATAATCCTGAATATTTTCATAATTTTTATGGAACATTTAAGCAGACCTTCACAGTTTCAATCGCCTATAGATAAAGAAATCGAATTCGGTCGGACTGGTGGTTAAAGAGAATTTTAGTCAGGGGGCTCAGGAGAACATTTTCTCCAAGTTTCAGAACAATCGACGGAAACCCACTTTTACTATAAAAAACTGCGGGGTCCTTTATTTTACCTTTTCTATACATGTTTTCCAATTTTCTGAAGTAATTTTCTGCACTTCGGACGAAATAATGTTTGCTTTTGTAGTTCCTTCAAATTAGTATAAAAAAAATCGCTGTTTTGTGGAAAAACTTTCTACAGCTATGAAACCTGTAAAAAGTGAAGCATTTGGGTTGCCTAAGAATGATTTTCATCCCCCGCAGTTCTAAGAAAGGGTGGTTTTTGAGAAATATATACATATATATGAATTTTAACGCTCTTTCGCCTTTTTTTCTATTTTGAGGAAAAACTTTGCCTTTTGCTGAAGAATATTAGAAGAGCAAAGCTGTACAGTATAAAATTTTGTACAAATTTTATCTCTACGTTTTTGTCCGAATTTCGCACAGTTTCGCCGCTAGAGGGCGCGAAAACATTATTTATATACAGGGTGTCCCGAAAATGCTGGGCAATCTCTCGGATTTGGGTAGAACTAGTGAAAATAAGGTCACAAGTTCGTATATTCTTCTTTCCCCCGAGGTACCCTACGAAGATATTCGCTCTTGAAGTTGAGGGTTAAAAATCGATTTTTCGCGATAACTTTTTTATTATTTGATTAATTTTAATCATATTTGGGTCAGTATCATATTATTTCAATCCAGTTAGGTAAGTTTATAATCTTGGATAACATTATTGGGGGCTCGGGAGCAGAGCACCCATTGCCTTAATAAGGTGTAAAATAATTTTCAGCCTATTTTGTTTTATTTCTAAGGTCATTTTCACCTTTTTGAGCCCTTTTTACGTAAAAAACGTATACTTGTTTGATGTCGGTAATATGAACCGTTTTCGAGATAAATGCACTTAACGATGAAATTGCGATTTTCAATCGCACAAATAATAGTAATTTTTTAAAATAAATAAACACGAGGATTATGTACCAAACAACATTTGTTTCTCTATGAAGTAGTAAGTACTTACCTACACTTATAAAAACAAAAAAACTTGAACACACTAAACACAAAATTTGAAACCTGACTGTAGAAAACTATTTAGGGACATGGAAAAATGAAGATCTATAAAAATTCATAACAAATGCTCCTCCTTCTCTAATGAATGCTTGTCCACGACTCTTTAATGCCCCCACAGGAAGAAATCAAGGGGATTTAATCGGATGATCGGGAAGGCCAAGAAACAGGCTCACCCCGACGTATCCACCGATTTAGATATACTCTATTAAAATGACCCCTCACTAAAATGTGGGGGCGCCCCATCATGCATAAACCATATGCTCTCTCGAGATGCAATGTCAACGTCTTCTAAAAGTTGTGATAACTGCTGTAGGAGAAATTCAAGATAAAGTTGCCCATTCAATCGATTTGGTAACACGAATGGGCCCAACAAGTACCGGCCAATAATTCCGGTCCAAACATTAATATGAAATTGCCTTTGATGGCGCGTTTGAATTGTGGCATGTGGGTTTTACTCGGCCCAAACGTAAAGTCATGGGAGTTAATGACTCTATTTCTTCCAAAGCTCGCTTCATCCGCATGCAAGACCGATCGAATGAAGGCATGGTTTTGTTTTTGGTTCTGTATAAACCACTACGAAAATTGCACCCTAGCAGGAAAGTCAGCTGGGCTAAAGGCATGTACTTTTTGTATATGGTACGGATGAAGCAGTTGCTCTCTCAAAATTCTTCCAACGATCGATTTTGGGACATTCATTTGTAATGATAATGATCTGATATTGACAGATGAATTCGCAGCGACTGCATCCAATACGTTTTCTTCTACTTCAACAGTACGTGTTATCCGCGGAGCACCCCTGTTTACGTCATTTGGCGCAAATCGACCCAAGTAGAGACAGAATTCTTAGATTTTTAGTTTTGAAAGAAATGATCTTATTTTTTACCAGTTTCTCTCAGCCGTTGATCAACACGTTCAACAGATTTGCGATCAGGGACCCTTCGATGGCGATACCGTCGAGCGTATAGTCTTTTTGATTTCAAGGCATTACAAGAAGCCATTCCATACATTAAATGCATATCTGCGTATTCATTGTTAGTGTAAGCCATATTTCAACCGACTAATTACTAAATTAAAGTTGGATTAAGTTAATACTGAAAGATTATGTCACTCCAATTATCTGTTATTTTGATCCATGGTAACCATAAACTGTCATTATTACTCGTTTGGTTTTGTACATAAATCTACATCAATATTAACATGTTCAATGTGGACCCCAGAACTTGGGCTTCAGCATGTGCGGCACCATTTTTTGTCATTTTTTTTTCAAATAATCGACGGGAAGGTCATACATAATATATCAAAGTAAAAATTACTATTATTTGTGCGATTGAAAATCGCAATTTCATTGTTAAGTGCATTTATCTCGAAAACGGTTCATATTACCGACATCAAACAAGTATACGTTTTTTACGTAAAAAGTTGAAAATTACCTTAGAAATAAAACAAAATAGACCAAAATTTTTTTTTTACAATTAAGGCAATGAGTGCTCTCCCCCGAGCCCCCAAGTATGTTATCTAAGATTCTAATACACTGACCTAACTGGATTGAAATAATATGATACTGACCCAATAATTATTAAAATCGATTGAGCAATATAAAAGTTATCGCGAAAAATCGATTTTTAACCCTCAACTTCAAGAGCGAATATCTTCGTAGGGGTACCACGGGAGAAAGAAAAATATAGAAACTTGTGACCTTATTTTCACTAGTTCTACCCAAATCCGAGAAATTTCCCACCATTTTCGGGACACCCTGTATATAAACTTATGTGCCTTTAAATTTTTAGCCAAAATTATGTATTTTGGTGACAAATACCAGGAGAGCGAAGTTGTGGAGCACAAAATTTCCTACAAATTTTGTCTCTACGTCTTTTTAGTTTTTTTTTGAAATTCGCATAGTTTCGTCGCTAGAGGGCGCGAAGGAAAAAATATGTATACATTTTCGCGCCCTTTACCACGAGACTATGCGGAATTCGGATAAAAACGTAGAGACAAAATTTGTACGAATATATATGAAGTGCTGTTGCTGCTGCCCCTCGTTGCTCGAACTGAACAATTCGAGCAACGAGGAGCAGCAATAGCAGCGGCAGCACCAGCAGCAGCAGCAGTAGGCAGCTTTCAGCGAGAACATGAGGATGGCAGATGAGATTCCGCCGAAGCGTCGTTCAGACAAGCATGGCTCCCAGAGGAGCCTACCAACTACACGGGAAAACACTCGGAAGCACACCAACACTTCATTTAACACCGCGGCGAAACTATGCAGAATTAGGACAAAAACATAAAGACAGAATTTGTGGAAAATTTTAAGATATTTCACCAAAATGCATAGTTTGTCCTCAAAATTGAAAAAAGACGAAAAAGCGCTAAAATTCATATATATGTATATATTTCTCAAAAATCGCCGTTTTTTAGAACGTGGGGTGAAAATCATATTTAGGCAACCCAAATGCTCTTCCTTAATTTTTCCTAATTTGAAGGGACTATTGAGTGAAATTTTGAAAATGTGTTGTTTCTTCGCACAGCTCTCTTTAGCTGGCTCCATAATAATTCTAACATTCTTCGAATATTTTCGCCGACATACATTGATGATAATCTACATTTAACTCCTCCATTTCTTCCCATATAATTTTAGGTAATTATCCACTCATCCGTTCACAGAACCGCAGTGTACAATTATTAGTCGACTTCTTTTATACGGAGGTACGAGTACCGTGAATTTTTTTGACCCATCCGTCCATTCTTTTTAGGAGTGTCGTGAGTATCACACCTCGTCGCGTCTAAATAACACTGCCTTCTTTTCTATATGTTGTCCAACTAGTCCATACGCTATTTCACAATTCTTTCAATTTTCATGATGCTGGCTCGTATATTTGTCATTTTAAATTTAAAACCCAAGTTCGAAATCCACCTTGCTAATGTTCTCGAAAATTTTCGCAGAGGAAAAAAGTTGTAGATTAGGCTCAATTGAGCCATACAAGAAGTTAGATTTCAGTTTTTTTTTTAAATACAAGAAGTTACAAGAGGATAAATTCATTTTTGTGCGCGGGCACCTAGACTAATATTAATCATATCATTCTCTTTATTGTAAATTACGTCCCATATACCCTTGGCCATTAACGGATCTACCTACTTTGATACTCTCTTGTTTCGTCGTATTTTTGTTTTTCTGACCCTCCTACTCAATAAATTCTCAATTGTCGACATTGATACTTCCGCCAAGTAAGCCGGTTTTACTTTTGTTCCTCGTTCTCCTTTAATCGCTACTATATTTTTATAAACAATTAGTGCGATTTCTTGCGGTCTTCCCCATAAATATTTTCTACTTGGTTGCTTAAGAGTTGCAATATTCGGGTCTTCTACATTTTCTACGTTTAAACGTGCTGATTAAATTATAAACACAGTAAGTAAATAACAAATGTTGAATCATCTGTACGAATCGTAGCCGATTCTGTACTGCGCAAGCATGTGCCTGTTTGTACACAAGGCCATATATCACATTATGTGACACGGGAGATGGTAGCGACCTGCGCAGTACTGTTGAAAATGACTTGCAGTAGAAATATAACATGGAATTTGTCGCGTATTTTAAGGTTTTAAGGTAACGTACAATGTAATTATTATTTTTTAAACAATAATATGGCCACTCTGTAATATTCCACGATGAAATTATGGTTTTCATATTTCAAATTACATATGCAAATGGCTTCACTTGGCCCTCATGTAGAGCGAGAGGCGGAGTTTCGGCCATTTTTCATTTTTTTTACCCACTATATAGATGAGAAGAGGTAAAAATCTGCTTTTTTCATTCAGTCAGCGTCAAACAATGTCAAAAAAGTTGGTAATTGTCTTGGTTTTTGCATGGAACATCATGTGAGTGGCTTTGTTATGAGAATTGTCCAATAAGAAAGACAAATTGATTTTAGGATTTTGATTGCTAGCATAACCAGAATTCAGGTTATCAAAGGAATGTAAACGATTTTACAAATAGTTTTTATTTCGGTTCTCATAGATAGTTTTTTTTGCTGTTTGTAAAATCCTATAAAAAATATGTTTCATTACAATAATCAAGCAAAAAAATAATTCACTTTTAAATTTGACAACTTTAGAAGCAAACCTTGAACCGAGTTAAAGGTCATTAATTCTTGACAAAACGTCATAGTTATCTGTTTATATCTATAAAACTACTCGAGATATTTTAACAAAATTTGGCTCATAAATGTTTTATAGGATGCGCAATGAGATGCTGGTAATATTATTTGCAAAAAGCCCCTAATGCTATTTACCTAAAAAGGAGGAGCGCAATAAATCATGAATTCAGTTCTCTGCTTATTTTAAAAAAAAATCATTGAAAACTGATCATAAATATAAAAAACCGCTGCCTAAGGCTCTACTACTTCCACATCCAGATTTTTCATTCAAGTCACTTTAAAGGAAACATCCTGACCAGATTTGCACTCTAGTACGTGGAAATTATTGGTCATAGAATTTTAATAATATTTGGGGCAGATGTTATAGGTTCGTTGGTTTCCACTATATACGATAAAAATGACGTTTCTAGTTTACCCTACTTATTTTCCCCTATTCATAACCTGCCACCTCCCACCCCTTTAATGGAATCATCTCAATCTGATGTCATTACAATACATAATAATTGTCCTAACTTTCAAGTGAATATCTCAATTCTATGTTATCAATCCCATTAATAATGGAGCGGAGATGGTGGGGTTTGAAAAATATTAGAAAGAAATCTGAGGCCTCGGTTTCTAGTATATACAGCAAATCCCAAATTTCTGTACTCTTACCAGCTTGATTTACTTATTTTCCCTTATATACTCCTATTTAACCCCCAACACTTTAACGGAATCATCTCAAAATATAATCTAGTTCCAGATGTCGTTATAATATATACGCCTACCATATTTCAAGTTAATATCTCAATTTTATTTTTATTTTTATTTTATTTTATCAACCCCTTTAATAATGGAGTAAGGGTGGTGGGTGGTTGAAAAATATTATTAAAAAATTTGAGACCTTGGCTTCTAGGACACACAGAATATCAAGTTTCTGTACTCTTTACCAGCTCGCTTTACTTTTTTCCCTATTTACCTTTACTTACCCCCCACTCCTTCAACGCAATCATGTCAAAATATCGTTTAGTTTCAGATATCGTTATAATACATACGTGTACCAAATTTCAAGTGAAAATTTAATTTTATCAACTATTTTAATAAGGGAGTGAGATGGAAAGTATTATAGAAAACCTGAGACCTTCGCTTCTAGTATATACATCAAGTCCCAAATTTCTGTAGTCTTACCAGCTTGCTTTATTTATTTTACCCTATCTAACCCTATTTAACCTCCAACCCTTTAACGGAATCATCTCAAAATATAATCAAGTTCCAGATGTCGTTATAATACCTACGTGTACCAAATTTCAAGTGAATGTCTCAATTTTATTTTACCAACTTCTTTAATAATGAAGTCGGGTATTAGGGGGTTGAAAAATATTACCAAAAAATCTGAAGCCTTGGTTTATAGTACATACACCGAATTTCAAGTTTCTGTATTGTTACCAGCTTGCTTTACTTATTTTCCCCTATTTAACCCCCAACCCTTCAACGGAATCATCTCAAAATATAATCTAGTTCCAGATGTCATTATAATACATACGTGTACCAAATTTCAAGTGAATATCTCAATTTTACTGTATCAATCCCTTTAATAATGGCGTAGGGGTCGTGGGTGGTTGAAAAATATTATAAATAATTTTTTGGTATCTTGGCTTCTAGTACATACACCGAATTTCAAGTTTCTGTACTCTTACCAGCTTGTTTTACTTATTTTGCCCCATTTACCCCTATTTAACCCCCAACCCTTCAACTGAATCATCTCAAATTATAATCTAGTTCCAGATGTCGTTATAATACATGTGTGTATCAAATTTCAAATGAATATCTCAATTTTATTTTATCAACCCCTTTAATAATGAATTGGAGGGGGTGAAAAATATTATAAAAAATTTTGAGGCCTTGTCTTGTAGTAGATACACCAAATTTCAATTTTCTGTATTCTTACCAGCTTGCTCTACATATTTCCCCCTATTTACCCCTATTTACCCCCCAACCCTTCACAGGATATCTTCAAAGAACAATCCAGTTCCAGATCTCGTTATAACATATACGTGTACAAAATTTAAAGTTAATATCTTAAATCGTTCCGGAGAAAACGTGCGGACAAAAAAATGTTACAGACAGACAGACAAAAATTTTTCTTTCGCTCAAATTTAAAATATCGACGTTTCATGACATTCTAAACCCTTTTAAAGAAAAAAAAAATTGAAATTTTTTTTTCGATTACTATACTTCCAATCCACTACGTGGATGTGGAAGTAATAAAAAGATTTCAGCCTAAGCGGAGACATCCCACCTTCAGTCATTTTCACTCCTCCCATCGATTTTCATGTTTCTACGCTTCTTTGTTGGATCGTACCGTATCTATCCCGGGTCCTTCCCATGGTTCAAAATACATCTGCTGCTTATTACTGACCCACCACAAGCATCACTCACTCCTCTTAGTAGCAAGCAGCAGATGTGTTTCGAGCCATAAGAAGGACTCGGCAGTGTACTTAAGGTGATTAAGGTACGATCCAACAATATGAAAATAGAAGGGTGAAAATGATTTGGAGAGGGTAGGATGTGTTCGTTTCGGCTTGAATCTTTTTAAAAAGATATATTTATGTTCACAATTAAGTTATCAATTATTTTTTTTTCAAATAAGAAGGAGGCTGAAATCCCAATTTTCACACCCCGAATCCGCAAGTCTACAGAATAGATTGAATAGGTATATGCACTCTTAGTTACCTCGAAGAAGGGTATAACTTACCCAAGTTTAAAATAAATCAATTTATTGATAAAACACTCTCTTACAGCAAGCTAATATCGGTTTTGAAAAACTGGGCAAAAGATGGACACACTAATACAGGACGTTGAAACGAGAACACATCAATTACTGGTACAAAAAATCGACGGCGACGGAAACTGTCTATATGGAGCATTAAGCCACCAACTGGAGGGAGAAAATATAACATCACAGGCACATACCAATGCGACGAAAACCCTACGAAAACAAGTAGCTGATTATATCGAAAATCACTTAGACCATTTCATGCCATTCATGCAGGCATCCATCCATGAACTAGCACCCCGTTACAATAGATACAACTCTAATACGGGAAAAATAAATGCGTTCATTCGAGATCTGAGAAGAGAAGGTTTTTGGGGGGGGCAGGAAACAATTGCAGCAACAGCAAATATGAAAAACAGGACAATAATAGTACATCAAGAAGAAGGAGAACATATAATTTTCCATCCTACTAACCAACAAGGAAGAGAGAACACACCACTAGAGATAGTATATAGGAAGCACGGAAACGAAAGAAATCACTACGATAGCGTGATTATTGCACAAGAAAAACATGAAGCAGAACAACCAGAAGAAACATACGCTCGAACTGGGGCAATAACACCCCGCCCAGAATTAGAGGAAGCAACGCACATAAACATGTACCAAATATCACAAAGAACAGAGGAAGCCAACAGTCAAGAATTACAACACGATGACATCATCCTGGCGACATGGAATGTCAGAGGCTGCATAACGAGAGAGAAAAGAGAAAAAATCGATGAGGCGCTTATGATGGAACACATACACGTTGCATGCATACAAGAGACACACATGATAGACGGAACTGCAGTTACTCAAAACTACAAATGGCATCTAAGTGGAGGGGACAAAGAAAAAACCAGCAGAGGAGTCGCATGGGCAATAAGACTGAACACCCCTATCCAGATAAAGACAAGAAAAGTAAACGAAAACATAACCATGGCAGACTTACAAATTGGAAAGGAAAACATATGCATATTAGGAGTACATGTGCCCTCCGACAAACGGGCAGGACGAGTATTCAGACAGATCACCCAAGAGACTAGAAGAAATAGGAATAGAAAAATGAACATAATAATACTAGGAGACTTCAACGCGCATATAGGAAAGGACGACCAAACACATGAAGACAAGAATATCATAGGAAAAACCTTACTTCACACATGGACAAACGATAATGGAAGCTCGCTAAAAAACTTGGCACATCTGTTCGATCTAACAGTTAGAAACACATGGAGCAAGAACCTAACCTGCCTTAATACCTGGAGTAAAGGAAACATCAACTCTCAAATAGACCATATCCTAGTGGATAGAAAAATAAGGGACAGGGTCAAAAACATTAAGGCAAAACAAGCAACAAACGTCAAAACAGATCACAAAATATTATATGGAACACTAGTAATAAAGAAACAAGAAGCAAAAAAAAGATACAACGAAACATCAAATGACACATGGAACATCTCACTGCTACAGAACGAAGAAATAAAAAAGAAATACCAGGAGGAGATAGAAAAACAGTTAACAGGAAAAGAACTAAATTGGTCAACAATGGGTTTAAAAATGAAAATAGCGGCGAGGAAAACGTTGAAAAGGAACAAATCCCCTATGAGCCCAACAAGAAAAGACATGAAAAGAAACTACGAAAAACTAAAGAAAATAAAGGCCACAGGAAAACAATATACACCGAACATAGACAAAAAGATAATAGAAGCGGGGAAAGAAAAAAGAGACGCAGAGAGGAGGCACGAACAGAAAAAATGCAGGGAATTCTTCGAAAACATAGAATCCACTCCAGCAGGACAGAGATTAAACCAAACTTTTAGACACCTTAAAACATACAGGAGAAACAACAATACGCAGCCAAGAAAATACATACCACTGCAGCATTGGGTCAGGAAACTAGAAGAAGGAAACGCGGAGAGAAGTCAAATAGAACCAATACAAGAAATGGACCACTGGCCACTGGGAAAGCCACCGTCAAAAGACGAACTACTAGAAATAATGGCCAGAGCTAAAAGAAACACGGCCCCGGGAATAGATAAAATAAATAACGAACTAGTATACTATGGACCGGACAACATAAAACAGCTAACCCTAGAAATCATCACCAACGCGTGGACGGAAACCACACCCCTGCCTGAGGAGTGGAACACAACCATACAGATACCGCTCCCTAAAACCAAATCACCACAAAACGTGGACGATTACAGAAGAATAACACTCTGCAGTGTAGGGTACAAATACTACGCACAATTCCTCCTCAGAGAAATGGAAAAATACATCGGCGAACTACCAGATTATCAAACGGCATTTATCAAGGGCAGATCAACAGACGACCATATGTACACCACCAGACGGATCCTGGAAGAAAAGTGGAAAGAAGGAACAAAACTATATATAGTCTCAATTGACCTCCAAAAGGCATTTGATACCATCAGGCATGAGGCTATAGTCAACACTTTGCTCAACAGGGGAGTACCGCACTACTTAATAAACAGAATAATAAAAGCATGCCTACACGAAAACACTGCAATACAATGGTTTGGACAGACGACGGAATCAAAAATGAAGAATATAGGAGTCAAACAAGGATGTCCCCTATCCCCCCGACTATTCACCACAGTCCTGGACCAAGTGATAGAAAGCACAATAAAGGAGAATCAGAATTTCAATGGAAACGATGGAACGATAAAGCCCCCCATCGTACTTGCATACGCCGACGATATACTCATCATCACCGAGGAAGAACAAGACATCGTTAAATTTCTAAGAAACATGACACCACATCTGGATTCCTCTGGAATGAAAATAAACTTCAAGAAGAGCCTTATAATGGTCCGAGACCCATTGACAAAAACAAGACCAACAAGTGGGGAAGAATACAAAATAGGAGACTACACCCTGAGAACCACGAATAGAATGAAATACCTAGGAACATACCTAACGAATCAACTAAAAAGGAGGGAAACAGTAAGGGAAAGAATCAAAACAGCCTACAGAGTCACAAGAGCTCTACTACCCTTCATTGAGGACAACAAACCACCATGGTGCCTAACCAAAAAGATATACACGACCATCATAATGCCTACGATGATATATGGAGTCAAAAACGCAGCAACGACAAAGGCCAACAGAAGAAGCCTGAGAAGAGCTGAAAGGGACATTATCCAACTGCTAGCAAAAACAGGAAAACCACAAAAACGACAGAAAACGTCAACATTACTAGAGGGAAGAACAATAATCAAAAGAATAGAATCATACGCAATGAAATACTGGGGACACGTCCAAAGACGGGACTCGACACACCTACTAAAGAAAGCGCTGCGAATGAACAGCAACAAACTGAAAATAGGGAGGCCATGCTACACATGGATAACAACAATCGAGAGGATTATGAATAAGCTAGGAAAGGATTATACACACTGGGAAAAGCTGGCACAACAAAAAATGGAATACAATAAAGAAATATCAAGGATATACACACTGCCAGACTCAGAAACAGAAGAAACAGAAAACTCAGAAGTAGAATAGGAGAGAAGATGATCACAGACAGAAACTAAGAAGAAGCATATCACAAAAACCTGAAAGTAAAAAGAAGCACGAAAACCTAAAAGAAGCATCTCACAAAGGACTACACTTTCCATCCGATGAAGACAGAAGGAAAACAAGAAGAAATATCTCACAAACACCTACACGCTCCATCCTATACTCCTACCCCATGCGTCATACGGCTCTCGCTGCTGACAACAAGCATGTCCAATGTCCAATCCAGCGTATGCAGCTGGCCCGGCGGTATATAAAAGCACTGGGGGTTTGTTCTGGCACACGGTGGGATGATCGGTGGGCGATCGGGCTGCGTGGTGGAACAAATCTCCCTGCACCGGAATTGGCAGCAATGCCCACCTTACGCTGGCAAATCAATCAATCAATCAATCAACTGAGCTATGAAGGTGTTACCGTGAAATGTGGGACACACTGTGTATTAATACGTCGGATATTAAATGTCTCCAAATTAATACGTTAAGCTTCCAGATTCTTAAGCCATAAAATAGGTATATATTTAGATTTCGGTTAACCAGACTCAACCCGTACGTTCATTGGGGTGTTGCCCAATCAGGCTAAATAATGTACAGTAAAATAACTGATCAAAAATTGAAAAGAATTGCATCTGTTATTATATATCAGTGGGTATGTCACTATTGGGCTATAATTAAATCTATCTTTGATCTGTTTCTGAATATGAACTCATTGAAACTCCGCCTTGTTTTTATATTTTTATTCGAACGTACCTTGAAATACCAACTATTTTGAATATCTGTTATTTGTTTCAGAGTGGTCGGCGTCCAGAGCGATGGGAAGTGAGCATTACTGTTTGAGGTGGAATAATCATCAAAGCAACCTTCTAGGAGTGTTTAGTCAGTTACTTCGGGACGAAAGTCTAGTAGACGTTACTCTGGCCTGCTCGGAGGGCCATTCCATTCGTGCTCATAAAGTAGTGCTATCAGCCTGTTCTTCCTACTTTCAATCACTCTTTGTTGATCATCCTAGTCGACATCCAATAGTCATCTTAAAGGACGTCCGCTTTTCAGAATTACGTACCCTTATAGAATTCATGTACAAGGGCGAAGTGAACGTCGAGTACTGTCAACTTTCTGCTTTGCTAAAAACGGCGGAGAGCCTTAAAGTAAAAGGTGAGTTGTCGCGGTATAATTCTAGTTCCTCAGCCAGGAAACTAATCCGGACCCCTAACTTGCAAGCCAGTTAGCTCTGAGCCAAATAATCATAATATACAGTGTAGACCACTATAAGTTGGGAATGGAAAAGCACTTATTACTCTCTGAAAAGTCACTTTTCATACAATGTGCTGTTTCTTTTGAGCGGGATAAATCCATAATTAAGAAAATGAAAATTTGTCAAGTTGGCGTTAGACCAAAGTATCCTTTGTTCCTATTTTGTGGCAAAATTTCAAAGAAAAGTATAACTTATCGATTACACAGGCACGCAAGAAAGCCATGAATTGAATAATAATAATAATAAACTTTATTGCTAGAAATCTTACAAAAAAGAATACATTAGCATGCTCAAGAAGTAATTAAGATATTACTACATTAAAATAAAACAAGCCAATCATTATACTCCTCTCCGAAAATAAAAATAAAATCTATGTAAATATTAATTTCCAATCTTTGTATTCTTTTGCCACTTTCAAGACGATTCATGCAAGAATAAAGATAAATAAAAGTTAATATTTGTGATTTTCTCTCTCTATCAAATATTTGCCAGCTAAATAAAAAACATTTTTTTAACTATTTCCTTGGTTCATGCTTGAAATGTGTTGAGAGTGGCTTTATGTCTTCTTTATGAGCCCAAAACAAACATGTGCAATAAAAGTTAAATTATAACTTAAAAAAATCCCCGACACAAACATAAACGTTTAAAAAGGACGAAATCATTTATATTCACTGGCTCAAAACACGGGCTATTTATTTTTCTGTAAATTTATTGTTCGACCGTAGATTAATAGTTTTCAGTTAGGTAGATAGGTACATTATTTGTTTTACTACAAATATCATCATTATTCGTAAATAAAATCATAAATGCGCCGGGGATTGCTGCTGTCTATATCCACAGATAGAAACTTACTTCACACAATATAGGTACATATTTGATTTAATACATAATGCTACTTCCAGTAAGTATGAGAGTTGTTCATTTTAGTATGATAGATAATCCCTAATAGTGAGTCCTTTTGAACATAATAGTTTGAGACAAGTTTCGTAAATAAATTCAGTTAGAGCACTTTGTTCTATAGCACAATCAGATGTGGATTGTCAGAGAAATGTAAAGATTAACATTGATATTTTAATGAGATATCCATTTTTCATTGAATACATAGTTAGATATTTTGTAGATAAATTCGTTTTAGATTTTTTTTATTTCTAGCATAACCAGAATGTAGGTTCTCAAGAAAATTAAAATATTTGATTTTAATATTGGCATACAGATTTTATGTTTATTTTTCATTAATTAATTTTTGCTGTTTGCAAAATCCTGCAAAGAATATGTTTTCCGCGGCAAGTATCAGTACCTCCTCCGGCAGATCTAGTCATCAGAACTGTCGGGGAAGAATAAGGTGCCTGCAACAAATATGCTTGCCGTTCCGATGATTCTCTACTCCTTTGGGGTAGTGAAGTGGATGCAAAGTGAGCTGCACCAACTCGACGTAGGAAGCCGAAAGATGATGCATATCAATCGAAGTTTGCATCCAAAATCGTCCGTTCCGCGGTTGTATCTCTCACGACAGCAGGGAGGCCGTGGACTCTTGAGTTTGGAGTATCTACATAACAGGCGTGCTCTGGATGGAGCCTGTAAAATTATCAAGAGTTCGGATCCCCTCCTCTGCATGGTTCGCGACCATGAACATGCAGGGGTAGGAGCATTTTTACTGAAGGCAGCACAGAGAGCAGCCGATGAACTTGGTCTCGACTTCGACACTGGGCGGGTAAACCTAAGCTCTGTCACCGAGTTGGAACCTGCTCAGTTAAAAGCCCACATAAAAGCAGCAGAGCAATGCAAACTTTTGCAGCTGCACAAGGATAAGCCCTTACATGGAGTCTTCTACAAGAACATTGAAGATAGGGGCTTATCTGAGAAGCTGACCTTTGCTTTCCTAAGGGCAGCTGGGCTGAAGTCTGAGACCGAAGGGTTCATCATGACTTGTCAAGACGGTGTCTTTAACAAACTTGTCTATCGAAGTCATGTCTTGGGTATGAAGGTCCCAGATATCAACTGCAGGGCCTGCCGAAGGGCGCCGGAGACGCGAATGCACCTGTTGTCGGCTTCTCCGGCATACGCAGTCTCGGCCTATATTCACAGACATGATGGAGCAATACGAGTGCTGTACTATCATCTACGGCACTCGTATGGGATAGACGAGTCACCAGTGCTGCCATATGCTCTGGGGGATTATGAGTCCGTTGTGGGGAATGAGCAGTGCCTAATTTACTTGAACTACTATTTTCATACCGTCAGGCAAAGACAAGCTAATAAGCCTGACGTAGTCCTCATCGACCGTCAACTTAAGGCAATGTTTGTTATTGAATTCTCTGCTCCAGCGGAGACAAACATTGTTTTGAAAGAGGAGGATAAACGGACTAAATATCGAGATCTTCTCTTCGAACTCCGCAGACTTTATCCAGACCACACAGTTAAACTAGTGGTACTAATAATAGGATCCCTCGGTGGTGTGAGACATACACTGCTTTCGGCATTGAGAACAATACCGGCCTGCCGAAACTCGGCAGAAATCTTGGCTGGAAGCATGCAGAAGGCCGTTATCCTTGGTTCGTTACGTCTACTCAGAGCACATGATTCGCGGACCCAGTGATCACTGACTCTACGGTGTAGAGAGTGGTCTCTGGTACTACCAGCGTACCCTCTCTGGTAGCATCGGAGACAGAGAGAAGGGCGACTGGTTTTTGAGTAAAGAGAAAAAATAGTAATAATAATAATAATAATAATCTGAGAAGCTGACCTTTGCTTTCCTAAGGGCAACTGGGCTTAAGTCTGAGACCGAAGGGTTCATCATGGCTTGTTAAGCCTGTCTTTAACACACTTGTCTATCGAAGTCATGTCTTGGGTATGGAGGTCCCAGATATCAACTGCAAAGCCTGCCGAAGGGCGCCGGAGACGCTAATCTATCTGTTGTTGGCTTGTCCGGCATACGCAGGCTCGGCCTATATTCACAGACATGATGGAGCATTACGAGTGCGGTACTATCATCTACAGCACTGGTATGGGATAGACGAGTCACCAGTGCTGCCATATGCTCCGGGGGATATTGAGTCCGTTGTGGGGAATGAGCAGTGCCTAATTTACTGGAACTACTCTTTTCCTACCGTCAGACAAGCTAATAAACCTGACGTAGTCCTCCTCAACCGCCAACTCAAGACAATGTTTGTTATTGAATTCTCCGCTCCAGCGGAGACAAACATTGTTTTGAAAGAGGAGGAAAAACGGACTATATATCGAAATCTTCTCTTCGAACTCCGCAGACTTTATCCAGACCACACAGTTACACTAGTGGTACTAATACTAGGATCCCTCGGTGGTGTGAGACATACACTGCTTTCGGCATTGAGAACAATACCGGCCTGCCGAAACTCGGCAGAAATCTTGGCCGGAAGCATGCAGAAGGCCATTATCCTTGGTTCGTTGCGTCTACTTAGAGCACATGATACGCGGACCCAGTAATCACTGACTCTACGGCGTAGAGAGTGGTCTCTGGTACTACAAGCGTACCCTATCTGGTAGCATCGGAGACAGAGAGAAGAGCGACTGGTTTTTGAGTAAAAATAATAATAATAATAACCGACTCCATCAGGATGGGGGTCAGAGACAAGTTGGAGGAGCTATACCGGACGGTCTCAATGGTAACAACCCACGCAACGAACACGGACCCTTTAAGTGGACGAAGGAACTTCGGGATAACTTGCTGGCCTGCTATGAGAGCAGCAAACCTGCTCGCAGGGGTACATGGCGCGATTGCTCGAGATCTGGTGTGAGCTACACCCAGAGCATCGCGCCTTCTTTGAGTAACAGCTCAGAGATCAGGTATCCTTCCTGCGTAGATCAGGATACGTAAAGGCACCCCGTCAGCAGGAAGAAGTGCCAGCCGCACTTCCACCGCTGCAAATTGCTGACGGGGAACAACCCAAAGAGTACACTGGTGTCGACTTAAGGACGAGGGTTAGCCTTAACAGCAGGGCTACCCTAAAGCCACAAGACCTGGCACGAATGGACGCTGTCATCGATGAGGAACTTCCAGAAGGCACCGACATTTGGCAGATCAACACGGCTGTGTATAACGCTGCTAGCCAACTCGTTCCCCGCGAAAGGGCACCCAGAGCTCCAAGCGGCATCGAAAAGGCTAAGCGGCGTGTACAACAGAGAGAAGGCAAAATACAGTTGGCCCGACAACACGCTTCTCGAATCCAGTATATGGTGGAACACGTCGGAGCTGGCAAGGCGTTCAAGCCTAAAGTCCGGCGAACAGCAGCCGGCCTAAGACGCCAGCACCACACATTAAATCTAACAGTGATGCTCACAGTTAAGCAACACTGTTTAGATCGGATTCGAGCGCTCATGGCTATCAAGAAAAAGCTAATAAGGCGGGTACTGAGTATGGAGCAGAATACATTGTTCCGAACGAATCCTTCCCGCCTATTTCAAGAACCTCAGCGTGTTGTCGACAATCCGCCAGCTGTTACCGATGTTGAAAGATTCTGGAAGGAAATCTACGAAACGACACGCCCGTTCGATAGCAACACTCCAGTAATTGCACACTTCGAGGCTCTCTGCCATAGAACCTTTGAAGAGCCAGAAGAGGTGTGCCCGGCAATCAGTTCGGAGGAAGTTCAACAAGTTCTTGTTGGCACTAAGAACTTCGCCGCTCCGGGCCCAGACGGCATAAATAACTGGTGGTGGAAAAAATTTCCTTCCACCCACCGTCGTCTGGCTCGAGTTTTCAACTCGTTGAACGAGGGGCAGCAGATTCCGGACTGGTTTGTCGAGGGACGTACCGTGCTAATCCCCAAGAAGGGAGATTTGTCCGGTCCAAGGAATTATAGGCCAATCACCTGTCTGAACTCCTGCTACAAGATATTTACACGTATCTTGTATGCTAGGACACTACGGCAGGTTGATCCAGTCTTCCAACAGATTTACAAGTAGCGTGGCGCTAAGAAGGGCATGGCAGGTTGCAAAGACAGCCTGCTGATAGACCGCTATATTACGCAGGATTCTGTGCAGTACAAGCGGAATCTATCTAGGGCCTGGATTGACTATCGTAAGGCATTTGACACAACATCGCACGAATTATTGTTGCATTTGCTCAGATGTCTTGCGGTAGCAGAACCACTAGTGAGATGCATAGAACAACTGCTGCCACTCTGGAGGACCTGCTTCACCATAACATCCGGTGCACAGCGGGTTACGACAGAGCAAGTAGCATTCAGGAGAGGAGTCTTCCAGGGAGATTCTCTGAGTCCCCTCCTCTTCTGCATCTCACTGCTGCCGTTGTCTGTTGAACTCCGCCAAACTCACGGGTACTATTGTGGACCACCCAGCAACCGGAGGCATAAGCATCTAGCCATCTATTTTATATGGATGACCTCAAACTTTATGCCTCCGGAGGGCGTGAACTTCAGAATGCTCTTAGGGTGGTTGAGGAGTACACATGGATTATAGGCATGGGGTTCGGGTTGGACAAGTGCGCGGGCGTTCATCTCAAGAGAGGACGATGTGGGGACTTTGCTGAAGATGCGCAGCTCGCAGACGGAAGCATCCTAAGACATCTGGATGCCGGAGAGACCTACACATACCTGGGTGTGCAACAATATCACATCCAAGATGTGCAGCAAGTTAAAGAATCTCTCCGCGGCAAGTACAGATGCCTACTCTGAAAGACATGGTCATCCGAACTTTCGGGGAAAAACAAGGTGTCTGCCACTAATATGCTTGCCCTTCCTGTTCTGCTCTACTCCTTCGGAGTAGTCAAATGGACTGTAGATAAGCTGCGCCAATTGGACAGAGGTACCCGCAAGATGATGAATATCCATAGAAGCATTCATCCTAGATCGTCCGCCCCTCGTGTGTACCGCCCACGAAATCGGGGGGGCCGAGGGCTCTTGGGTCTGGAGTGTATGCATGGCGGAGTAGCACTGACCATGGCATGTAATGTTCTTAGGAACTCAGACTCGCTCCTGCAATTAGTGAGAGATCACGAAGATGCAAGTGTGGGGGCGGGATTATTTAAGGCAGCAAAAAGGGCCGCAGATGAACTTGGTCACGTATTCGACGACAGGCGGGGAGGCCGGCGCGGTGCTGACCCAGAGCCAGTCACTGAACTTCAGCCACCTCGCCTGAAGGCCCAGATAAAAGCTGCCGAACAGGAACGTCTGTTTAGGCAGCATGCCGATAAACCCATGCACGGGGTATTCTACAAGAACCTAGAGACACTGGGTTTATCGACAAGGCTGACATTAAGGTCAGCTGGGCTAAAGTCGGAGACCGAGGGATTCATTGTGGCCTGCCAAGAGGGTGTAATTAACACTTTGGTTTACCGAAGCCGCGTAATGGGAGTAGAGGTTCCTGATATTAACTGCAGGACCTGCCGTCAGGCGCCGGAATCGCTCATGCATTTACTTTCTGCATGCCCGGTGCATGCGATTGCGGCCTACATCCATCGCCATAACGCGGCGTTACGGGTGCTGTACTATCATCTACGGCACTCGTACGTAGTAGACCAGACACCAGTGCTGCCTTATGTCCCCGGAGACACCGAGTCCGTTGTCGAGAACGAGACGTGCCGAATTTATTGGAACTTCTCGTTCCCGACAGTCAGGCTAATTCAAACCTACAAGCCTGATATAGTCCTCCTCGACCATCAAAACAAGGTGATATTTGTGATCGAGTTCTCGGCACCTGCTGAGATAAATATCACTCTGAAAGAGGACGAAAAACGGACCAAATACCGTGATCTCCGGTACGAGCTCCAAGTGCTGTACCCAGGCTACTCAGTCAAGATGGTCGTCCTAATAATCGGTGTACTCGGAGGTATGAAGCCTACGCTGCTCTCAGAATTGAAGTCAATACCAGCCTGTCAGAAATCAGCCGAATGGCTGGCATGGCAAATGCAGAAGGCGGTTGTCTCGGCGTCCCTTCGTCTACTTAGGGCACACGATTCAGGAATTTACCGTCACTAACCCCACAGGTCGTGGGGAGTGGCTGTAAATATGGCCGACGCTGCTACCGTGTGGTATCGGTCGGAAAGCACGGAACCCCTGTCCGGCAACGGGTAAATCGAGAAAAAAAAATAATTATAATAATATGGTATCGGTCGGAAAGCACGGAAGCCCTGTCTGGCAACGGTGGAACCGTAAAAATAATAATAATAATAATAATAATAATGTTTATTAATCATTTCAGATGCATAAAGTATATATGACAAGTCGAAATTTTCTCTTATATGTGATGGTAAACTGTTATATAAAGTAATGCAGTTGTAATTCGAGGAATACTTGTAGATTGTTGTGCGATGTTTTGGTATACTTATTAAGTCGCCATTCCTAGTCTTATATGTGTGATAAGATTCCCTTTTACAAATAAGTCCATGTTTTTTTGTACAAGTTAGACATTTATATATAAATGTACAAAGCATGGTCAGCACACTCTTGGTAATGAATGTATAGTACACGCAAACGAAATCCGGTCGACGGGTTGAGACGCAAGACGCAAAACCCTTTGTACGCGCTTGCTAATTCCTTTGTCGGCATACCTGGCTGTACCCGGCGCTTTTCATATTCACTAAGAGCAAATACCTTATATCTATTACGTCTACTATACTTCTGCAACTCTCATTTTATTTTAATTTAAAAATTAATCGCATGATTCTTTTCTGCCCTATAAATACCGTCTCTTTGTCCCTGGAGCTTATACAAAACATTACATTATACGAGATATGAGAGTATGCTAGGCAATAATAAATATTTATAAGGCCTGTTTGATCTAAGCTATCTCGTATTTGCAATATAGCAAAGTACGCTTTGTTTAATTTTTCACAGACATATTTTATATGCACATTCCAGAGTAAGTCTATATATGTGCCTAGCAGTTTCGTACTATGTGATGAAATAATATTGTCGTACATTACAAGATTTTCTGTCAAAGACCGTTGAATGTGTGAAGTTCATAAATATTGTTTTACTATCATTTAGTATAAGCTTATCTCTCTGGGCCCAAGTACTAACTTCTTCCATTGTCTCATCAACAAGTGCCTGCAGTTTCTCAAGTGTGTCTGCCACCACTGTAGCTGTTAGATTACCAGCGAATATTGTCAGTTGTCGTGTAGTTATATTTTCAGGCACATTGTTGACAAACAGCAAAAAAAGTAGCGGTCCCAGTACAGACCCTTGCGGAACTTCGAGAACCATATCATGTAATTCTGACTCGCATCCATTTAATTTGACTTTTAACCTTCTACTTTCCATATAAGATAAGATCCATGTCAATATTGTCCCTCTTATGCCATATAGTTTTTGTTGAAGTAGCTTATGGTCAATGACGCCGAAGGCCTTTGTCAAGTCAGACATTAACGATAATACATATTTACCAGTATTCAGTGACTTATACACGTATTCCAAGTAGATTCAGTAGATTTTCCTGTTCGGAATTCATGCTGTAATGTAGTCAGAATGTTGTTTTTTTTTCACAATATAAAGCCACCCTATCATACACAATTCTTTCTAATACTTTAGATACAGCACTTAATAAAGATATTTGTCTGTAACTTTCTATTTGATCAGGAGGACCTTTTTTATAGAGTGGTACAACAATTAATTGTTTTAGTACAGTTGGAAAAATACCGTCAGTTATTGAGATATTAAATTTATATGTAAATTAATGGACTATATACTCCCTTTTAAGTTTTCAATAACTGTGTACTCAGATTATATCAAAGCCCACAGATTTCTTTTCTTTAATTTATCAATAGCCTTAATGGCCTCATCATTTGTAATTGGCGCAAAAAAAATGATTGCTCCCGTTATACAGAAGTAGTACACGGTAACGACAGCTTTAGACGAAAATGCTGGTCCAATTTAGTTCTGGTGATTGTAGAAAAGTGACGAGCAAATAAATTAGTTATAATGTTTGTCTCAGTAATGTGTTCAGTAATGTCATTCCCTAAAGTCCTTCTTTTGATATTTCTTCCTCACCCATCAGCACTACCATAAATATTGAAGATTAAAAGTGAAAAAACACATATGGAAAAGGAAGCAAAAAATATCTACATTTACTACAATAAAACAATCAACCATCGGACATAATAAAAACTACATCAAATCGTACCCAAACATTACTAACCCTCAAAATTGCGCAAATACTACAAATAGCAATTTAGAAAATGTATCTCTCTCCATCCCACAAATATTACCAACCCCTTACACACGGACGAACCTATTCAGTGACGACCATATTCCGTGCAGTCAGACGAGAATCGTAGGTAGCAGCAATGTTCAAGCACTAGTTGTAGGTGCATTCTGCCCGTACATGATTCATTTTTATTTCATTAAGTAAAGTTCACATCATATTATCAAGAGATAGTAATTATTAGTTATAATAATTTTATGAAAACATTCAATGAGGAATTTAAGAACACAGAATTTTATGTGCATGTCACACTGTAAATTGAAAATCAGTTTACTAAATAAAAGATAACAAGAACTTGCTTTTCAGAAATTCGAAATAAGTATTTTGATCATTAACGTGGCATTTTTTTCATGAAACACTTCGTAGTTACCTTCATTTTCATGCTTTTGGTCTAAGTAGAAATATGAAAGTATGTATGAAAATGGTAGTATTGGAAAAACCTTCAATTCAAAAACAAAATAAATTTAACATGCCGCATCTGGATCAAAATTTCCAATTAAATCCTAAAGGAGGCTGAAACCTTCGGTGTGACGTTGACTCTGAAGACTTAGTTTCCATAAACATCAAAACTCTTGAACACAGCACTCGACACACGTTTCACTAACGACTTTAGCATTATCGGGATATGATTGAAACTAAAATATAACTGAAAACCTGTCTGTACGCTCAGTGTACAGCTTAGTTTCTTAGTGATTAATTCCAATAATATTATCAATAGAATTAACAAGATGCAATTGCAACGAGCCCAAATTTTGATCTCTATTGACGTTTGTTCTTTGTTTCGAAGTGTACCCATCCCACACAAACATTGGTGTCTTAGGGATTTACTAGAATTAAATTAGTCAAGATGCAGTTAAGGAATATATTGAACTTACTAAACTTTGCACGAAGCAAAATTGTTTCCAATTTAATAATATCTTCTTAAGGAAACATGAAGGGACTGCACTGAGTAACTCCTTGGCACCTGTCATTGCCAATCTATTCATGAGCAGGCTCCAAACAGAGATATCGGAAAAAGTCGAGTGCTTCTCTAGGATATGGTTGAGATATGTAGATGATATATTTGCAGTATTCGATACAAAGGTTGTAGATGTAGATAAGTTTGCTTCGAAATTAGATAGTCGTCTGTTTCACTTCAGTAAAATTTACATGATATGGAAACCAATGGAAACTTCCATTTTAGATAATTTGGTGACTAGAAATAATGAAGCTAAGTTAGAACTTGATATAGACAGGAAAGGCCCCAGCACTCAAGGTATATCCCTAATCAATCATACCATTGCGCATTATCCCTAGCACAAAATCTTGAGTTTTCCTTCAAATGAAGAGATAATTGCAATGGAGAAAGCTTTAAATAAGGATATAACTAAGAGTAATAGTACCCTGCAAGTTTAGTTGATAAATTAATTAGGAAACATAGATTTAAAAAACGCGGAAGTCAAAATTTGTATCAAGTTCCTATGAATTACGATTTACCTGAGGACTAAGCATGATTTTTAAAGCTGAGATATGACAGTTATTTATACATCGAAAAGTAAATTACAACTTTAGGCAACTCAAAGCATACAATTGAATCTAGCTGAAGGTTTACAAAATTAGTTGAATAAGTTCAAAACATAATATAATTCCAGATCTCGTTATACTACATGTGTATATCAATAAGTCAATATCTTAATTTTATTTTGCTAATCCCTTAACCCCTGTTAAGAAAAGGATTTTTCTTTACGACTATTACTATTGTTATGAATTACATCCTCTAAGAAGTGGAGACTGTTACACCCATGACTAACTACTAGCTGAAATTAAGTATCAGTGGTTAGGCAACCAGTAATTCAAAGCCTGGATTCATTCATGCACGCCATCTCTGAGACAGTAGTATGCTTTCTAGAAGTGTATAGAAAGAGATAGAGTTTTCTGGAGTGTGGTAGAAGAAGATTCTCCATTTGGTTCTAGATGACTCTGGAAGCGACTTTAGAGTATATGAGGCGAAATCCATGGCGGGGAGTTCGAAGTTCAGTAAGGAGAAGTTGAAAAGTGATGATTGAGGTTAGAAATCGAAAAGTAAACAGAAAGCATTGGTAAAGATTATTTTAGTTAATTCAAAATATTGTGTAGTTCTGAGAAGATATTATATAAAGTATTAGTGGTTACTCCTTGTTAAAATTATTTAGAACCTACGGATTTTTACAGGGTGTTTCCTAGGGGCGGAAACACGCAACAATTTGGTGTCAGAAGCGGAATTTTAACAAGAGGATTTTTCGGTGTTGGAGAAAACTGGGACAGTATTCTCGGAGTTAGTGCTAACACAGAGGACTGATTTACTGGACATTGTTCGAGGGTTATTTTCGAACAGGAAAATAGTGTTAAGTGCATTTTTAGGACATTGTAGTACATTTTATTGGGACATTAATGGTACTAATTAAAAATTTTGAAATAAGAAGGGATTAAAGACTCTGAACAAGACTGTTTTTCATGTTGTTAAGTGCATTTTCGTAAACTTTTTAGAAATTTCCTATTTGGATATTAGTGGTTAAGTTACAAAGTCTCTACAGAAGTCTTCTTCGTGCTGTTTTTCTGGACAGTTCCATTACCGATATTGATGTGATTGTTAAGTTTAGTTGATTTTAACGTAATTATATGCATGTAACGACCAGAAGCACGGCATCTGATAAACAAATACAGGACTTATTCGCCCAAATGCAAAAGATGATGATGGACCAAGAAAGAAACGCCAGGAAGAGAAAGAAGACCAAGAAAGAAAACGCCAGGAAGAGAAAGAGGAACGGGAAAGAAGACGACAAGACAGGGAACAAAAACGTCAACAGGAAAAAGAAGAGCAACAGAGACGACGTCAAGAGGAAAAACAAGAGCAAGAGAAACGACGTCAAGAAGAAGAGAAGCAGCGACAAAAGGAAAATGACGAATTAAGAAAAGCTATAGAGAAGCAACAGAATGCCTTGTTTACAGTCGTTGAAGAAATCAAAGATATGGCGGCGTGAGAATGGAAGTAAGCGAGGTCAAAGAAAAAGTAGATAAGGTTGAAGGAAAAATGGACAAGGTTGAGGTAAAAGTAGATAAGGTTGAAGAGAAAGTAAACAAGTTCGAAGAAGGAGTCAAAGGAGAAAACATCAGCTTAAACGACAGTTAAGGGATAGAGGAAGCCAGCAGGTAGTATCATCAGGCCAGCGATTAAAACCCCCCTCCTTTGACGGCCAAAGTTCATGGACAACTTATAAGAGATGGTTTGAGGTAGCAGCATATGCGAATAACTGGGACGATGAAGGGAAGACTATGGCATTGGTCCTGGCTTTACGAGGCCAAGCATCAGAGTGGCCTCAAACAATTCCTGTAGAGCAACAAAAGACCTTTAGAGTTTTGGAAGCTGCCTTGGACTTACGATATGGTAAACAACATCTTGCCCAAGTGTACCAGACCCAGCTGAAATCACGTGTTCAAGAGGCTGGGGAAAGCTTGCAAGAGTTCGAAGCTGCCGTGTGGAGACCGGCTCACCTGGCTTACCCGGATGTACCGAAAGAATTTCAAGACCAACTGAATAGACCCTTTTCTGGATGGTATACAGGATGATGAGATCAGGCGAGTCCTCAGGTTATCTCGTTACCAGAACAGCAACGAAGCGTTGTTGCGTGCACTCGAGGTTGAAGCTGTATTTCAGGATACCCCGAGTCCAACAGTGCGAGCTGTGACTATCAAAGAAACGCAACCAGAAAGGAAGAACCAGAACCCTGTCTTAACCCAGATGCAGGAGATAAATAAAATGATCAGTCAATTACTGGCTAAATCAAATCCCCCAAGGAGACAGGAAACCCAACAAAATAGGGAAAAACCAAGTGGAGGTATTAATGCTAGAACTGCGGCAAGGTAACGCATATCAAACGAGACCGTCGTCGACAGCAGAACTCGAGAAGAGTAAATATTGGAAAGGTTGAAGAGACTCAGAATAAAAGTAGTGGAAGGCCAAGTGGACGGCATATGAAATGCTATAGGTGCGAAGAACTAGGATATATCCAGTTAGAATGTCCACGGAGGAGCTTGGAGAGAGTAGAGGTCGACCCTGTAAATCCGAAGAGAGATTCAAAGGAGGCCGGTACTAGAGAGACTGTGTTAAATAGGGAAGGTGGTGCCCCTAGAGAAGTAAAGATTTCCCAGCTTCGAAGTGTTCCGAGAAGTCCACCACTACAAGGATGTGAGAATAAAACGAAATCTCGGAAAATATAGACATTTTATCTGGAAGAGCGTGCAAGGAAGATTACAGGAGACACTGCAGATCACGGGAGCAGTCAACACTGTCAAGGTGAAGGAACCGGATGACAGGCCAGATGAAGAGCTCAGACAAAAGCAACTGGACAATGCGAATATTGGGCCTATATTGAGAGCCAAAGAAAGGGAAACCGAGGGTAGTTCAAAAGGGTTCCTTAAGGTGGGAGAGCTGGTTTGGCTGAACAATCCACAGCAAAGGAAAGGAAAGTCACCGAAACCACCTTGGGATGTTATCTCAAGGACTGTTATTATCCGAATTAGTGATGTCGTCTATCGGATTCAGCGACGCAAAAAGTCCAAGATGAAGATCATGCATTTGGATAGACTGGCGAAATATACTGATGAATCTGAATTGCCTGACCGGGACGATCAGGCTTAAGGAGGGGGCAGTGTTATGCATTACACCCCCTAAGAAGTGGAGACTGTTACGCCCATGACTAACTACTAGCTGAAATTAAGTACCAATGGTTAGACAACCAGTAATTCAAAGTCTGGATTCATTCATGCACGCGATCTCTGAGACAGTAGTATGCTTTCTAGAAGTGTATAGAAAGAGATAGAGTTTTCTGGAGTGTGGTAGGAGAAGATTCTCGATTTGGTTCTAGATGACTCTGGAGGCGACTTAGAGTAGAGTATATAAGGCGAAATTCATGGCGGGAAGTTCAAAGTTCGGTAAGGAGAAGTTGAAAAGTGACGAGTGAGGGTATTGTGTAGTGCTGAGAAGTTATTAAATAAAGTGTTAGTGGTTACCTCTTGCAAAATTATTTAAAAACGACGGATTTTTACAGGGTGTTTCCTAGAGGCGGAAATACGCGACATTGTACTTTAACTCTACTACGTGGATGCAGAAATAATAGTATGAATAATAACAAAGTCCGCTTTATTTGGTTATTATGCCACTTGATTGAATTTGTTCAACCATGACAATACTTTAGCATAAATGCAGGCAGGTTTTTTTGTACTTTAGTTTTAATAATTTCCCGATGATGTTAACGTGGTTGGGAAGCGAAACACGTGTCGAGTGTTGTGTTCAAGAATATTCGTGTTTGTGGAAACTAGATCTCCCGAGTTCCAAAGTGTCTAGCAGGATGAGCTAGGCAAAACGGCCCCAGAAAGCAATCCTTGAAATAACTTATTATAATACTGGCAAGTCATGAATCACGATTGGCAAACTTTCAGCCACTGACCTCCATTGGTCCTTGAAATAATTGACATAACATGCACCGGAACGACTATTCTTTAAACCTGTTTTTATCGAAAACTCTTTTAGCTAGATGAATGAAACAGAAAGGCACTGTTACACCATTAGTTGGTCTATATTTATTATAGATTTTTTAAATAATTTTAATTATTTGAAAAATGAAAACAAAAATTTGAGAATGAATTGTTTTACGATTATAGCCAAGGTACAATCGCCAAAAAATATATATAATATGGGTAATTACACTCACTATTACTACTAATTGTTTCATTAAAAACAAATGGGTGGAACGCTTAAAAAAATGAATATGATAAGTTCGTTTATAATAATATTAATAGTATATAAAGTTACATTAAAAATTCACGTCAAAAGGAAATGGGTGCAAAACCTACTCGTGCCGACTATTCTTCAAACTTGGTTTTCTCCAAAACTATCTTAGCTAGACGAAAGAACCAAAAAGGCTCTGTTAGACCATTAGTTGGTCTATATTATGTATTTATTTTATATTTTTTCAGTAACTTTAATTATTTGAAAAATGAGAATGAGAATTTGATAATAATTTTCTTAAATATGCAGGTTGGGGCAATAGTGCATCGGATCTCGATATCTCGAGTTCTACAATACCTAGAAACTTAAAGAAAAATTACAAGCAAACTAGATAAAAAAGATCTATAACTGGAAATTATTTTAGAACATACAGGGCGAGCCAAGACAAAATTACAGGACCAAGTACTTTTTTCTTAAATGGAATGCTATGTATATCAGTACATTTTTGGAAGCCTCTTTCTAGGCTCTATTTATTTCTATATTAACATTGAATATCTCGCAACCACTTTGATGTAATGAATTTTTCTGTTGAAATAATGCAATCTGCAGGTAGATATTAAAAAAATCACCATAGTCACAATTATGGGTTTTAAGAAGAACGTGTGTGAATACCAGCTACGAGACATCTAATTAATGATTCTGAATCATTTTCATTTCCTCAAACTGTACAGGGTGGCCAAAAATTATTTTTGAATTCAGAACTTTTTAAATTGAATTTTCTCATTTTTTCAAATGAAACACCCTGTATATTTTTCAACGATGTGATGTAGAAATGAAAAACGAACATTTTTTGTAAGTACTTCCCTATGGCTAATTGCAACCATTTTCGTTTTATAAATAAATGAGTCAAATTCAAGAATAAACTTTAAAAAAGTGGTTCCCTCAAATAATTCATTAGAAAAATGTATAATAGGTGTTCAACGTGTTACCCATTTTGATTGCCACACGTCTTTATGCAATTTTGAAATGAGGCCATCTAGTGGGACCATTTCTTCCAATGCATTGAAATGAGTAAATAGTATTTAACAGGTCCTTTACTGTAATGTTTTTTTGTACACTTTTTTGCCGTTTTCGTTATTCGACAAGCAATAAAATCTCAGTTTGGTATAAATTGTTGTGTACAACGGAGCATTTATCACACTTATCCGTCGTTAGTTACAATTTGTATTGAATTGTAAAATATTTGGAATTGCACAATATGAATTTTAATAAAGCGGAACTTGTAGACATAACTTTTGTTTTGAGCGAGTCAGACAGAAATTGTTTACGTGCCAATAGAATTTATCACCAACGTTATCCTGAAAGAAGAATTCCTGATGTTAGCAGCTTCCAAAACCTTCTCGATAGATTTCTGGAAACTGGAAATGTCGAATATAAAAAAAGTGAAAGAACGAAACGTGTTGTGAACGAAGAAAATGAGTTTTCTGTGGAGCTGGCAACGGTTGAGAATCTCCATGTTAGTCAAAGAGAAGTGAGCTCATTAGTAAGAATAAGTAGACGGTCTGTGGGTCGATTCTCAAAAACAAATAAGTTCCATGCATATCATATTCAAATGCACCAGGAATCATCTGATGACGATTTGCAAAAGCGCCTACAATTATTAATTGCGCCAGAGGTGATGGTGATGTCAACTCCTTCAATAATGTTTTATTCACTGATGAGGCAACTTTTCATAAAAATGGATTTGTTAATAGGCACAATTTCCATTATTATGCTTCGGAAAATCCTCACTTTTTTATGCAATTTTATAACCAACACAGATAGTCTATAAACGTTTGGGTAGGAATTATTGGAGAACATGTAATAGGACCACATTTCTTTGATGGTGCATTAACTGGAACTATTTTTCTTCATTTTTTGGAAAACTGTCTGCCACAATTATTGGTAAATCTCCCTGGAAGAATTCGAAATAGGATGTGGTTTCATTAAGATGGTGCTCCACCACATTATTTAAATGCAGTTAGCAACCACTTAAATAACCTACCCTCATCAATGGATTGGAAGAAATGGACCCACTAAATGGCCTGCTAGATTCCCAGATCTTACAAAAATGGATTTCTTTTTATGGGGATACGAGAAGGAAATTGTTTATAGAGACACACCAACAACAGTACAAATATGAAGGAAGAAATAATAACTGCCTTTAGATCTATCACACGGGCAGTTTTAGGAACAGTGGGAACTCAAAAACGCATAGAGATGTGTGCCAATCAAAATGGACAACATGTGGAACATTTATTATAATTTTTTCTACTAAGTTATTTGAAGGAAACATCTTTCTTTAAGTTTATTTCTGAGTTTTGTAATTATTGCTCAATAAAACGAAATTGGTTGGAATTAGCCATAGGGAAGTACTTACAAAATATGTTTGTTTTTTATTTCTACACCACATCGTTGAAAAATATACAGGGTGTTCCATTTGAAAATAATTGAGAAAATTGAATTTAAAAAGTTCTTAATTGAAAAATAGTTTTTGGCCACCCTGTACAGTTTGAGGAAATAAAAATATTTCAAATTTATTAATTGGATGTCTCGTAACTGGTATTCACATACGTTTTTCTTAAAACCCATAATTGTGACTGTGGTGACTTTTTTAATATCTATCTGCAAATTGCATTATTTCAACTAAAAAGTTCATTTCATCAAAGTGGTTTGGAGATATTCAGTGGCTAACATAGGAATGAATAGAGCCTAGAAAGAGGCTTCAAAAAATGTACTGATATACATAGCATTCCATTAAAAAAAAAGGTACTTGGTCCTGTAATTTCGTCTTGGCTCGCCCTGTATGTTCGAAAATAATTTCCAGTTATAGACTTTTTAATCTAGTTTACTTACAATTTTTTTTTAATTTATAGCTATCGTAGAAGTCGAAATATCGAGGTCCGACGCACTATTGCCCCACCCTGTATAATATAGGTAATTACACTTACTATTGCTAATAATTGTTTCATTAAAAACAAATGGATTCACTTTAAAAAAAAATTAAATCGGCTATGGTCGATTTTATGTACCTACCTCTTATTTAATGCAATTATGTCATATACATATACATAATAATATACAAAGTTACAAGAAAAATACACGTTAAAAGGAAATTTGTGCAAGACCTAAAAAAAATACTTTTTAATTAATTTTATTATAAAAGCTTCATATCTTGTTCATCGTCATTATCTTCATTGATTACTACAAAATAAAGTCGTCTCCTGCATTGTACCAATCTGCGCTCTGTGCGTCAGTACTGCTCTTCAAGTAGCTTCTTTTCTGGTTTGTGTACCTGAGAAAAATGTTGTCCGTTTATTTACTTAAATACAGTTTTTATTTTTTTAAATATTCGTTATTAGTGTTGCTGTACTAAAATAAAAATAAAGAAATAAAATGGAATTAATATAATGTTAGTTATTAACTGCGGGACGTAGATTTCTCTGCGAACGAGTAAATGCGTGAAGCCGATTTTTCTGATAACGATTACCGCGGCCGTACAGGTAGCTCATCTACTCGAATTGAGCTCCGCAGTGTAAGGATTAGTGAAATCGGATGCAAGACTAATTAATTAAGTCCGCTTATCATTGCTCATAAATACTATTGATGTAATAGTACTCATGACCAATCATTAAAAATTTAAAAAGTAAGTCCGTTTATGAGCAGTCATAAGTACTACTGAAATAATAGTAAATACTTATCAACAATCATAAACGGATTTAATTTCTTTTTAAGTGTTGTATCCAATTTCATTACCCATTTCACAGCGGAGGTCGTATCGACTAGGTGAGCTTCCTGTGAGGCCGCGGTAAGAGCTCTCGGGAAAATCGGTTTCCCGAAGTTACTCGTTCGCGGAAACATCTGCTTTTCGCAGTTAACAATCAATATTATATTAATTGTATTATTTTTGTTTATTGTTATTTTAATATAGCAAACACTAAATAATTTATTTAAAAAATATATTCAAAGAATAAAAATTGTATTTAAAAAGATAAATTGACAATTTTTTTCCTAGGTACACAAACGTCAGAAAAAACTTCTTCAACAGCATTACTGCAGTACTACAGTGAGGGAGATTATTTTATCCTATGGTATCAATGAAGATAGTGATGATGATTGATATTTAAAGAATGTTTTATAATCAAATTAATTTAAAAATATTTTTTTAAGTCTTGCACCCATTTTATTTTAACGTGAATTTTTACTATATATATTATTAGGCAAGTGTACATAACATAGTTGCATTAAATAAGGGGTACCTAAAACCAACCATAAACTAACTTATTTTTTTATTTTTTTAGAAGTGTTCCACCCATTTGCCTTTAATGAAACAATTAGTAGAAATAGTAAGTGTAATTATATATTTTTTGGCGATTGTACCTCGGCTTTAACGGTAAAAAACTTTGTTCTCAAATTTTTGCTTTCATTTTTCATATAATTAAAATTATTGAAGACATCTAAAATAGATATATAAAATATAGATCAAGTAAAGGTCCAACAGAGCCTTTTTGTTTCTTTCGTCTAGCTAAAATAATTTTCGAGAAATGCAATTAAAAAATAGCCGTGCCGGCGCATGTTTTGTCAATTATCTCAAGGACCAATGGGGGTCAGGGGCTGAAAGTTTGCCAATCGTGTTCTTTTGACTTGCCCATAAGTTGTTTCAAAGATTGCTTTCTGGGGCCGTTTCACCTATCTTAACCCGCTAGACCCTCTAAGTCCGATGATTCTAACTATTAATTCTCGAAGTTTGCAGGTTAAAGTTTAATATAAAGCGAGGCCATGTGCCAAAACATTTATCTCTTTCATTTCCAAATAGAGTAATAAAAGCTCATTATAAATACAACTCCTGTAAAAACATAGCCAGTCATAAAAGTATAGATGACCAGTATAATATAATTGAAAGGGTGCTTGGTGAAGCAATACCAATGCAAAACAGGGAAGTATAGGAGTTATTTGGCATATATATGGCCAAACATACCTTTATTACAATGCTACGGTTTTTGCTATAATTTTTTAAAAAATATCAGTTTTTCATGATTTATGTAAGTATATTAAGTAGGGGAACCTGTTGTACCTCAGACCTATTTCCTCTATTTATTTTTTTGTAAATTACACTTATTAGTTAGCCTTGCCTGCTGTTGTTTAATTGATTGTAGTTACTCTAAGACACACTATAGATTTTTGTTAAAAAATATATATATTTTTTTTACAAAAAATAACACGCTTAGAAAAAAAGTGCATTTAGGTTTGAGGTACAACAGGGGTGATGTACCTCGTACTTTGAGTTGTTGTACCTTGGACATATATTATGTTCTCCTATATTATATGCTTTTTTAAGGTTTTTAAGCACACGTAAAATCAAACAGCATTTAAATATGTTAATAGTTTTTAATATTCACAGATTAAATGAAATGTAACCAACGATTTCTAAAATAAACATAAATAGGTATATCATTGAGGAAAAACCCGTTAAAAAAACTATGTTTAATTGCGTCTACCTAATTCTCACAGAATTGAGTCATTTCCTTTACTGTGTAGATGTCTCTTTTAGAATGGTTTTTCTCAGGAGGGAGAATTTTTTGCAGAATATCCTCCCACAAATAAAACATTGAATCGATTTTTTCCGGCCATTTCCAACTGTTTAATGCTTGGTGCATTGCACTTATTACAGCTCCTTCTTTATTTGTTTCCAAGATCTCTCCCGGGAAATATTGGCCTTCGTAAACAAAAATAACAAAATCACCAACTAGGTATTCTAGGTTATCTTTAGATACTTGAGTAGCACCTAAAAAGGATGTCCTATCAGTCGCCTTTGCAGCCATATCCGCTTCTACTTCTGAAAAATCTAGAGGCCCATTCGAATCATCAGAGTCATGCAGCGAGAAATGGTCAGATGTAGAACTTTCTGATGAAGAATCTGCCAGTACTTTTCTTTTAAGAATGATAACCTTTTTGGGGTCATATTTTGGTTTTTTTTGCAAAGCCGCCTTTTTTTTTGTTTCCTTTGCCCGTTTTAATTCCTCTATTCTCGTTTTCTCCGGAGTATCAGTTAATATACGAGATCGTCCCTTTTCACGTCCCCGGCGAATATTCTTTCTTGGGGCAGCTTTTGGGTGTGGCCGAATCATTGTAGGGGTAATAATCGATGAGGTTGGCGCCAAAGGTTGAACCTGGATATCATTTGTCTGTTGTGGAGAAAGGTTTTCTGAAGTTGATGGAATGTTTTTACTAATTTGGGAATTATCTTCAGCAACAGTATCTTCAGTTAATGCAGTTGAATCAGGGCGATCAGTCACGTCCGACGGTGCAAATTCAAAATCTTTGAAAATATTTTCATTAAGGGGAACAAATCCTGCAACTTGAAATCCTTGAGTTATATTAGTTGGTGTGAAAGCAAGAGGAAATGCTTTACCTACCAGCTGAGCGAGGTTATAAATAGTAGCTGGTTTTCCAATATTTCCGGGAGTAATCATAAATTCATTCATTGCTGTATTAAAGAATGTTTTAAATGGTCCAAACACGCCCCTGTCTAAGGGTTGCATTTTGTGACTGGTGTGAGGATGAAATGTTACCAAAATCACTCCATTATCCTTTGCTAGTTTAATTACAGGGACCGAAATATGACTTTCATGATTATCCATTAACAAAATGCATGGAGAATCTTTAGACGGCTTGGCATATTGCAGAAAGTGCTTGAAAAATTGAATGAATAATACTTCATTAGACCAACCGGATGGATTTGCGCCACCAATTGTTCCTGGTGGAGCTCCAGTTATCATGAAATCTTTGTAATTGACTCGCGGAAATATAAGCATCGGTGGGATAAAACCGCCTCCAGCATTCACTGCTACAATCATAGTTATATTTGCACCTCTTTCAGCACTTGTCATGGAGCCAACTTGCTTAGATCCCTTTGTAGCCAGAATTTTTGGAGGAACATGGACCGTAGATAATCCGGTCTCATCACAATTCCATATATTAACAGCTGGCAGAGGAGGACATTGTGCTAGAGCCGCTTTGTAGTTCTTAAATGTGAGCGCAACATTGGATCGATTAAATGCAGTAGATCGTGCTAGGCTTGTGGCTTCAGGTTTGCGAAGTGCTATGTCATTTTTATATTTTTTTCTAAAAATGCGCAGCCAAAATTCCCCAGCCATTTTATTTATATCCCAGCTGGAAGGATATTTTTTATTATTTTCTATCGCAAATTTGTAAGCTAATTCACGAACATTCTTTAACGTCAGGCCGAACTGTAAAATTGCTGCTTGCTTTATATACTCCAAAAGCATATTTTCTTCCGCAACATTAAAAACTTGCTTCGTTGCATTATTTTGGCGTAGGGTGTAGTTTTCTTTGCCAGTATCTTTAAAATGCTGAAGATGTCTGGTAAGTGTGGTTCTAGCTAAACCACAGTGTTTTGCAGCACTGTATAATGTCATCTTCTTTTCTCTTATTAATTGAATTGCACTCCTTATTTTTTCTTGATCAGGGCGAACCCTCTTGACTCCTGCTTTACTTCGTGGCATATTTATTAAGATGAGGTCACAGAACAATTACTGCAATAAAATGTAACGGTTAATTGTGTAAAATGTAAACGCAATTAAGTAGGCAAAATACACGATGTACTTTGGACCTGTTCAAAATAAAACATGTTGTACCTTGGACCTGTCCGAGGTACATCGTGTTTATTATGCACAAGGTACAACACCATGTCAAATTATCAAAACTAAGCAAAAGAAAATGTTTGGTTAGGAATAAATTCTTTCTAAACACACCATGTAAAGGCCAAATAATTATGAAATCGATGAAAAAATAGTCCCTATCAATTATAGTCAAAATGAATAATATGTTTCTATAGAAAGTAGAGCAAAGAAACTTACAATTTCAGCCAGAAAACTTAAAACACATTTCACAAATATACACGTTCTAGTAGATCTTTGAATTAAAGTTTAGGGAGCCATCTAGGTGCTAATAGATGACATACTATAGTAGAGTTGAACGAAGAGACCCGTGAAGTTTAAATTTTACTGATATATTCGAGGTACAACGATGTCCAAGGTACAACAGGTTCCCCTACTTAGTTTGACTGTTGATAATCTGAAATATTTTTTTTGTTATTGAATGTAAATAAAAAAATAAGTTTCTATTGGCTAGGAAAAAGTATCTGTAATATAATAATATATATATTTATAGGAAAAAAATGTAGTAGTAATTTACGACGTCGAAATTGAAAGTCTAATATTTCTTTAAATCGTCTAGGTATTACAACTATTTAGAGAACTTCCCTATTGTTACGCATTTGCGCCCTCTAGGTGCTGGTAGTATGAGAAGCATGAATTAAGTAGCATGTGTCCACACCTTAATTCAGTCACTTTATGAAAACCCGCGCTATCTTTGAGGCAGTAGTAGTACGATTTTTCTAGAAAAAGATGGATCGAGACTGCTAAATTGTGCCAGATATCTGTACGAGAATTTTATGGAAATGGGTGAACCTTTCGGAAAATTTCTGGATACATTTTGTGTGGTGTATGTAAGGTGACCAATTCATGGCGGGAAAGCAGTTTTAAAATAAGCTCAGTTCAGATAAATCCGAAATGATCCAAAGAGAATATTGTTTTAAGGTTATATTAGTCTGATTAAAAATGCATTGCATTGTTTTTTTGAATGAGTTGAGTTAGTGACTATTTCTTGCTATAATTCTCGAACCAACGGATTTAGTGTGGTTTTCAGGGGGTGGAGACTCGTGACAATTTGGTGCCAGGAAGCCGATTTTATAACAAAGAGATTTCGAGGCATTTTTCTCGAGAATTAGTGCTAACACGGAGAACTAGTTTACCGGATATTGTTCGAGGGTTATTTTCGAACAGGAAAATATTGTTGAGTGTATTTTGAGGCATTTCTAGAACATTTTATTCGGACATTAGTGGTGATAATTAAATTCTTTGAGCTGAGAAGTGAAATAGACTATAATAGATTATTGAACTTTTTCAACTGGGAAGTGGCAAAGACTTTGTTGTGCTGTTTCGAGATTTTTCTTTAAAGTCCCATTAGAAATATCATGCATGGCCTGAAGATAAGGCATCAAGAATAAAGAGACGAATTAAGAAAAGTTATAGAAAACCAAGAGGACTCCATATTTACGGTAACAGAAGAACCCAAAAATAAGGTTGAAGAAGAAGTAAGCGAAGTTAAAGGAGAAATGAGTGAAGTCAAAGAAAAATTAAATAAGTCCAAATAGAAGTACAATAGAGACAATTCCAGTGCCTCGACATAATAGTAGCAGCGAAACCTTGATGCGTGCGCTTGAAGGGGATGCCGCCTATCGGAATACTAGAAGGTCGAGAGTGCGGGCTGTGACTCTTGAAGAATCATAAAAAAACAGATTATGTTGACCTAGATGCACAAAATGTTCACACAAATACTAGCAAAATTGAATATTCAAGGAAGACAACAAGACATTGGAAAGCCAAGAGGAGGTATAAAATGTTACAACTGCAGCAAAGTGGGGCACATGAAACGAGATTGTTGACAACGGAACTCGGAGAGGGCAAACGCTATGAATGTTGAAGAGAAAGCAGGAAAACTAGAGGTAGCCAGCGCACAGTGAGACCCAACCGAACTTTTTCAGACAAATTAACTTTCTGAAGGCACTTTATGGCCAAACGAGCTGATTTTCTTTAAATACTCAGAACCAAATTCTTAATCGATCCCTCAAGGCGGAATTTTAATTTTGACAATTGGCAGCTGCAGTCAAAATATAAACTCTGTGTATTTCTCGAATAATGGTAACTGAGTTAGGAACAAAAACCCTATTTAGGGGCTCCTAAGAATTCTGATCCAGAATTCAATGTTAGTATAAAATATTAAGACTTAACAGCTGCCAAATCAGCTGTGAAAATACAATATCACGGAATTTTTCCACAAAAGCTGAGAAACGGAGTTAACGGATAGATCCTCTATTTAGGAATTTGAAGAATGCGGATCACGAATCTAATGTCATAATGCAACCATCGCACCGGGCAACTGTCAAGTCTACGGCCAAGTGTACTGTTAAAGTAAAAGATCTTTGAGTTTCTCTCCAGAACTGGCCGTTTTAGAAGAACAACCTGTTTTAAAGGTTTTTCGCAATTAACGTTTAATTACTAAAATTTTGAAACATCATATCTCAAGAAGTATAGGTTCCTTTGGCTTGAAATCTACAGTAAAGATGAAGGTCAATTAGTATCAATATTGCTCAAAATTTCAAGTCAAAATGTTAAACATTACCTGAGAAAATGAATTTCTTGATAAGATACGTTAAACATTTTATATTTTAAAAAATAAAATGAAAATTAAAATTCCGTCTGGAGAGATCGATTAGGAATTTGGTTCTGAGTATTTAAAAAAAATCAGTTCATTTGGAAATAAAATGCCTTGAGAAAAAAGTTCGGTTTGGCCCCACTGTGCAGCGCCGGGAGGGCTGTGCTGGCTAATGAACGCGGTGCCCCCAGAGAAATAAAGATTTTCCAGCTTCGAAAAGTTCCAACTAATCTGTTGTTGCGAGGATGTGTAAATAGAAGGAACTGAGTGTTCACTATTGACACAGGTGCTACGTCATCAATAGTGCTGCCAGGATTTATATCTGGCTTGCAAATTAACAAAAGGCAAAATGAAGCGATTATACGGACAACCATGGGAGAGAGGTCTGCGGCCCATGGAGAGGTCAACTTGGAACTGTAGGTTAGATGATTAAGGTTTAGTGATAACGTTATGTGGCTGATATTATGAATGACTTCATTTGATTGGATATCATGGAAGAGCAGGGCTTTATTGTTGACGTAGATAAGCGAGTCTTAAAGACTAATAAGGAAGAGTTTATTCTTGCAACAGCAGACGACCAATTTCATAGAACAAGGTTACTGACGACGCAGAAAATCAAAATTCCTGTTCATTTGGAACAAATAATCGATGCTGTCCTAGACCGAAATCCTGGTGGATCCCACGTTGGTCTCTTCGAAGAGGATGGACCAGTTAAGACAATCAACAATATCGTGGTAAAACTTTAACCCTGGCTAAGAACAAAATCCCAATTAGAATCGTTAATTTTAATTCCCACTCAATGACAATCAAGGAAGGCAAACCAATTGGTTCCTGTGAACCGGTTACGTGGATAGCAAGGTGCGGGGAATAAACATAGGGAAGTTCGTCTGTAAATATGGACAAGGAAGCGTTGACCTTGCTGAGTCCACAATTTGAACATTTATCAGAGGATGAACGAAGTGAAGTAATCATGTTCTTGGAAAATGAAAGTTCGGCATTTGCCAGATAAGAGGCCCTTTCAAAAACTGATATGGTCCAGCATTGCATAAACACTAGTGATTCACCCGTATTCCAACAAGAATCGATCATACTCCCACTGGCCAAGCAAGAGAAGCTTCTGCGAAAATAGAGAAGATATTACAAGATGGAGTCATTGAGAAGTCAATCAGCCCCTGATCATCGCCAGTAGTTTTGGTTGCCAAGAAGGACGGGACGTTAATATTTTGTGTCGATTACCGGAAGTTGAACGATGTCACGAAGAAAGACAGTTATAGTTCACTCCATATTTTTACTGCACATAAAAAACTCAAAACTGCCTACCGAGAATATATAGGGATACCGGGACATAAGGAATTTTTCTGGACTAGATTAAATAACAAATATAATGTATTACTTAATAGATAAAACATCATTACTCTCATCTAAAATATGTTCTGGCGTGATTAAGATAAGAAATTATCGAGAGCACGCCTCTTTTAATTAAGATTTCCAACTCTTGTGATAATAGTTACACGAATCACCCCTAACTAAAGCGTCATACCTAAGAAACAGAAAAACAGAGACGTACTTTGAATTTATCTGTCAATATCGTAAAGGACAGGCAATATGTCGACCAACGCATTAGATATTCCTATCTTGATGCAAGACAGAGTAAGATTTTTTAATTTACCAAAACGTCATTGAGTTTTTACCGAAAATACGATTTTTAAACCTCTGGCATAATATTTTGTTCATTATAATACGCAATAATTTCAAATACGGCTTTGTAGTACGTAGTCGGCGGGTAATAGCGCTGTCTTTGATATTTGGGCTGCTGGTTTCTATTGCCTTTTTTATGTGCATTAAACGAATGGAGACAACTATACATATTACCATGAATCGCTGATTCAGACTTTAAAATGCGCCAGCTCCTTTTGACAGATTTTTGGAAAATGGAATTCGTACTGTGAGTACTAATTTAGAAGATATGTCTAGTTCACCTTGACGACATGCTGAACAATGAAATGCCTACTATTCCAGAAGGAAGTCAAATTCCATGGACATATTGTGTCTCGGACGGAATATATACAGACCCAGCCATTACACAGGCTTATAGAGGAGAAAGTTCAATACCAGTGGATACCGGAATGTGAAGCGGCATGGAGAAAATTGAAGACAATGCTGTGCACTGGTCCTGTGCTAGCATACCCACAAAAGAATGGACTGTTTACTCTAGACACGGATGCTAGTAATTCTTCGGTCGGTTGTGAATTATCCCAAATCTATAATCTGTGATCGAGTACTTCAGCAAGGTGCTGTCAAAACCGGAAAGAAATTATTGCGAAAGGATTACTGCCATCGTCTAATTGGTGGACCATTTCCATAAATATCTATAGGACGACGTTTTAAAATCGGACTGACCATGCTACATTAAAATGGCTGTTGCAGTTGAAAACCCGGAAGGTGAACTGGCTCGTTGGATAGAACGGCTGTAGATGCTTTATCCCGAAGACCGTGGGAGGATGACTGCAAGCATTGCTACCATGTGGAGAAATTGCAGGGCATGGGAACAATAAACGCTATTAAAATAGAAGTATCAGATGACTGGACAACCGAAGCTTTGAAACAATGACAACTGAACGATACAGAAATTGGGCCTATATTGAGAACAAAGTAAAGAGGAATTCATCCAGAGTGGATGCTAATTTAAAAGCATTTGGACTGAGGGCTTTATGAGCGCAGTGGGACTCATTTAAAATCATAAACGGGCTGTTAAAGAGAGCATGGGAAAGACCGGAGGCCCTATTCTTGATTTTCGGGTAGAAGAACAATCAAGAGAAGTTTTTCTTGATTGTTCTTCTACCCAAAAATCAAGAATAGGGCCCCAGGGTCCCCCAGTTGGGCGTGGTTCTCTTGGGTAATAGAAAATCGTATTCTTGATTACAGCTTCTCCCGGTAAGTAGAAGAACGTGCTCCCCGGTTTAACCTCTTACAAATTTGCAGAGAAACAGTCACTCTCTGAAGGAATTGGACAGCGCACGCATCTTATATCTGTGACACGTGTTATGATATGAGCTTGTTTACTGTTGTACGGACCGTTTGTGTTCAATTCTTTGTGACGAAGTGAATTTTTGCAGACAAAGAAGTAATTCAATTTAATCATAGACTTCGCCACTTTTCCCATCTTACGGCCGAAAGATTAGAATTTGTTCTGTTAATTTTTATTTATCCCGCGACCTGTAGTTTTCTATAGGAAAATAATGTAAGGTTCCACGGCGATGAGAAGTTTTCTTAAAACAAAATTTTAATTAATTCCGATAAATTATTCCGGATGGCGTTAGTCACAGTTAAATTATTCCCCACTTGGTATTCAACACCAAGTTGTAGGGGATTTTTACTTTCTGGGGGAACCAGCTAGTCAAGGAGACACAGAAACGAGAATTCACTTCGGAGAGCCTAGAGGATTAGCACGTGGGGAACTAATACCGTACCGACCGTTCACCTGGAGATCACTACGTGTGTAATTCGATAGTCTCTGTCATCGTCGTAACATATAATAGCAATGTAAGTTTTAAAACATTTCTTAGTATTTCCGTAAATTTCAAAATTAAATTTCATCTTAACAGTTAAATGAATTAACACATGGGGGTTCTAAAAATATCGTACCGACCGTCCTCCTGGAGAGCACCCCGTGCGAGTTTACTTATCTGTGCCCCGTATGCCAGCAGTGTAAATTCACAATTTATTTTTATTTGATACACTTCATAAATAATATTTTCATGATAAGCTATTAAATCTGTGTTAAATATTCATTGTCCGAGTTGTCTATATTAGAGAAGTGTACGTTAAAAAATATTTGATCCAAGATAAGCCGCTGTTTCTTGCCCGGCGTTTTTATTCGCTGTTACCAGATAAGAAATAATACATTGAAATGCGTGATTAACAATAAAACTTTAAAACGATTTCAAATTTGATGTATCGGAATATAATTATATTTTTCCGAAATACCGACGCACATCAGACATAATATAATTACTCTGTGTTAATGTTTGTCCAATCAGGGTCCCTGTTAGATTCTCAATATTTAATCCAGATAACTATGTCCCAAATAATTTCCAAGGGAAAGTGGACATAGAGGATATTTCGAGAGAATTATTATTTTGTCTCAGATTGTGGAGTAAAAATAATATCCCCCAAGTTGGTTAGGATGATAAAAACCCGCTGTCCGTAAATTTTTGTTTTAATTATACCGAACTTTGCCGTGTAAAACCGTTCCAATGCCTATTGTTTTAACTTAACCGTTGTTTCATAATTTATTGGGTTAAAATAATATCCGACATTTTGTCGGAGTGGTAGAACTCCGTTTTCTGGCTATTTTATTATTTTATTTTGTTTTAAACTATTTCATAGATTAGCGAATTAGGATAAAATCCGTTAATTTTAAACGGTTTTCAGTAATTTGTTATAGTCCGAGAATTCAGAGGAAAATCTGGGAAATACTCTGAAGAAATAAATTATATTTATATTTTGATACATAAATCTTTTCACTGTACATCTGGCAAGAAGCACGTGGTAAATTTTATTTCCGAACCGAATGCAATTAGAGGTACTCAACTATGTGGTTTGGCGCTTGGCGAATCTCTCTGAACCGAACCGACACCGTCGAGATCAATTCTGGCTGTCCGTCCAGGCAGAATGATCTTTACCGAGGGAGCTGATGCCGAATCCGATTACCGTTTTATTCGGTATCAGTTTTCCACAATTTCACCAAGTTCTTTACATCACATGCTGCCAATTCCTATCTGACATTTATACAGATATGATAAATTCTGTCCGAGAATAGTTGTTTGCTTTTACTAAAAATTTAATTGCTTTCTGCGTTGCTACTAATTTGTTTTGTTTTAACATCCACTGCTTGCTTGCTTGCTGTTATAACCGACTGTACCGCTTATTACGGTTTTACCGCTTTACTGCCAAGCCTACTACCGCTTTGCACACTATTTACTTGGCTTTGTTGATATTCGAATTAATAAGAAAATATTAGAATCAGTAGTTTAATATCTTCTCACCGCCTGGTTCCTTGTCTTCGTAGCTTCACTTGTCTTCGTAGCTTCACTTGTCTTCGTAGCTTCACTTGTCTTCGTAGTTTCACTTGTTTTCGTAGTTTCACTTGTCAATAAACCGAAATGATATATCTTAAGTTTTACATGTAAATTTTCATATGACATGTCTTAAGTTTTGATATTATTTATCTGAACTCTTTAAGAGTATTTTGGTACCTGACCGTTTTATTTATTTTAATAATTATAGTTTGTTGTTGAATACTTAATATATTTTAATAAATGCGTTATTTCACAAAAGGTGCGTTTTACTGTTGTGTGTGAATGAAAATCTAATCTGCCGTCCAGATCCCTGGACATACCGCGTCTCCACTGTAGCTATCCCAGCCCTACTGCGACAGGCTGCGTTTAGGAGGCTAATGTGGGACCTTTGCCCCACGTAAAAATTGCAAAGGTGGCGCTCGAGATAACCGAATTTAACCGAAATGCAGCTCAGCGCTAAAGTGACGCTTCCGCTTGTCTATGCGCTAGGCAACCGGGAGAAAGCACGTCATATCTTTTTTTATTAAAGGTCTTTTAAAAAAATGTACGTGCATGAAATTTTATTAGCAGACCAAACTGCAAGATATAGAAGATGTAGAGTAAGAAGCTGAGCGACATGACTAAATGTACACAAAATGGACCAATCGATTTGGTTTGTCAGCTAATAAAATTATGAATTTTTTTAGACTTTCAAAGTCATTAGTGCGCTTACTGATAAACTAAGTTATAGTTTTATTGCTACGGATAACTGAAGTACTCCTTAAAATAAAATCAAATAAAAGAAATATTAATTATCAACGACAACTGTCATTTACTATAATTTCATTGGCTGTTGTTTTCACGTACACTAATGAACGTTTACTACTACGTTCTATCGTTTCGCAATATTCACTCGTGTTTAAGACTATTAACTTGTAATGTGCTTTCCTTGGGTAGCTGGTTTGGAGATGTTATTCCAGACTTCGGTTAATAAATAAATACTACAGACACAAATACAAATAAATGGTTTATTCTCTCAATTACAGGTAGATCATGGCAGTGTTACATTACATATATGTTTCCGAATCTTTTACGGGCATTAATCATTTCGTAAATGGTTTCGAAGCGGACGAGAGTGTAATTTTGACAACGTTTCGGTGATTCGTGGTGGTGTTGATAACATGCGTTGGGTACCTTTTGCTGAGGACCGACGTCGGATAAATAACAGGTAACGCAGTAGGTCCCAGCCCAGCATGCTGAAGAAGTCTAATGGTCAACTTATATTCAATCCGTCGTGGTACGTCGTAATCAACCCAGCCCTGCACGCTGAAGACCAATGACAGAAGAGCACTTATTTGTCTTGAATTTTGTGGCGCTTTTATATCCGAAATCCTACACATGTGACCCATTGGGAGCGTGTGCAACTTTGGGTCCGCTTGCAGATTTCGAGTACATGGGCGACTTATCCCTATTAGGTACGTGTGCATAATGCTAGGTAAATGGAAATCTAGTAATGCGAATGAATTTATGAATGCCTTATTACAAACTAGGTCTCCCAAGAGAAGGCGATGAGGAATTGTTCCCCGGGAAACGTCGTTCTCTCTCTCTCAGTCAAGAATAAGCTCCCAGGTGGAAAGCAAGTTGTTATGCATCTAGTGATTCACAGGTGTCGAATACCGAAAGTACTTCAGGAAGTGCACCGTCGGGTGGACACTTCGGCGTAAATAAGACCCTGAATAAAGTAAGAGAATGATTTTACTGGGTAGATAGTCGTCAGGATGTGGAAGCTTGGTATCTTAAAAGCAAAATTAGTGCAGCCAGTAAGGGACCACAGACTTAGAAGCAGGAAGCGGTCACTGTCGCCAAAGTCGTGGTAGATAACTTGGTATGTCGGTGTTGGCGTACCTCTGGAGCTACATTTGAATCAAGGGTGGCACATTGACTCAGGGGTATTTCAGCAGATCTGTAAGTTATTGGGAATCCATAAAAAACCGACAACAGCCCTTCATCCTCAATCAGATGGAATGGTGGAGCGACATAATAAGACCATGAAAGAGCATCTTTTTAAAGTGGTTCATAAGAATCAGCCAAACTGAAATCTCCACTACGTTTTTCCTCATGGCAAACAGAGCTGCTATCCACGAGTCTATGAAACAGACACCGGCCCGTGAGGTATTCGGGCATGAGAGCAGACTGTCGTGTGACTTGATGCTTGGACCACCAGGCGAAAAACAGGATCCTATGAATAACTATTCTAATTAAGTTACTGACCGGCTAAGAAATGTTTATGAGTTGATTAGAGTCGCAATCACGATAAACAGTGACCGAATGAAGGCTCGTTATGGCCGTAAGGGTACTTCAGGAAGGTTCAAGACAGGTGATCTTGTTTGACTGTGCAACCCACAGCGACAGAAAGAAAAGTCACCGAAATTTGAACAACCTTGGGAAGGTTCGTATATTGTTATTATCCGAATCAATGTTGTCTATTGAATTCAACAAAGCAAAATGCTCAAGATGAAGATCATGAATATTGACAGACTGATGAAATACATTGAGGATCCTAAATTGCCGGACCGGGACGTTCGGGCCTAAGGAGGGGGCAGTGTTACGCATTTGTGTCCCCATAGGTGCTGGTAGCACGAGTAGCATGAATTAAGTAGCTGGGATGATAGGCTACTGCATACAATATTATCATGTATCCACAACTTAATTGATTAACTTTAGATAAACGTGTAATGTTATCTCTGCGCCATCTCTGAGGCTCTAGTAGGAAGTAAAGGATCAGACTTTACTAGATTGTGATTTCCCTGTAAGAGAAGGTTGTAGAAATGAGTAGACCTTTCGGGAAATTTCTAGATGTATTCTGTGTGTATATAAGGCGACCAATTCACGGCGGGTAAGCACTTCTTAAATGAGTTCAGTTCAGTAAAGTTTAGATAAATCCGAAGTAATCCAAAGTGAACGGTAAACTAATGTAACGGTTCAAAAGCCACTGATAGGGAACCGTTAATTATCTGTGAATACTTTATTAAAAACACTCTGTGTGTTTGTGTGGTTGCATACTCGACTCTAACGTCGGTTTTAAAATATCTTAAATTAAATAAATAACACACTGATTTAATAGAAATTTACTTGAGCATGGCGCGACGTGAAATACTTTTTACACTCTAAATATAAGTATCTATTCGTCTGTCACGGGCCATATTCATGGTATTGGTATTTTGTGCAGAGTAGACCATCTTTCCCCCGTGAAGTTCTTTGTTGATGTCCTACAAAGTGGTTTAATGTTTTATAGGGTGTATGTTGTATATGTTTTTACTAACCTGTTTATTATTATCCTCGGCTTGTATTTGTCATCGTTATATTCCACAATGTTGTAGCTGAAACAGAAACAGATTGGGGTTAGGTTATGCTAAATTAATTACCGTATTTCGAAGTAAAGCTTCCTCAGTGTTGAAATCTCAGAGAAAGTGACCAAAATAAAAGTTGTAGGAATATGTGTAAGCTATCTTGTGATGATGTTGGCTTTGACCTCTAGCAATATTTCGTCGTTTGGTGGTAAACTCTTTTTCTTTAAATAAAACCCATATTTGCACCTTGTAGTCAGAAAAACTCAGAATCTCACTTTAAGGTATGAATCTTTCCAGAAAAAGTATAGAATTATAGAAGGGGAGGATATTTACCCATTAAGGCCGTCTGAAAATTATTATTACAAAATAGCATTGAAATTCTGATTTCGTAAGAGATTACCCAGACAAAATTTGTAGAAGTCAAATACTAACTTCTGCTGAATTGACATCATTAAAAGATCATCTCTTGTTTTTATAACACTATATTTTTGGGTTCTTCGTATTTGATATGCGTATGCTAGAACAGACATTTTATATATAAATATAAAATGTCTGTTCTAGCATACGCATATGTGTATAAACACACATACTTCAATAGACACATTTTTTCACATTTGTACATCAAAATTATCAAAGACCGTTTTCACCTTTATATTGAAGATATTCTATTACATGCGAGTAAAAAAATATTTTTTAAGATTATTAGTTAGCAGACGATAAGAGCTGGACTACCTGAAGCTCCTATAATTCCTGACACTTAAGCATGTCTGAATTGTAATATTGGGATCCGTAGAGACATAGATATGTTACTACAAAATCCAGATTGTTTAAGGCTTAATGTTATATAGAACCTAAGGAAATAAATATATTACTAGCAAAAATATGCTAGTAATTATTTCAACTGTTACTAAAGACTTATCATAGATAAGTACAGAAACATATATCTTTCTAAACAAAATACTTGCCGGCTATATGCCACGATCAACATTTGATTATAAGATAGAAATATGCACGTTACGAACAGCGTAACTGTCACAATAATGTTATTTTTAATTTTAAATTATTCTGTTCAACAAAACCAAAAAAACAACTAAAGACAAAAACACTTACCAAAAATGCTTTAGAAACTTTCCGGTATCCTACACCAAAAATACACTCTTCAATGCTACTTCTTTCAAAGTTTAACACGAACTGAATAGTCATTTCTCAAGCAAATACCTCTGCAATAATTATTTATGGTTCTAACGAACAGGATAATTCAAAATAGATTTCGTAAAATTACCAAAACAGGTATCATCAAATATAATTAAAGGCAAGTTAGTTTATTTGACTTCCTACAACTTTTATCTGGGTAAGTTCTTACCTACCAAATCAGATTTTCCAAGCTATTTTGTAACAATAACTTTTCTGACTTTCAGATGACCTTCATGTTCAATATCCTCCCCTTCTATATAACTTTTTCTTGAAAGATTCATATTTTAAAGTGAGATTATGAGTTTTTTCTGAATCCAAAGTGCAAAATATGGGCTTCATTGAACAAAAAAAAGGTTACGATCAAGTGAGTTTGAAAATATTGCTAGAGGTTCAAAGCAGAATTATCACAAGGTAGCTTTCTCATATTTCTTCAACTTTTGTTCTGGTTAATTCCTTTCAAATCTCAACACTGAGTTACTATATAGTGCTTGGAAAGTTAAAAACCTTCAAGTTTATGAATACTCGTTATTTGACCTTCAAGTGTCTATAACTTGAAATCTATGGACTTTTTGGACCTACTGCACATAAGAACTCTTCTTCGGAATGGTCCATGAATACATTTCAGCTGGTTTTAGCTCAAACTACTGTATAACATTTACCGTGTATTTTGTGCGGGATCGTTTAAAAAATTACAAAACCGGCATTATAAAGAAATCGTAGCATTTTTCATATAGGTATGTTTGATCATATAGGTACCAAATGCCCTCCTATACTTCCCTGTTCAGGATCGGCATAACTTTACCAAACACCTTTTATAATACAGACAAATTACTAATAAGCTGACTGACTACGTTTTATAGGATTTGCATTTATAATGAGCTTTATTACCCTTCTTCATTTCTAAATATATTATACTGTCGATGCATTATACGATTAAATACTTTAATAATTCCTATATTAATTCTTTTTAGGTCTTGCCGAAATGACTCGTGATTACAAAGCAGAACCTGAGCAGACAGAACCGAAAGAATTGGTGAGGAAAGTAGGAACCCAACCATCTAGACCCTTATCACCTAATGATAGTAGCCGCAATTCACCTACCTCCATACAAAATTTAGTGGTATGCAAATCACCCACGGAAAGAGATAGAGAGAGAGATAGAGACAAAGAAGTGAAGAGACCATCATCAGTTGAAAATGTTTCTCCGCCAATTTCTACTGACTGTGGCGCTAGTGATATGAGCATACATAATAGTAATAATATGGGAACTACATGCTCTACAAATATTCCTCCCATTATCTGTAGTAGGTTACCATCACCTCTTAATTCTGAAACTTTACCAGGCCCTTCGAATATGCTTCCAGTCCAGCAAGTGCCTCTGGTATACATTATTTCATTTTTAATTTGTCATGTATTATTAATTTTTTGTTTATAGAGTCTCAAGAAAGAAGTTGATTGGGCTGGGGTAGTGGAGGAAAAAAATACAGGGGAAAGTTCGTCCGAATATTCAAGACATCCCCATGATCCAGTGAGTATAAGATGTAATATATAAATCAGCTAATCCCGAACAATTTGTTCTTTATGGAATATTTTATATGATAGGGAGAAAATTACACGTTTGTTTATTTTTCGGAAATAGTGTACTTGATCAGATTTAAGGATTCTATATCATAATTAATTATTATCATCTCTGTTTAATATTTATATATGGTTTAGAATATTGCAAGTATGTAATATTGGGCGGGCTTATTTTTCATGGACTTCGAACGACGAAATCAAGAGACCCATTTCAACTGAAACGGGGTCTATTATGTACCACTGAAGGAATCCCGATATGCGTCGTTTACCCCCTGCATCCATTTTTTTACTAGTCTTATTTATATTAACGTCCTGGCTTAGCTTAGCTATTGCTATTCCACCACTCAACCTGGACACGTTCACATAGACATCAACACAACAAGAATTTCCTGCAATGTTGCCATATACCGTAGCTGAGACTCTCAGGAAAGATATCAGCGACTAGATATGTTGAGCCACCCAACAGCGGTCTAGCCCACTCTTATCGTCTCGGTAACCCATTCCAAACTCCACTAAACATCCATACTCTGGCCAAGATACCCAGAACTCCGCGATCGCAAGCCAACCACCTTAGCACTGCGGCACTAACGCCAACTTTGTACGGTGAAATATTCATTCGTTTGTAACTCGGCAATTTGAACAAGAATTAAAAATATGTAATACAACATACGTCGAAAATTGTACAGTACCCGTGATATTTTCAATTAAGTGAAATTTTTCTACCACCCTTGTTAAATTTTTGTAAATAATTCTAAATGTATTAACTTTAGCAAAAATATATTTTAAACAAAAATTGTTGTTCACACTTTTAGCCTCATTTATATATGATTTTGTCTAAACCTGTGATGACCTAAGGTGGTGTAAATAGTTAAAACATAGGAGAACACACAATTTCAGAAATATGACAAGCAGTAGCATATGTTACAAATACAAGAGTCGTGTGCTGGGAATAATGAAAGCAAGTGACTCGTTTTATATGATAATGGGTCTAATATACAACACTAATTCACTTTTTCGCTAACCCAGATATGCCTCCTTCACCCCCTGCACTCCTTCGAGAAAGAAATATTCAATGGCCTATAACTTGGTAACCCTTTTAGCTTTCAGATTCGTTTGGGTATCAAAATTCATATATTTAAGAAAAAATTAAAAATATACTGTATTCATCTATTTCCTTATATATAAGGAGATATTTTTTAAAACGTATTTTTTGGACACTGTCTTAAAATCATTGCGAATATATTATATTATGAAATGCCGGTACCAAGTGGCCTGCTTCATTTTTTTTCTCCTTCAATATCAGTGAGATTCAATAAGAGAGTTTTAATACAGTGAATCGAAATAAGGATCTGTAATCTTGCTGGATGGAATGTAAGGTACTAACTTTCTTTAGTGGGTGGTAATTAATCATCCTGTTGTTGCATATTGACAAATCACCACCTTAATCCAGCTAGTGAATTAATATTTGTACACTTTATAAATTTTCTGTAATCATCAATAATTACATTTGTTGTGGAGACAGCAATGAAACTTTTCGCCAAGATTTGTATAGGTACTATTTTATTCCCAATCATCCTCCTTAATGAACAAAAAGCCAATAAGCCGTTTACTACAGTATATTGTGTCGCACAAACATGCATACACAATCATCCTCCTTAATGAACACAAATCCAATAAGCCGTTTACTATAGCATATTCTGCCGCACAAACACGCACACGCGCGCACGCACACGCATACATGCACACCCGCGCGCGCACTCCCGTGCGCGCACACCACAACACACACACACACACACACGATATACCCGAAATCCATACGCGAACCTATAGGTGCACACGCCACCAATGGGTTGCATGTGTAGGATTTCGGATATAAAAGCGCGACCAAATTCAGGATAAATCAGTGCTATTCTGGCATTGGCTTTCAGCGTGCTGGACTGAGTCCATTACAGTTAGTGCTCTCTTACGACGTACCATGGCGGTCAGAAGGTACCCATGCTATCGACGCCACGACGAATCACCGCAACGTTGCCAACATTACACTCTCGCCGCTTCGAAAACATTTACGAAGTGATTAAATGTCCGTAAAAGCTATGGAAACATATGTTTTGTAACACTGACATGATATACCTGTTATTAAGAAAATAAATCGTTTGTTTGAAATTGGACTATTTGTTTACTAACCGAACTCTGGATTAACATCTCCAACAAGCTACCCAAGCAAAACACGTTACATAATTTGGAGGCCGAGAAGGTCTATTTTGAAGAACGTTACATCGTGAAAATAAGTAGTGCATTGTTATTTTTATATAGGAAATCTATATAAATGTTATATATTATATATATTATATATATTATATATTATATATTAACAACGTTAACGCCATTTTAAGTTTAACATATGAGAGACAGAAACGAATGTTTCAAAAATTTCAAAAGTGTATATTTTACAAAATAATTTTTTTAACTTTTTTCACTCCATACGTCTGGTAACTTTGTGTACCGTATTGCAATATTAAGTCGTTTAAGAAAAAATTATTTCGTTAAAATAGGCAACACATTTCATATCGCATAATTTTACCTATCTATAGTTAATAATGTAAAAATGCTTTAAGACATACAAATATACAGTGTGTTTCACTTCTCGTGAAGACACCCCTGTATCTTCTTTATTTGTGGCCGAATTAATTTCAAAATTTTATGAGGTATACAACTCTGTAAGGCGACTTTAATCAACACATAAATGTCGTTTAGATATAAAACCTCGGCTTACTGCGATAAAAAGAAAATCGCAATTTTCGAGAAATCATAGTAGGCTTAGATATAGACGAAAATTTTGTTAATAAAAGTTGTCCAGAATCACTAGATATGCCACCCTATAAAATTTGGTGAAAATTGGAATACGTTGAAAAAAAATTTTTTTGTTTCACTTCTCGTGAAGACACCCCTGTATCTTCTTTATTTATAGCCGAATTAATTTCAAATTTTTATGAGGTATACAACTCTATAATGCCACTTTAATCAACACATAAATGTCGTTTAGATATAAAACCTCGGCTTACTGCGATAAAAAGAAAATCGCAATTTTCCAGAAATCATAGTAGGCTTAGATATAGACGAAAATTTTGTTAATAATAGTTGTTCAGAATCACTAGATATGCCACCCTATAAAATTTGGTGAAAATTGGAATATGTTGAAAAAAAAATTTTTGTTTCACTTCTCGTGAAAACACGTATCTTTTTTATTTGTTACAGAATTTCAAGACTAATTTATTTTAAAAAAATTATCAGTTACACAGCGATATTGTCCAAACATACGGAGAGAACTTTTTCCAACAAATGAGTCGTGCACAATTATTATTAAAATTATTTATTAAATAAAAGGTAATGAAACAGTATTTACAGTGAATGACTAAAATGCCACTTATTATACTATTATATTCGGCCCCTTTCTACTAACCCACCCTCAAGTGTAATACACTTCTCAATCCGCTTTCTGTTATTTATTACAACTCTTCGCAGTTCTTGAGCCGTAACTTCTAAACACGCATGCCTTATCCTCACACAAAGCTGCTCCACATTTTGAGGTCTGGTCTTATAAACTTTATTTTTAATATGACCCCAAAAATAAAAATCCATGGGAGTGAGATCAGGAGATCTGGGTGGCCAATGTATTAGAGGGCTATTTCGTCCTATCCATCTTTGGGGAAAATGTTCGTTCATCCATGCTCTTACTACTACGGAATTATGGATAGATGCTCCGTCGAGTTGGAAATACAATTGTTCCAAAGGAAAATCGACTATTGCATTCCACAGATCATTATTTAAAAATTGTAGCATATGTAACGCATTTATATTTTGAAAAAAGAAGAACGGCCCTATTATTGTTTCATTAAAAATTCCACACCACACATTTACCTTCTGGGAATATTGCCTTTTACAATTTATTATCCAATCAGGATTTTCTACTGCCCAGTATCTAGAATTTTGTGATGATACTACCCCGTTGGTGGAGAAAGTTGCTTCGTCCGTGAAAATTACTTTCTTCAAGAAGTCTCTATTATTTAAATAATTACCTTGGATCCATAAACAATATTCTAGTCTTCTCTCTTCATCACCTTCCTCCAAGGTATGTACAAATTTTGGTTTAAACGGTTGTAACTTATGGCGTTTTAAACATCTCCAAATTTTTGACGCCGACAAATTGAGGTCACGAGCCATATTTCTAAGGCTGGTAGTGGGATTGGCGTTAAACGCCGCTAATATAACGTCATCCTCTCCATGTCTTCGACTGAGATGTACTCTCGGTTTAAGCACATTACCAGTTGTATTGAACAAGTGACATATTCTTGCAACGGTACCATGGTGTATTGGTCGTCTTAGAGGATGTCTTAAATTAAATTCTTCTGCAGCTTCTCTTGAAGACCGTACATTTTCACCGACTATCTTTATTATTTCTACTTTTTCATCAGTGGTTAAAAGAATTCTAACCATTATGATTAAAAAAATTAAATAATTAAACTTACGAACTGAACAATAAATAACAATAATCACTTCTGTCATAAAAGTAAGAATGGAGAAATAAACAAAATAGTTATTGACAGTTAATTTCACGGCACTCTTAACATTTAAAACAAAAAATCAAAAAACCCCTAATGTTCCTAAAATTCTGAGTCGATAAGAAGGATATGATGGAAAGTTACTCCTCAAGAACATTGACAACGAAAAAAACAAAAAAAAAGGAACAGTGTTACAACTTGATATGTAATAAAAAGTGGCCCTTTTAGCGTTTTATTGAATCATGATTTTTGTTCACGACTTTCGTTTGTTGGAAAAAGTTCTCTCTGTGGGTTGGATAAAGTCATTTTATAGAGTTGTATAATTGATACATTTTTTAAAATAAATTAGTCTTAAAATTCGATCACAAATAAAAAAAAGATGGGGTGTCTTCACGAGATGAAAAAAAAATTTTTTTTCAAAGTTTTCCGATTTTCACCAAATTTTATAGGGGGGCATATCTAGTGATTCTGAACAACTATTATTAACAAAATTTTCGTCTATATCTAAGCCTACTATGATTTCTCGAAAATTGCGATTTTCTTTTTATCGCAGTAAGTCGAGGTTTTATATCTAAACGACATTCATGTGTTGATTAAAGTCGCCTTACAGAGTTGTATACCTCATAAAAATTTGAAATTAATTCGGCCACAAATAAAGAAGATACAGGGGTGTCTTCACGAGAAGTGAAACAAAAATTTTTTTTTCAAAGTATTCCGATTTTCACCAAATTTTATAGGGGGGCATATCTAGTGATTCTGAACAACTATTATTAATAAAATTTTCGTCTATATCTAAGCCTACTATGATTTCTCGAAAATCTCGATTTTCTTTTTATCGCAGTAAGCCGAGGTTTTATATCTAAACGACATTTATGTGTTGATTAAAGTCGCCTTACAGAGTTGTATACCTCATAAAAATTTGAAATTAATTCGGCCACAAATAAAGAAGATACAGGGGTGTCTTCACGAGAAGTGAAACAAAAATTTTTTTTTCAAAGTATTCCGATTTTCACCAAATTTTATAGGGGGGCATATCTAGTGATTCTGAACAACTTTTATTAATAAAATTTTCGTCTATATCTAAGCCTACTATGATTTCTCGAAAATCTCGATTTTCTTTTTATCGCAGTAAGCCGAGGTTTTATATCTAAACGACATTTATGTGTTGATTAAAGTCGCCTTACAGAGTTGTATACCTCATAAAAATTTGAAATTAATTGGGCCACAAATAAAGAAGATACAGGGGTGTCTTCACGAGAAGTGAAACACACTGTATACTCCAATTACATAGCAACATTTAATTTAAGATATTTCGATTTTTGTCATTCGGTCTTGTCAACCCAAAATTATAACGCTCGCGCTCGCACTTCGAAGAGCGCTCGAGTACCATGCCGCTAAGCTCCGTTCCAAGCGTTTTTTCGAAGATTTTTAGCTTCAATAGTTTTACTGAAATGACAAAATTATAGACATTTTTTATGTAAAATTTTCTCTTCTTTATTTTTGTCTTATTTTTACTTTCCAAAAAAAATCAGATTACTTAACTAACTTATTTCCGATTAAACACATTTATGCACTTACTACTTTTTAAAAAAGATTGAAAGATACACAGGGTCAACTTGGTATACTTCTCGGGTTCATTTCTATTATTTTTGAGAACATCTCAAATTTTAAGCGAATTCAGATAATTTCTGAACCAAATATTTAAATGTATTGGACTATAGAATCACTAGTTTACTCAACAAGTATATTTGCTCTTTGAATTAAACGTTCGGTATGAATGTCACTTGGTACAGACTCGTCCTAATTGAAACGTAATTGCCACAATCACTATAAGATTATTTTCCCTCTATTTTAATATTATCTACAGGGCCCAGCCCATCGAATATTTGAGCCATTCGGAGAGAATGGTTTCATTATATACTTACAATTTCCTACCTTCAATTTGACGTAACCTACAGACTATCAGTTTTGACATTCCATTAAAATATCTTCACTATTGCGTTTATTTTTGTATCGAGGATCCTAGATTGTTTCATCATTTCCATTAATTTTCGTCATATGTCCGAACCTCGTATTTAAGCAGGAATTCGGCATACTCACTTCCACATCCACGTAGTGGAGTGAAAGTATAGTAGGTAATCGTAAAAAGAATTTAAAAAATATTTTTTGCTGGAAGAGATTTAGAATGTCATGAAACGTCGAGATTTTAAATTTGAGCGAAAAGAAACATTTCTGGCTGTCTGTCGGTCTGTCTGCAGCTTTTTGTGCTTACGTTTTCTTTGGAACATCCTTGAAATTTTGTACGCGTATGTATTATAACGAGATCTAAAACTGGATTGTTTTTTGAACTTATCCGGTAAAGGGTTGGGGATAAATAGGGGAAAGTAAGTAAAGCGAGCTGGTAAGAGTACAGAAATTTGGGATTTGATGTATAAACAAGAAACCAAGATCTCAGATTTTTTTATAATATTTTCCATTCTCCCACCACCCCCAATCAATTATTAAAGGGGTTGATAAAATAAAATTGAGATATTCACTTGACATTTTGTACACGAACGTATCTGGAACTAGATTATATTTTGAGATGATTCCGTTGAAGGGTTGGGGTTAAATAGTGGTCAATAGGGGAAAATAAGTAAAGATGTCATCAGATGTCAACGGAATCATCTAATTCCATTGACACCTACCTCAAATATTTTATTAATATTCTATTTCCACATACTAGAATGCAAATACGATCAAAATATTTTTCTTTAAAGAGACTTGGATGGGAAATCTGAATGTGGAAGTAGTGATTCGTTAGGCAATGGTTTTTTTGTTAGGATAATATCTAAACCGGTTATTTAAAGCTAAAAGTCCCTCTTCAGCGGTATGTCTTGAATTTTCAAAACGTTTGTATGTGTGTGATAAAACGATCCGTATCATCGCGTGTTGCAGTTTCGGTAAATATTCTTTCATGTTGGACCTATTCTTTGAAACATTTGTGTAAATCACTGAAATCTTGCATCGATAAATTATAATGTAACTTTGGGTTAGGGACACTTTAGCATAGATACTATCCATCCAGGCTTCGAGTTTTGAAAAATAAATTTGCCTGGCCGGATCATTATTTTTCCGATGCAGAGTAATTCCGAGAATATACCTGCCCCAAGTAGTACGTTAGCTCGATCCGAACTCTTAAACAAGAGGTCAGCATGCGTTACATTTTCACGAAATTTAGAACCTGTACAGTGTACAATCAAGGAACATAAATATAATGTTTTGTGTGATATGACTGATCTAATTAATAATAATTAAAACTAAATTTGTTTCTGATTGGCTTTCATTATATAAGGATTTTAAATTGGTTTCATTTTGACAATAATTTTAGCTAGTGTGTAATGAGGCATTCATAATTTCATGACACATTACTATATTTCCGTTTACCAAGCTCTTGCACACGCCACCAATGGGTCACATATGTAGGATTTCGGATATAAAAGCGCGACCAAATTCAAGACAAATCAGTGCTATTCTGGCATTGGCTTTCAGCGTGCTGGGCTGAGTCGATTACAGTCATTGCTCTATTACGACGAACCACGGCGGAGTGAATATAAGTTGACCGGTAGAATCTTCCAGCGTGCTGAGCTGAGACCTACCTGAGTTAATTGTTATTTAACCGACGTTGGTGCGCGGTCAAAAGGTACCCAACGCATGCTATCGACGCCACGACGAATTACCGCAACGTTGCCAACATTACACTCTCGCCGCTTCGAAAACATTCAAGAAATGATTAAATACCCGTAAAAGATACGGAAACGCATATGTAATGTAACATTGACATGATCTACCTGTTATTGAGAGAGAATAAACTGTTTGTTTGAAATTGGACTATTTATTTACTAACCGAACTCTGGATTAACATCTCCAAACCAGCTACCCAAGCAAAACACGTTATATAATTTGGAGTCTGAGCAGGTCCATTTTGAAGAACGTTACAAGTGACTTTCCGATTATAGAAACCGATATTGTCAATTTTATTACTTGGCAATTAAATCTACTATAGAAATAAAAAGTAATAATGAATTACCTTTCTTAGTTAATTTAATTAAAAAATTAGATAACACTTACCAAACCAGTGTGTACAGAAGACAAGAACACACAAACAGTTACTTAATATAAAAACTCTCTTATTAAATAAGCGATATCCTGAGAGTTTTGTTGACAGTTAGTGGTTGAACATTGAAAAGAAAGAAACTATTACAACCTGAGGTCTTTAGGTCTTTAGCAGAAATTCTATATATGTACATGGCTTGTTGGATAAATTGCGAAGAATCGAGAATAGGTTTTCTCTACGCACGGTTTCTCAAACGGACTGTAGGCTAAGAGCGGTTTTATCGAAAACGAGACCTCTAAATATTGTTCGAAATTCTAAAAATAGTATTTATAGTGTTCCGTATGAGTACAGAAAACATTACTTAAGGGAGTCATCTAGACCTTTCAATGTAATGGTTGGTGCACATAGAAATTACGCTAGAAGGGGAAAATTCGAGAAATCCAAAATTTGAGAACATGCGTGGGATAATAATCGCAGAATCCAATGAGAGTCGGCGAAGATTTTAGAAAAAGTGAGTCACGGAACTAAATGAAAACTTAAGGAATCCGCAACTATTTTATTAAACGAGGATAGATGCGTTTCAAATTATTCAATAGAGTTTTGTATTAGTTGGTTGCCCATCCTTAGAGACAAAGTATAAAAATAAGCTAAATATAATTTAATATATCATGTAGCTATGAAAATACATAAACAACAAATTGTCATGATTGACGACCAAAGAGTTTTGAGAACGGAAGTAGAGAATTTTCCGAAACATTAACTGTCTTTTGTTTTCATTTTCAGTTTTTAGTTTTTAACATTGTTCTACTTTATATTTTTAGGTGTAAGACATTTTTTAACAATCAAGTATTCAAGAACCAACCTTTGTCTGATCTATTTGGCGCAGAGGTTCTCCATTAAAATTTTTAAATATTTTTCAGTAGCAAAATACTCAACAAAAAATAAGAAAATTTGACAATTCAATAATGACTAAATTTTTCTTTATAAAATTGGATTGGCGTTAGTTGCCGAACATCAATGCTCTGTACTGTACTAGATTGCCGTCTTTGTCCGAAATATTAATTCGATCAGTAGATAATAACACGCTTGATACAGAGTTAATGCTACAATATACATTAAAAGAACCTTGTTGTCTAGTATTTGTCGACGACGATGCCACCACTGAGTTTCTTCCAATTTGAAAGAGTAATATTTGGACTCTTTCTGGGACCCTATTCTTGAATTCCGGGGAGTAGAACGGCCGAGAGAAAGTGGGCGTGGTTCTCTCGGGGAATAGAAAATTTTATTCAGGGACTCTATTCTTGAATTCCGGGGAGTAGAACAGCCGAGAGAAAGTGGGCGTGGTTCTCTTGGGGAATAGAGAATCGTATTCTTAAATAATACTTCTCTCGGTAGGTAGGAGAACGCGCTCCCCGGTTTCATCTCTTGCAAATTTGCAAGGGAACAGTCACTCCCTGGCTGAATTAGACTATTTTATCTATCACATCCGTTTTGACATGAGATCTCTAATTTTTGTGCAAGCGATTTTTTGTTAAATTCGTTGCTTAATTAATTATTAAAGGTTTTTTTTTAAATGGACGTGCATGAAATTTTGTTAGCAGACCAAATTCTGCAAGATATAGAGGATAGAGGATGCGAAGACAAATTTATACATTTATACTGCTATGTATTTGCAATGTTGCATATTTGTGTTGTGGAGTTATTTATGTCTTCCAGATTTGGTAAAGATCTGATGAGGCAATTGAATATTTTGAATTGTTATTTAGTTGTTGTAGTTTGGTATAACTGTTTTTAAGTTAGGGAATTTGTTTTATAGTTTTTATATGTCATATGTTGAGGTTATTATAATTTAATGACACTGATAATGAAAATTCTAATTTTGGGCTGAAGGGGTCAGGTTTGTAATAATAATCTAAATTTAGTTGTTTTAAAAAAACTTTGGCTTCTTGATTGAAAAGAAAAAAGATGAAAAAAAAAAGAAAAAAAAAAGAAAAAAAAATCAATAGATACGGGAAGGAGATGAAGATTGAAAAAGAATTAAAATTTTGAGAATTTTGGAGAGAAAAATAAGTAGAAGAAAGAAGATCAATAGATACGGCAGATACGTGAAAAAAGTTTTGAAATTTGGAAAAGAAAATAGGTAGAAGGAAGGAGATAAAATAATTTGAAGAGAAGAAAAGAATATTAAGGCTAGTCGGAGAAGTGACAAAAAATAAAGGAAGAAATAATAAGAGGAGTTGAAGGATAGGAATTGTAAGGTGGAGAAAATAAGTAGAAGGAAACAGTTAAATAGTTTGAAGAGAAGAAAAGAATATAAAGATTAGTCGGAGAAGTGAGAAAAGTGAAGAAAGAAATAATTAAGAGGATTTGAAGGATAGGAATTGTAGCTACGAAGAAAGAAATGAGTGAAAGGTATTAAATCAAAATTATTTATAAATTATCACAGTAACATAATTATATCAAGAAATTAAAGGGTTGTAATAAATAAAAATTTAGTCAATTGAAATTTTAATTTTATAAAAAAAAAAAAAAGGAATTTCCAACATATAAACCTGAACCTGCAATCTGAGGTGGAATCGCATAGCCGGAGCTACAGAGATAATTAAGAATTGAATATTGTTGTTTTAGTTAGTGGTATTGATTTGGAAGATATAAATGGTTTCACATCAAATTTTAATCAATCATATTAATAAAACATAACAATACATGTATGTATTAATGTACCACCAGTTCGAGAATTAAGTGAAATGCTTACTCCACATTTACAACCAACGCGCATCGACCCGTAGATAGGCTTTAACTGCTCAAACAAAAGTACATAGTAGATGGGTATCATAAATATCTTTTTTAAAATAGGCTTATTTAAGGTTTTCGCCACCCTTAGATTCTTGGGTTTGGTAGTTACCAAGAAATTACAGGATCGAATAATTTTGTTGGTATTGGTCATAGACCAGTACAAATCATTTTTGGAAAAAAAAATAATAACAGCATGAGAATTGTTGGAAAGGGAAGGAAATATAGCGCAACCAACGGAAAAAATAAATTAAAGTCGATCCGAGTTACGAGGGTGAAATAGGGTGAAGTTTAGGGGCGGAAAATCGTTGTAGGTAGTGAAAAGATCTATAACTTTGTATGAACCGTGCTTTCACATAACCTAAAATTTTTCGAGAAAAATCGAAAAAACCTGTTTTTTCGTTTTTGATTTTTATCTCCCACAAAAAAAAATTCTTCTCACGAAATTTAGTGGAAACTTACCTGTTTAAGTCCCAAACACATTGTAATTTTTTGAATCGATATATTTATTTTTACATATTATTGTGATTCCAAACCAAAAAAGAGACCTCATTTTCACCCGAAAATGCCCATTTGCTGGAAACAGTTTTTTCAAAAGAAGCGTTGGTCTTTATTTTCGTTGAAACGTCTACTTTTAGATGGTGTAAGAAAATAAACATTACTATAGGAAAATTTACTAGGAAATGCGAAAAACTAATAAAACTAGATTTTAAGAAATTATTTTTCAATCATTGGTTAAAATTTTTCATCATTTATTAAAATTCACAGTTGAAATCCTTGAAAAATGTGGATATAATGTAACGTTAATAAATTAAGTAATTAGAAATCGTTGAAGTTTGGGGTTTGCAAAAAACATGCGAAAATGGTATTTTCCAAGTATTAAATGTTAGGTGTGAAATGGTTTCAGCCAGAAAAAAGTGATTACTACCATATTTTTTAATATAAAAAAGTCTGTTAATTAGATTCAAGTGGCATTTATGGAATAGAAAATTTTATAATAAAAAAATATATTTGTACAGTGTTTACATTTAAATGTACCTAGAAATTTATACCTAGGATTGTATATACAAATTAAATATTCATGAAAATTATTACTATCATTTTTACAATATTTTTATTTACATTTGTCACACTAATTAGAAATACAATCAATTGTCCATTATTCTTTGCCTCTTTGATGGCAGTTCTTCATAGTCAGATTCGACAAAACTTTCGGATTCTGGTGGATCCTTGAAATCTTCAATACCGCCACGTCTTCAGATCCAATATTTTGCCAAATATTTATCGGCTGATCGTTTATGATTTCTTTTGAATCACTTACTTCCTCGTAGATTTCTTTTTCAATATTAGAGCATTTTTCAGAATAGCAGTTTGAACATAAATTTGTACATTTGAATCCGTGTTTTCGACAGCCGCATTTTTGACTGTTACACACACTTTCACAGTTGCAACAAATAGTTTTAAACAATATTTCAGAATCAATTCTTTATCTGTCAGATCGGGCATAATTCCATGTTGGTGTTACTTGCAGCCCCAATCCGTTGCTGTTAGTTAGTTACCGAGCCAAGTTTGAAGCTGATAGTATGTCCTATAACAATGTTGTTCTGCTGCGTCTTCAGTTGGTGGAAGTTTTTCCAATTTAAATGATTTTGTTGTTACTACTTGATAATTCTGGAATCTTAATTAATTCAAAGTCACATTTTTATTCTTACCTTTATAAATTGACTTTATTAATTGCAATCCATTTTCAGCGATATCTTTATCGTCTGCATCTTTTTTATAAAAAATATTGGCCCACTTCACAAATTTTTATCGGCTACTAATGATTTTGCTGTTGTTTTTTGTTTTCATTTCTTATTTTCTATCTTACATTTTTTAAGGATTTCAACTGTGAATTTTAATAAATAATGAATAATTTTAAACAATGATTGAAAAATAACTTTTTAAAATCTAGTTTATTCAGTTTTTCGCATTTCCTGGCAAATTTTCCCACAGTAATGCTTATTTTTTTACACCATGTAAAAGTAGACGTTTCAACGAAAGTAAGGACCACTGTTTTTTTTAATAAACTGTTTCCAGCACATGGGTATTTTCGGATGAAAATGAGGTCTCCTTTTTGGTTTAGAATCACAATAATATGAAAAAATTAATATTTTGATCCAAAAAATTACAGCGTGTTTGGGACTTAAAGGTAAGTTTCCACCAAATTTCGTGAAAAGAAAAAATATTTTTGTGGGAGATTAAAATCAAAAACGAAAAAACCGGTTTTTTCGATGTTTATCGGAAAATTGTAGGTTATGTGGAAAACTGGTTCATACAAAAGTTTTCATTACCTACAACTTTTACATTTAACTTTTTTCGATAATAGGTCTAATTTCGCTGGAAGTCGTGAATAACCATTTTCCACCCTAAAGTTCACTCCATTCCACCCTCGTAACTCGGATCAACTTTAATTTATTTTTTCCATTGATTCCGCTATATTTCCTTTTTTTTCCAACAGTTTTCATGCTGTTATTAATTTTTGATTTTTTGCCTTTTTAAAAGGTATCTGCACTGGCCTATCAGTTAAGTGCGAGTCGTAATGTAAGTGACTTATGTGCTGCACTTTCCCCCCCAGAAATTTTAAATAGATTGGTATATTTTCCAGAAAATATACAAGAAATGGAAGATTATTAGAAGTTATTTCACTACCACTCAACTTGTTAAAAATAAATGCAAAGAACAAACATGAACTATCAATGACAATTGTCGTTGAATTTAAGTTGTCAAAATTTACTATAATTTTTTTGACTATTGTTTTCATGGCAGCGTTTACTACTGTGTCATATCGTTCACTCGTGTTCAAGAATACCAACAAATAATTCTCCCGAGAGAAGGCGATGAGGGATTGTTCCCCGGGGAACGCTCCTTTCTATCGCCGTCAAGAATAGGGCCCCTGGGACCCTATTCTTGAATTCCGGGGAGTAGAACGGCCGAGAGAAAGTGGGTGTGGTTCTCTCGGGGAATAGAAAATTTTATTCAGGGACTCTATTCTTGAATTCCGGGGAGTAGAACAGCCGAGAGAAAGTGGGCGTGGTTCTCTTGGGGAATAGAGAATCGTATTCTTAAATAATACTTCTCTCGGTAGGTAGGAGAACGCGCTCCCCGGTTTCATCTCTTGCAAATTTGCAAGGGAACAGTCACTCCCTGACTGAATTAAACTATTTTATCTATCACATCCGTTTTGACATGAGATCTCTAATTTTTGTGCAAGCGATTTTTTGTTAAATTCGTTGCTTAATTAATTATTAAAGGTTTTTTTTTAAATGGACGTGCATGAAATTTTGTTAGCAGACCAAATTCTGCAAGATATAGAGGATAGAGGATGCGGAGACAAATTTATACATTTATACATGTATGTATTAATGTACCACCAGTTGGGGAATTAAGTGAAATGCTTATTCCACATTTACAACCAACGCGCATCGACCCGTAGATAGGCTTTAACTGTTCAAATAAAAGTACATAGTAGATGGGTATCATACATATCTTTTTTAAAATAGGCTTATTTAAGGTTTTCGCCACCCTTAGATTCTTGGGTTTGGTAGTTACCAAGAAATTACAGGATCGAATAATTTTGTTGGTATAGGTCATAGACCAGTGCAAATAATTTTTGGAAAAAAAAATTAATAACAGCATGAGAATTGTTGGAAAAGGATGGAAATATAGCGCAACGAACGGAAAAAATAAATTAAAGTCGATCCGAGTTACGAGGGTGAAATAGGGTGAAGTTTAGGGGCGGAAAATCGTTTTTCACCATTTCCAGCGAAACTGGACCTTCTATCGAAAGAAGTTAAATGCAAAAGTTGTAGGTAGTGAAAAGGTCTATAACTTTGTATGAACCGTGCTTTCAGATAACCTAAAATTTTTCGAGAAAAATCGAAAAAACCTGTTTTTTCGTTTTTGATTTTTAACTCCCAGAGAAAAAATTTTCTTCTCACGAAATTTAGTGCAAACTTACCCTTTTAAGTCCCAAACACATTGTAATTTTTTTGAATCGATATATTTATTTTTACATATTATTGTGATTACAAACCAAAAAAGAGACCTCATTTTCACCCGAAAATACCCATTTGCTGGAAACAGTTTTTTCAAAAGAAACGTTGGTCTTTATTTTCGTTGAAACGTCTGCTTTTAGATGGTGTAAGAAAATAAACATTACTATAGGAAAATTTGCTAGGAAATGCGAAAAACTAAAAAAAACTGGATTTTAAGAAATTATTTTTCAATCATTGGTTAAAATTTTTCATTATTTATTAAAATTCACAGTTGAATTCCTTGAAAAATGTGAGATATAATGTAACGTTAATAAATTATTAAGTAATTAGAAATCGTTGAAGTATGGGGTTTTCAAAAAACATGCGAAAATGGTATTTTCCAAGTATTAAATGTTAGGTGTGAAATGGTTTCAGCCAGAAAAAAGTGATTACTACCATATTTTTTAATATAAAAAAGTTTGTTAATTAGATTCTGTTGGAGTATACAACCAGATATACATTATAAAAAGAAGACGATAGGTGTCAAATTAATTTAATGAATGTCAGTGAGTTTTATACTTAATAAAACTTTGTGTATTTAGTTTCTGTTTTTACTGGAGTATAATATTCATCTACGATCTACGAGACGTCCCAATAGGTTATGGGCCCAGGAAGTGCTTAGAGAAGAATAGAAAACTTGGAAAGGATAAAACAGAAGTTAGTAAAACTTTATTAAAAAAAAAAAAAAACGCTATGAGCGGAACTAGTATATGTCGAATTGAATCCTTGAATAAAGAAAACTTCGATACCTGGAAATTGCAGGCGGAGGCATTACTAATAAAAAATGATCTCTGGGATTTTGTAAGTGGGACAAAAGTGAAACCGAAAAATGATGAGAGTGCTGAATCATTAGCTGCTACTGCTGTATGGGAATCTACAGATAGGAAGGCACGTGCAGATCTAATTCTTGCGATTAATCCTTCAGAATTAAAGCAAATAAAAGGCTGTATAACGTCAAATGACGTATGGAAAAAATTGCACGAGATTTATCAATCCAAGGGTCCTGCTCGTAAAGCAATGCTGCTGAAACAATTGATGTTACAAAAATTAGAAGAAGGTGAAGACGTACGAACTCACATAGAAAAATTTTTTGATGCAGTAGATAAGCTTCAAGAAATGGAGGTTGAAATCAATAAAGATCTACTGGCGATCATGTTACTTTATAGTTTACCTCAAAGTTATGAAAATTTTCGATGTGCTATAGAATCACGTGATGAACTTCCAACGCCAGACAGTTTGAAGATAAAAATTATCGAAGAAAATGATGCAAGAAAGAACAAAGAACACAGATCGAACGGGAATGCCATGTTTATTCGTAAAAAATACAATTTTAACAAATATGTAAAGCCAAAGAAGGTTGAATCTTATAAGAAAAGTCAAAATTCATTTGTAAAAGATAATTTTAAATATAAATGTCACCGTTGTCGAAAAATAGGACACAAAGCTGTAAATTGTCCCGTCAAAGGAAATTATTCACAACAGAATGCTGGCAACGTAGCAGAAGTTGGTTTTAACGTAAAACCTGAAATATTGGAATCTATTTTCAATACAAGTCAAAAAGTTGAAAGTAGCAAATGGTGTTTAGACAGCGGTTGCACATCCCATATGTGTCCTCAAGAAACAAAATTTGAGAATTTGGAGAATTCTGCATGCAAGCAACTAAACCTGGCTAGTAATGTTACTATTAAAGTTTACGCCAAGGGAATGATAAAACTACCAATAAATTGCAATGACGGTAAGAGAATTATTAGCTTGGAAAATTCTTTACATATGCCTGATCTTCGTACTAATTTAATGTCTGTTGCAAAAATAACCGAAAAAGGTTTTGATGTGATTTTTACCAGAAACATCGCAAAAATAGTGGACAGAAATAAAGATGTATTACTGGTTGCACATAAAACAGATGGTTTATACTACATTGAAGAATCAATGGAAAATGTAAATTTGGCAACAATAACGTCCTCAAATATGGAGGAGTGGCACAAGAAAATGGGACATTTGAATGAAAGAGATTTAAAGAGAATTGCTGAAAATGGAACAGTGGTAGGCATTGAAATCGGGAAGCGGGAAAAATTGACTTCTTGTAATACATGTTTATTGAGTAAGCTCACTCAAGCTCCATTTCCATCCAATTCAAGCCGTAGCTCAGAGATGCTGAATATCGTTCATACTGACATTTGTGGTCCGATGCGTCATACGTCAATTGGTAGTTCAAGATATTTCATTACGTTCATTGATGATTTTTCACGTTGGAGCGAAATAAAATTTTTAAAATCAAAGAGCGAGGCACTGAAAGCTTTCAAAAGTTATAAAAATTTTGTTGAAAATCAAACAGGAAGAAAAATCAAACAACTACAATCTGACAATGGAAAAGAATACATTAACAGAGAATTTGATAAGTATTTGGAAGATAATGGAATCAAAAGAAGACTAACAGTTTCGTATACCCCTGAACAGAACGGAATTTCTGAACGAAAAAATCGTACATTGGTAGAGATAGCACGTTGTATGATGATCGAATCAAATTTATCGCCAAAGTTTTGGGCAGAAGCAACGTTTACTGCAAACTATATTAGAAATAGATGTCCATCTAAAAGTATAGACAATAAGACACCGTACGAATTTTGGAATGAAACACCCCCAAATGTTAATTATTTTCAAATTTTTGGTTCTAAATGCTATGTCTTAAATAAATCACCAAATAAGGGAAAATTTGATCAACGCTCTGAAGAAGCTATTTTTCTTGGATATTCAGAAACGTCAAAAGCATACAGAGTTTGGATGATTCAAAATAAAAAGGTGCAGGTTGCCCGTGACGTAAAATTTCTCAATGAATATCAGCAAAACAAGACACTCATTGAGTTTACGCCAATAGCTGAAAATGAAATCGGTAAAGGATTGGAAATTGTAGTAAATAATGAAAATGAAAATAGAATTCAAGAAATAGATAATGAAAATGAAAATAGAATTCAAGAAATAAATAATGAAGATGAAAATAGAATTCAAGAAATAAATGATGAAAATGAAAATAGAATTCAAGAAATAAATAATGAAGATGAAAATAGAATTCAAGAAATAAATGATGAAAATGAAGGAAATGAAAATCCTGTTGTAAGTACAAAAAGGGGAAGAGGAAGACCACGGATTGTACGAACTGGAACAAGAGGAAGACCGAGGAAGATATATAAGGAAGTTTTAAATGACATTGAAGAAGAACAAGAAAACCAGGAATTTACAGCATTAGCTGAAATATCAGTAAAAGAAGCATTGTCTAGTTCTAATGAAAATGAATGGATGGACGCAATTCGAAGTGAAATAATCTCTTTATTAGAAAATAATACATGGAAACTTGTTGATAGACCAGAAGAAGAAAATATAATTGGTTGTAGAATGATATTAAGGAATAAATTAGGAGCAAATGGAATGTTAGAGAAAAGAAAGGCTCGACTTGTTGCAAAAGGATACGCGCAGCGTCCTGGAGTCGATTTCGATGAAACATTTTCTCCTGTTGCCCGGTTAACTTCAATTCGTACATTATTTGCTCTGGCAGCCGAACACAAATTGGGTGTGCATCAGTTGGATGTCGTAACGGCTTTTTTGCATGGTGATATAGAAGAAAACATTTTCATGGAAATACCAGAATTTTTTGAAGAGATATTGCTCCAAATTGTCAATGATAAAGGTTACAAAAACGAGACAATAAAAAGAAATGCAAGAAGAATGCTAGAAGAGTTACATGATGGAGGTAAAGTGTGCATGTTACAAAAGGCTTTATATGGATTAAAACAATCAGGTCGTCAGTGGAATAAGAAACTGGACAAGAAACTCCAAGAAATAGGGTTAAAATCTTTAAATGGAGACCCGTGTGTTTATACAGCAAAACAAGGAAGTGATATAATGTTAATTGCTGTATATGTTGATGACTTGATATTGGCTTCAGGAAATATTGATTGGATAACTGATATAAAACGAGATCTAATGAAAAAATTTAAAATGAAAGATTTTGGAAGAATTCACCATTGTCTCGGAATTGAAATTGAACAAAGTAAGGACAACAGCATAATCAAGATTTCACAAAGCACATGTATCAAGAAAATTTTAAAACATTTTAATATGGAATTATCAAAACCAGTTAATACGCCGATAGCACCCAACGTAAAACTAACAAAGCCCGAATCCACTTCTGAAGAGGAGATGAAAAAGTATCCATTCAGACAGTTAATAGGATCATTGATTTATTTATCAACTGGTACCCGTCCTGATATAGCCTTCACGGTGACTTATTTGAGCCAAATTAATAACTGTTATAATCTGGAACATTGGAAGGCAGCAAAAAGAGTCCTGCGGTACCTCAACGGTACAACTTCATATGGATTACGTTATGAAAGGTCTGGAAAATCTGTAGTTGGTTTTGTCGATGCAGATTGGGGTTCATGTTCTCAAGATAGAAGATCATACACCGGCTATGTTTTTATGCTAGCTGGAGCTGCAATTAGCTGGGAAGCTCGTAAACAAAGAATGGTAGCTTTGTCTAGTACTGAGTCCGAGTACATGGCATTAACTGAGGCAGCTAAAGAAGCTGTGCCCTTAAAAAGATCTTTAAGTGAAATTGGATACGTAAATGACGATTTTAAATTTATCATATTCAATGACAATCAAGGTGCTCAGAAATTGGCGAAGAATCATGTTTTTCACTCGAGAACCAAGCACATAGACATTCGTCATCACTTCATACGTGACGTCTTAGAAACTGAAAATCTTCAACTTAAGTATTTGCCAACAGAAGATATGGTGGCGGATATATTTACTAAAGAGTTAAATGGACCTAAGTTCAGCAAATTTCAAAAGGACCTGGGTTTAGTAGATTGTAATAGATAATGAGATAACTGGTTGAGGGGAAGTGTTGGAGTATACAACCAGATATACATTATAAAAAGAAGACGATAGGTGTCAAATTAATTTAATGAATGTCAGTGAGTTTTATACTTAATAAAACTTTGTGTATTTAGTTTCTGTTTTTACTGGAGTATAATATTCATCTACGATCTACGAGACGTCCCAATAGATTCAAGTGGCATTTATCGAATAGAAAATTTTATAATAAAAAAATATATTTGTACAGTGTTTAGATTTAAATGTACCTAGAAATTTATACCTAGGATTGTAAAAATTAAATATTCATGAAAATTATTACTATCATTTTTACAATATTTTTATTTACATTTATCACACTAATTAGAAATACAATCAATTGTCTTTGCCTCTTTGATGGCAGTTCTTCATCGTCAGATTCGATAAAACTTTCGGATTCTGGTGGATCTTTGAAATCTTCAATACCGCCTTCGTCTTCAGATCCAATATTTTGCCTAATATTTATCTGCTGATCGTTTATGATTTCTTCTGAATCACTTACTTCCTCGTAGATTTTTTTTTCAATATTAGAGCATTTTTCAGAATAGCAGTTTGAACATAAATTTGTGCATTTGAAACCGTGTTATCGACAGCAGCATTTCTGACTGTTACACACACTTTCACAGTTGCAACAAATAGTTTTAAACAATATTTCAGAATCAATTCTTTATCTGTCAATTCGGGCATAATTCCATGTTGGTGTTTCTTCCAGCCCCAATCCGTTGCTGTTAGTTAGTTACCGAGCCTAATTTGAAGCTGATAGTATGCCCTATAACAATGTTGTTCTGCTGCGTCTTCAGTTGGTGGAAGTTTTTCCAATTTAAATGATTTTGTTGTTACTACTTGATACTTCTGGAATCTTAATTATTCAAAGTCACATTTTTATTCTTACATTTATAAATTGACTTTATTAATTGCAATCCATTTTCAGCGATATCTTTTTCGTCTGCATCTTTTTTATAAAAAATATTGGCGAAACTTCACAAATTTTTATCGCTATAATTTTACTGTTGTTTTTTGTTTTCATTTCTTATTTTCTATCTTACATTTTTTAAGGATTTCAACTGTAAATTTTAATAAATAATGAATAATTTTAAACAATGATTGAAAAATAAATTTTTAAAATCTAGTTTTTTCAGTTTTTCGCAAATTTTCCCACAGTAATGTTTATTATTTTACACCATGTAAAAGTAGACGTTTCAACGAAAGTAAGGACCACTGTTTTTTTTTAATAAACTGTTTCCAGCACATGGGTATTTTCGGATGAAAATGAGGTCTACTTTTTGGTTTAGAATCACAATAATATGAAAAAATAAATATTTTGATCCAAAAAATTACAGCGTGTTTGGGACTTAAAGGTAAGTTTCCACCAAATTTCGTGAAAAGAAAAAATATTTTTGTGGGAGATTAAAATCAAAAACGAAAAAACCGGTTTTTTCGATGTTTATCGGAAAATTGTAGGTTATGTGAAAAACTGGTTCATACAAAAGTTATATACCTTTTCATTACGTACAACTTTTACATTTAACTTTTTTCGATAAAAGGTCTAATTTCGCTGGAAGTCGTGAATAACCATTTTCCACCATAAAGTTCATTCCATTCCACCCTCGTACCTCGGATCAACTTTAATTTATTTTTTCCATCGGTTCCGCTATATTTCCTTTTTTTTTTCCAACAGTTTTCATGCTGTTATTAATTTTTGATTTTTTGCCTTTTTAAAAGGTATCTGCACTGGCCTATCAGTTAAGTGCGAGTCGTAATGTAAGTGACTTATGTGCTGCACTTTCCCCCCCAGAAATTTTAAATAGATTGGTATATTTTCCAGAAAATATACAAGAAATGGAAGATTATTAGAAGTTATTTCACTACCACTCAACTTGTTAAAAATAAATGCAAAGAACAAACATGAACTATCAATGACAATTGTTGTTGAATTTAAGTTGTCAAAATTTACTATAATTTTTTTGACTGTTGTTTTCATGGCACCGTTTACTACTGTGTCGTATCGTTCACTCGTGTTCAAGAATACCAACAAATAATTCTCCCGAGAGAAGGCGATGAGGGATTGTTCCCCGGGGAACGTTCCTTTCTATCGCCGTCAAGAATAGGGCCCCTGGAGGGATGGAACCTTAAGTATGATGCTGTCCCTGAAGTAGTTTCCACAAATCTCAAAATTCTTGAATATATCACTGGAATACCAACACTCGTCGCGCATTTCGCCAACCACGTTGATATAATCTGGAGACGATTAAAATAAGAATTTGATTGTTTGTGGAAAATATTTAAGAGTTATAACCTAAAAGCTGGCTACGGAAATTAAAAATGATAAGGTGTAGTGAAAATTTTTGTGTAAAAACCCTTCTTACTAGCTGAAAAGTACATAGTTCTGCAGTCAAAAGTCCATCCCGGGGAGGGAAGCGTGGGCGGGCGGTCAAACGCGTTTATTTTTAATCAAAATAAAATCTTTGAGTGCAGCTCTGACATTTTGTGTAGTTAGTTTTTAACTGTAGAAACTGCGTAAAATTATTGCCAGAAATCTAGGTCGGTGATTAAACGTTGCCAGAAGTCAGTAAAATTGTTCAAATTATTATAATTTGACATTGGTCAAGGTGCAGTTCTGGCGATTTTGTTCTTATGTTTAAAATCTCCAAGTTTTCCGGTTATTAACGTACCAGTGACATTAATGGAATAAAAAACAAATAAAATTCGCGAAATGTCAACAATAATTATTGTTGTTACAATATATAAGTCGCGCAAGAAAAGTTTAGCCTAATTTTCTTAAGTGACATATGTAATAACTCACATGTCTAATACAACATTTTATCCAACACTATATATTCTTTTTCAGTGACAAACAATAATATTATTTTTCTACACCTGTTTAATTATATGACAATTATTGGCATTTTTTTGGCGAAAAATCGGACCTATAATTCAAAGTAGTGAATTATCGATTCATAATTCACTGCATCCGGCCAATCACAAATACAAATTCCATAATTCACTGTTCACTGATGATATTTTAAATCGACCGCGATCAATTCTTGTTGCTGCGGCTGACAATCAACTGACGTGACAACCAAGTGTATAGCCATATAGTTTGTTACGTTTTCCACTTCTTACAAGTAGGTTCCGATTAATTTTTCAAATTTGAGTCTAATTTATTTATTTAATAGGTGTAGAAAAAGCATAGTATTACATTCGCGATTATGACCATTATTCACTCGGAAGATTTGGTCCACTCGTCTAACGGCTCGTGGCCTCAAACATCATCTTAATGGCTATCATAATCGCTCATATAATAATATATCTACTATAAAATGCCATGTCATCGATTTCTTGTCAGTTGTCAATGTCAGAGTCAACAGTGTTTCTCCAAGAATACAAAATGCAAGTAGCTTATTGCTAAGTAGATTCTGAATGGACGTGTCGAGAAAGCCGTGGTTGTTATCCCTTTTGTTTGTAACCAGGTGTTTGTTTAATAAACATTGTGTAGTTAGCATCAAAATTGAAAATTGTGAAAGATATAATACGAGATATAATATGGAAATTCTGACCGATATTTTGCAAGAGGCCAAAGAAGCTACAGCCAATTTAATTCCAGAAAAGTCCAAAGTAACCTATTTTAAAGAATATCTACAATTTTAAAATTGGATGAAAAAAATCGGCAGCTACTGGAAGCGGCTGGAACCTCCTCACGGTGGATCTTTGAAGCCGAGAAGAGTACTAAATTGTATACCATAACGACACTAAACGTAATCCGATCACAACCATAACCTTTTCACATGTTTTGGAGCACTAAAGAAACCCTTCTGCACTTCATTCTCACTTGCACCACATAATATCAATATATTGAAATTTACTGATCTTTTGGAGCACTAAGAGACGCTCATGCAACCTTCTGCACTTCCATCTCACTTGCACCACACAAAATCAACATATTGAAGTTTATTAAGTGCTGTTTTTCTCTTATGTTTCGGGACATAGGATTGCACTGCACGTATAATGAGGCGAGTAGAATACTATACTTTGTCCACGACTATTAAATATTTAATATTTATTTAATTCATTTTCATTTGATTTCTCCAATTTAATAAAGATTCATACGCCATCATATATAATTTTCTCAATTTTTCGGGCAACCAGTTTAATGAGGCGATTTCTGTAATTTCCCTTGCTTCTTTCGGTGTCAAAGAAATCTCGTTTTCATCGTCAGTATCCATTTGTTTAATTACATTACTCTTTTTGAGTAATATTTAAAATGATTGTAAAAAAAAATAACTGACGTTTAAATGGCACAAATTTTGATGTCTTAAATTAATAACGAAATCATGCTTTGACTAATAAAGATAACCTAACATAACCTCAAATATTACATTTTTGTAAATATGTACTCATTTTTAATGTTTCTATTCGCATTTCTAGATTGGTGCCTTTGTAACATTAATGAACTCTGTCGGATAGGATGCATATAATTTTTTTAAATCATCGATTTTAAAAAATATATATCCAACCTATAATTAGCGGTCTGTTTTTAATATACCAGCCGCGGTGGCATTTCCTGAACTCAATAGTTGTTGAATAGAAAATCACGTGACGTGACGAAAGGCTATCTTATGCTTTGTTTTTTAATTTTTTCCGCGGAAACCAATTCGAAAGGGTGCAAGTGTGATATATCGTTGAAATCGGAATTTGAACTACTTTTTAATGGTCCAATTACAAATTGTAAGTAATTATAAAATAAACAACTTGTTGTGTCAAAACGGCTCAAAATGTAATCCGATCTCAACCAAAACCTTTTGAAATCTTCTGGAGCACTAAAGAAACTCCAAGTTTCATCCAAATCTGTTCAGTAGTTTCGCCGCTATCGTGCTAACACACATACATACACACACACATACATTTTAGTAACCTCCACAAACATTTTTTTTTGGCGGAGATTAAAAAGAGGAGTTACTGCTGTAAACGTAGAAGTGCTTCTCGGTTACTTTCTACATTTGAGTAAAAAAATTGCTCCTTCTTCGATGTGGACTAAATATTCTATGATAAAGGCGACTTTAAAAGTATACAGGAACTTTGATATAACAAGACATGGAAAACTTGTGGCATACTTAAAAAGCCGATCAAGAAATTTCAATCCCAAAAGACCAAAATTTTGGAAAGAGCACATATCGAATGAATGCCCCTGACGATGAGCATCTTATGTCAAAGGTAGGTGTTTATTATGATGTTCTTGCTTTTATTTATTTAATTGTTTGGGTTTTTTTAGGTTGCATTGATATTAGGAGTTTGCGGTGTCTGCCGTTGCGGTGAACTAACCTACTTAAGCGTCGAAGATATAAAAGATAAAGAACAATATATCCATGCAAGATACCAAGATGAATAAATCAAGAAGTTTCACAGTTTTGAATGACGGATTTTCGGTAAACCCACTAGATTTGATTAGGAAATATGAGTCTTTAAGACTGCAAAAAGTGTCTCACAAAAGATTTTTCGTAAATTTTCAAAGGGTAAAGTGCACTGTCCAATGCGTTGGATTAAATAAGCTCTCAAAAATTCCCAGAATTCTAGCTGATTATTTGCAATTGCCAGATGCAGATTTGTATACTGGTCATAATGGGCTTGTTCCATGATATTCTTTTTATATGGTTTTATACTTTTTCATATAGTACTCGATTGTCTCATTATACACTTAAAATTTCGTATTATTAACTTTTTCCGTTCTCGAGATATAAGGAGTTGAATTTAGTAATAGTTGCAAAAACCGAGTGCTCATTTGTGACGTCACTATACGCAAGTAACGTAAGAAAAATGGCTTTCTGGGATCTTTCAAATTTAACGTGAAAAGTCGAAAAACATGGAATTTTTAAACGCTGGTAACTAAATAAATACGTCGAGTGGAAGTTCGTTCTATGTGTCTACGGAAAGGAGAAGGTCGGCGATGAATTATAATCGTAAATTGCAGGGTTGAAATCGAAAATACGTTTTGGCAGGAGCGAGAGAAAATTGTAATTTTTGGACATTTCACCAAATTATACTCCCCTACTGTCAAGTAGTAAGCAAAACAAACAATACTTCGAAAACACTTATAATAATTATAACCAATCAGGAGCATCAAGTCTATTGAGATCGCCGAGTCTATGCGTATAGTGACGTAGCGCCTGGCCACGCCCCATTTTCGGAAATTGTAATGGTTTTAAGATACTAAACGTGCGAATAAGATTCTGATTTTTTGCAGATCCATTAATTTATACTTGCACTTTCGATTTGTGAAATAAAAAAAAAAATGCCGAACAAGCCCATTCTTTTGGCCGATGCTGGGGGTGACATTACCACCCTTAAACGGTGCCGGAGGGTTATTTGGAAGATTCAGTCTCTAACAACATTGTTATTGCTAAAAAGATACAGGGAGAGCAGCGCAACGAGTCAGGTGATGTAGACGTCGTTACTAGTATAAAGACAAATTGTGTACAGGAGAGCAGTTTTCTTTGTGAAAAATCGAATATGATGACAATAAATGTTAACATAAATATAAATAAATAAGTGTTAATGCATGGATTCTTTGTTTTGTTAATTTTCCGTATAATAAAGACAATAAATAAATTGCTTGAACTTGTTTTATATTAAAATTACTCTTTAGTGACTAAATCACTTTGCCTCACTAGTGATCTAAAGTATACTTTAGCTCACTACTTTATCTCACTAGTGACTTGTGGACCACTATAAACCTTTAAAATCTCATCAATAGAGATCACTTTATATGAAAGTGTTGGATAAATGCTATGTTCCGTTCACTTCTGTCAGCTCAAATTTTCGATTTCGCCCATGCAATTAACAATGCCGTGAAAATGTCAATTTCGATCTTTCGATATCGACATTAGGAAGCCTTCCTACTGATGTATTTATTTAGTTATGAACATTTAAAAATTTCGTGTTTCGCTTTTACCGACGAGACTAATTGAAATTTCAAGTCCACCCCGACCGTAGCACATCGCGTTAAGCAACAACATTCAGAGCGGATTCCTCGGTTCGAATCCTGTACGGGTGTACTTTCTTTAATATGTTTTGAAATTTTTGGCTGATATTTCTTATCCTAAAATTACATCGCATTTATTTATTTGTTTCGACAGTTAAAAATTATAACTACACAAAATTTCAGAGCTGCACACAAAAATTTTATTTTAATTAAAAATTAACGCATTTTACCGACCGTCCACGCTTCTCTCCCCAGAATGGACTGCTGGACTTTTCAGCTAGGAGGGTTTTTACATAAAAACTTTCACTGCACCTTATCATTTTTAATTTCTGTAGCCAACTCTCCGTCTATTATTTATAATACTACAGGAGTCAGCGTCCAATTCTCTGGCACATTGATTTAAGCTAAATCCCGTTCCTTAAAGCATGGCGGACAAAGAAAGTGATAAGTATGAGAAATTTTCTTAGTGGTAGAAATTTTACTAAATAACTTAAAATATCTTTTACAGTTATTAAAAGTATTTGTATCAAGCGGAAATTTTTTATCGATTACTTGCCACTTAGTGCATGCAAAAATACAATTGGCGTGCATCCCGGTTAGTGGAGGTCCACCGACAGACATTTTTTAAACCAGCACGCTATGTCAATGGACATGACAAGGAAGCATCAAGCCAATTTCTTTGGTATCGATTGCTCACCACTCAGTTATTACAAAAATACGATCGCCATACATCCCAGTTAGTGGAGGTTCAGAGGCAGGCATACGTTCCAGTTATGGGAGGTTCAGTGCAGACACTTTAAATCTGCAAGCTATGATTAGTAAATGTTAAGCCGATTTTTTTCAAATAATTAATGTCATTTATAAATTAAGTATGTGTCTATCACTAAGAAAAATTCTCATGACTTTTCTTGTCTGCTATGATCTAAGGCAATTGATTCATCATGTCTCTAGCACACAAATGTGTCAGAAGCCTGCTGTGTGATTTTTGACAAATCCTACAAGGAGTAGAACGGCATTCTAAATTAAAATGACCTCGACGTAGGCAATGTGTACATAATTGAATTTTCTTTACTTCCTCCAAACGAAATTTTTAATTAATTTTGAAAAAGTAAACGGAGTGAGCATCTTTGCAAAAGGAATAACAAATGTTTTTATATCAAATAGAAGTAGGACTTATTTTCTGAAGTTAGACAATACTTTTGTTTGTATTAGAGTTATTTCTATTGCCGATGTAAGATACACCAGTAAAATATCTTATGTGCTTGTAGATTCCCCTAGATTTTGTAAATCTCTTAAATGATTGTTAACCTCGTCTTAAAAGTTTCTCAAGGCTGGTAGTGATTCCTTTGCTATAGGCATAATACATGTGTTCTAATTTTAATTTTTATTCTATCGAAATTTTGGGTAAAGTACCATTTTGTAATTATTTTCCAATATCTCCAATACTTCGATTACTTGCCTAGCATCATCCTTTAATAAATCCGTTAAATAGGAAACCACTGAACATCATTCTATATCGAATTTTTATTCAATAAGGAATCATAAGTGTCTTGAAATTTTTATTAAACCTTTTATTCAGTCTTTCGACGTTTTTATCAAATTATTTCAAATCCTCATTACAAAATTCAATGAAATTACCTTTATTGGTTTTTTGGTCGCTGATTACGAATACAATAGATATTTTGACCAAGGACCATTGGACACATTTCAAAATGCTGGCCATTTCTTTGGCGCCTATTAAATTATTTCAAATATAACATATCTTTACTTCGAAATTCAACGAATTCATATGTTTTGTGGGTCACTGATTACTAATACAACAGACATTTCTATTTGAAATAATTTGATGAAAGCTTCAAAGGTTAATTGAGGAAGCCGTTACTCTGTGGTAATCCATAATTATAACGAAATTGAGTAAAACACTACTATTTTTTTTTACCACTATATTTGCACAAATCGTGACTGCAGTTTCAACCATTTTTTGGTCATTTTCAAACAATGATTCAACTAAGAAATTCTTGTTTGAAAATGACCTAAAAATGGTTGAAACTGCAGTCACGATTTGTGCAAATATAGTGGTAAAAAACATAGTAGTGTTTTACTCAATTTCGTTATAATTATGGATTACCACAGAGTAACGGCTTCCTCAATCAACCTTTGAAGCTTTCATCAAATTATTTCAAATAGAAATGTCTGTTGTATTAGTAATCAGTGACCCACAAAACATATGAATTCGTTGAATTTCGAAGTAAAGATATGTTATATTTGAAATAATTTAATAGGCGCCAAAGAAATGACCAGCATTTTGAAATGTGTCCAATGGTCCTTGGTCAAAATATCTATTGTATTCGTAATCAGCGACCAAAAAACCAATAAAGGTAATTTCATTGAATTTTGTAATGAGGATTTGAAATAATTTGATAAAAACGTCGAAAGACTGAATAAAAGGTTTAATAAAAATTTCAAGACACTTATGATTCCTTATTGAATAAAAATTCGATATAGAATGATGTTCAGTGGTTTCCTATTTAACGGATTTATTAAGGGATGATGCTAGGCAAGTAATCGAAGTATTGGAGATATTGGAAAATAATTACAAAATGGTACTTTACCCAAAATTTCGATAGAATAAAAATTAAAATTAGAACACATGTATTATGCCTATAGCAAAGGAATCACTACCAGCCTTGAGAAACTTTTAAGACGAGGTTAACAATCATTTAAGAGCTTTACTAAATCTAGGGGAATCTACAAGCACATAAGATATTTTACTGGTGTATCTTACATCGGCAATAGAAATAACTATAATACAAACAAAAGTATTGTCTAACTTCAGAAAATAAGTCCTACTTCTATTTGATATAAAAACATTTGTTATTCCTTTTGCAAAGATGCTCACTCCGTTTACTTTTTCAAAATTAATTAAAAATTTCGTTTGGAGGAAGTAAAGAAAATTCAATTATGTACACATTGCCTACGTCGAGGTCATTTTAATTTAGAATGCCGTTCTACTCCTTGTAGGACTTGTCAAAAATCACACAGCAGGCTTCTGACACATTTGTGTGCTAGAGACATGATGAATCAATTGCCTTAGATCATAGCAGACAAGAAAAGTCATGAGAATTTTTCTTAGTGATAGACACATACTTAATTTATAAATGACATTAATTATTTGAAAAAAATCGGCTTAACATTTACTAATCATAGCTTGCAGATTTAAAGTGTCTGCACTGAACCTCCCATAACTGGAACGTATGCCTGCCTCTGAACCTCCACTAACTGGGATGTATGGCGATCGTATTTTTGTAATAACTGAGTGGTGAGTAATCGATACCAAAGAAATTGGCTTGATGCTTCCTTGTCATGTCCATTGACATAGCGTGCTGGTTTAAAAAATGTCTGTCGGTGGACCTCCACTAACCGGGATGCATGCCAATTGTATTTTTGCATGCACTAAGTGGCAAGTTATCGATAAAAAATTTCCGCTTGATACAAATACTTTTAATAACTGTAAAAGATATTTTAAGTTATTTAGTAAAATTTCTACCACTAAGAAAATTTCTCATATCACTTTCTTTGTCCGCCATGCTTTAAGGAACGGGATTTAGCTTAAATCAATGTGCCAGAGAGTTGGACGCTGACTCCTGTAGTATTATAAATAATAGACGGAGAGTTGGCTACAGAAATTAAAAATGATAAGGTGCAGTGAAAGTTTTTATGTAAAAACCCTCCTAGCTGAAAAGTCCAGCAGTCCATTCTGGGGAGAGAAGCGTGGACGGTCGGTAAAATGCGTTAATTTTTAATTAAAATAAAATTTTTGTGTGCAGCTCTGAAATTTTGTGTAGTTATAATTTTTAACTGTCGAAACAAATAAATAAATGCGATGTAATTTTAGGATAAGAAATATCAGCCAAAAATTTCAAAACAAATTAAAGAAAGTACACCCGTACAGGATTCGAACCGAGGAATCCGCTCTGAATGTTGTTGCTTAACGCGATGTGCTACAGTCGGGGTAGACTTGAAATTTCAATTAGTCTCGTCGGTAAAAGCAAAACACGAAATTTTTAAATGTTCATAACTAAATAAATACATCAGTAGGAAGGCTTCCTAATGTCGATATCGAAAGATCGAAATTGACGTTTTCACGGCATCGTTAATTGCATGGGCGAAATCGAAAATTTGAGCTGACAGAAGTGAACGGAACATAGCATTTATCCAACACTTTCATATAAAGTGATTTCTATTGATGAGATTTTAAAGGTTTATAGTGGTCCACAAGTCACTAGTGAGATAAAGTAGTGAGCTAAAGTATACTTTAGATCACTAGTGAGGCAAAGTGATTTAGTCACTAAAGAGTAATTTTAATATAAAACAAGTTCAAGCAATTTATTTATTGTCTTTATTATACGGAAAATTAACAAAACAAAGAATCCATGCATTAACACTTATTTATTTATATTTATGTTAACATTTATTGTCATCATATTCGATTTTTCACAAAGAAAACTGCTCTCCTGTACACAATTTTTCTTTATACTAGTAACGACGTCTACATCACCTGACTCGTTGCGCTGCTCTCCCTGTATCTTTTTAGCAATAACAATGTTGTTAGAGACTGAATCTTCCAAATAACCCTCCGGCACCGTTTAAGGGTGGTAATGTCACCCCCAGCATCGGCCAAAAGAATGGGCTTGTTCGGCATTTTTTTTTTTATTATTTCACAAATCGAAAGTGCAAGTATAAATTAATGGATCTGCAAAAAATCAGAATCTTATTCGCACGTTTAGTATCTTAAAACCATTACAATTTCCGAAAATGGGGCGTGGCCAGGCACTACGTCACTATACGCATAGACTCGGCGATCTCAATAGACTTGATGCTCCTGATTGGTTATAATTATAAGTGTTTTCGAAGTATTGTTTGTTTTGCTTACTACTTGACAGTAGGGGAGTATAATTTGGTGAAATGTCCAAAAATTACAATTTTCTCTCGCTCCTGCCAAAATGTATTTTCGATTTCAACCCTGCAATTTACGATTATAATTCATCGCCGACCTTCTCCTTTCCGTAGACACATAGAACGAACTTCCACTCGACGTATTTATTTAGTTACCAGCGTTTAAAAATTCCATGTTTTTCGACTTTTCACGTTAAATTTGAAAGATCCCAGAAAGCCATTTTTCTTACGTTGCTTGCGTATAGTGACGTCACAAATGAGCACTCGGTTTTTGCAACTATTACTAAATTCAACTCCTTATATCTCGAGAACGGAAAAAGTTAATAATACGAAATTTTAAGTGTATAATGAGACAATCGAGTACTATATAACGAAATTGAGTAAAACACTACTATTTTTTTTACCACTATATTTGCACAAATCGTGACTGCAGTTTCAATCATTTTTAGGTCATTTTCAAACAATGATTCAACTAAGAAATTCTTGTTTGAAAATGACCTAAAAATGGTTGAAACTGCAGTCTCGATTTGTGCAAATATAGTGGTAAAAAACATAGTAGTGTTTTACTCAATTTCGTTATAGCTTCAAAGGTATCCAAAATTGACCAAACTGAAAGGTTTAATCGGAATTGTTTTAAGATTTTGCAGGTCAGACTTAATTTTAGTCACTTTATAGTAGTACCATGTTGTAGCGACAAGCTTTCCAAGTATTAAAAAAAATGTTATCTCTCGTTGCAAATTCAGTTGTCGGGCGAATATTGTCCAAAAAAGTTCACAATTTTCCACTTGAGGATAATCCCTGCATTATCTATTTTGCCTGAGATACTATAATAAAATAACTTTCTTTGAATAGTTTGCGTTGTTCTAATGCCTCAAAAGATTCATCAATTTCTGTCACTTTGCATGGTATCGAATTTTAACCATTTTTATGTAATAAAATGCGATTAGTACGCATTTTCAATTCAGTAATAAAATGATTATTATTGTTATATAGAGTTCGAAAATCTTGTCAGTTGATCTTTAATTCTGCCACGTTTAGCTTTGAGCGCTCGCAGGTTGTCTTCAGATACTTTATATAGAGTGTCCAGATGTGTAAAAATGTCACATGACTCGCATTTTAATCGCTTAGCCGCCGTATCGGATTGAAACTGGTCGAGCATAGTTTTTGTGATCGTTTGTTTCTCGGCCGTTTATGAGCCAATTTTCTATTTCTTTTCTATATTTAAAAGGCCTGAAAAAGGAGCTAATTTTTTGTCATCATTTTCTTATAAAGCTCAACGGGTTTTCTGGAGAGTCAGTAAAACCAGAAAAAGATTGTCTTTTGTCGCTTTCTTCTCGGTCATTTTTCAAGCGATCGTTTGTTTTTTCTTTTTTTTTTCATTCGATAGGCCTAACTTCACTTCTTATCATAATAGTTCTTTTCTTCAAATAAGCGACGGTTTGAATAAAGTATCGAAAAAATTAATCAAAACTTCTGGAAATGTGTTTTCCAACTATTTGTAACCCAATTTTCTATTTAATAATTTCTAATTCTATGTATTTGTTTATTTTCCAGGGATCACAAATATTTTTTTGTTACAGGCAAATATTAATATAATAGCTTTAAATAGTCATAAAGAAGGCGCAGATAACAAATGAGAAGAAAAATGCACGGAACCCTTCATTATATGCATTATCTTTAAGAAAAAGAAAATCAAGATCTAGGCATACAGTGACACAAGTAGTCAGAAAAAAAATCAAGAAGCTTCACTTATTCTACAGGATAATATTGTATCGACAGCCCCAGCGATTAGTGCTGAATATTTTTGCTACCTTATGTGCTGTTATATGTGAATTATGCCAGGATCTATTTAAGTCAAGAACAAAATAACATTCATTTTACAAAAGTCAGTTTTTATTTATAATCATAAAAGAACTGAACTGTTACATTTCAGTTAGGCAACGGCCATGCCTAAACTACTATTAAATATCAATATAGCATACAAATTTACTACCAACTTAACACGCCTCCTTAAATGTGTATTGCAATTTAAACTTTAATAATTAACATTTTACAATATATACAATGCTTGTCTAAATTTTTCAAATTTAACTATACCAAGAGATTTGGTTAAAATGTCTGCAATATGCTCTTCTGAATTAACTTTTACAACATCAATTATTACTCTGTTAATATAATTTTCTTTTATAAAATGATAATGAGTTTCAATATACTTGGAATTCTTAGTAAAATTACCATGTTTGGCTATGCTAATTTTACCAGAGTTATCTTCATAAATTTTTATAGGTATTGAGACCTCAATATTTAAATCTGACAGAATATCTTTTACAATTTTTAACTCACTTACACACTCCGGTAATGCTACATATTGAGCTGATGTACAAGACTATGTTACACCATTCTGTTTCTTTGATTTTCAAAATATTACATTCCCACATAACATCTCATGGATATGTACATCCATAGCATATGCATTAGATGTTGGAATTTGAATATGTATTGTTAAATATACATATGATATGAAATGTATATTCAGCTACTCATATCCATCAGCGTCATATACATTGTATATTGCTGGAGGTATATACATAATGATTTATACATAACATGTCCATTAAGGTATAATTAAATTATACGCGTACACGAACTTTGTCTCATTATCTGATGCGCATGCGCTAGGTACTAATTTATGGCATACTACATCAGCGCACCAGGCATCTTGTTCATTTGTTTACGGATTGTAGTTCGTAACAGCCGGCGCCAGCAGCCATTAAGCAAATAAGCCCTGTAGTGTTGTGTGCATAGTGTTTATGTGTGATGGAAGTTAACTCTTTCTCATTTTCTGGATTTTATATTTGCTTATTGCTATATTATGCTGTTACATTTGCATGAAGCTCCCATGATGTAAGAGTAAATTTATTATAACGCAATTCTGATTTGTAAATACATACTCTTTTAGGGTTAGAAAATTTGCAAGTTTCATATTTAACTGATTGTGGCAGGTGTGTGTTTAGTTAAGATGGCGGAAAATGACAGAGGCCTAAAAATTTGCTGTTATGTCATATTGGGTATGTATTTTATAAATATAGTGAATAAAAATTACATACGTTCATATTATATAACTTACTTGATGGTTGAGAATGTTTTAAACATATATGTAGGACATGAGTAACTATAGTAGGTATTATACATATGTTTACAATTTGTTAAACTACCGGAAGGTAAAGAAGTATACGTTAATATTGAAAATTTTAAATATTGTGTAATATTAGGTTATTTTGTAAAGTTTGTGTATGTTTAAAATAGTTATATAAAATATATTTCTTATTAAGCTATCTGTGTTTTATTACCTCTTATATGGATACTATTGGATACCTCTGAAGTAGTTCCCACGAACATCAAAACACTCGAACACTTGCATTCGATGCGTGCTGCTCCAATCGTGTTGGTATCATCGAGATGATTAAAACTGTTTGTTTTAATCATCTCCCGATGATGCCAACATGACTGGGGCAACATGCGTCGGGTGCAGTAGGTATTCAATAAGTGTTTTGATGTCCGTGGAAACTACTTCAGAGATATGTAATGTATATTCATAAAATATACGATTGTGTATATGATGTGTGTTTCATATCCAGTGAATGTACATTGCATATGTTTATGTACATTCACTGCATATAAAATAGATATGGAAGTCGGCGACAAACGTATCTGCTGGGAATGTTAATTCCACATCCATTAGATGTACATTAGATATACTTTCTCCATCTTGTGGATACATATCCATAGATTGAAGATACAGTGTATGTACATTGCATATCATTTTGTTATGTGGGTTATCATACATTTTGATCACATAACCGGTAGTAGATTTTCTGTCAGTCACGTCTCCTGTCCAATCGGCATCTACATAACAACTTAAAATTTCTGTATTCACATTTCTATTACAAGTTAACTTTAAATATTTGGTTAACATCAATACTTAAGAACTCTTAACGCATATTTATAATGAGTATTATCATAACAGTTCTGGAAACAACTTAGATAGTTCACACTAAAACTTATGTAAGGTCTTGAATCTGAGCTTATATATAATAATGATCCCATTAAATTCCGATATTTAATCTCATCACTCACTTTTCTCGCAGATAGCAATTTTAAATTTTGCTCCATTGGAGTTGCAAACAATTTACAGTTTTCCAGATCATGTTTCATTCTCAATGATACAATGTATTTACTTTGATCTAAAGTCATTTTCCCATTAACATATAGTCATAATTTATATTAATATCTAAATAGGTTTGAATGTAACCTAGATCTTTCATTTGGAATCTTTTCATGAACAAATTTTTAATATTATCTAACTTTTCTACATCTTTACAACAAATGAGTAAATCATTAGCAAACAAGATTAAGTAAATATTTTTATTTTCCTTACTAAATACATACAGACAGTTATCATTCTCGCTTTTTTTAAAGTGTATATTTCTTAAAGATTCATCAAAACACTTGTACCAGGCTCTAGGGCCTTCCCTCAGACCATATAATGCTTTGTCAAGTTATAACACTTTATCAGTACCATCCTCAAAACCTTGAGGTTGTTCTACATACACTTCGGATTTAGCCTTGCCATTTAAAAAACTGTTTCTACGTCCATTTGCATTACAATGAAATTATTATTACAACAATATGACAATAAGATTTTTAACGTTTGCATTCTTGCAACAGGTGAATACCGTAAAACGGGGTGAATCACAACTGCCTGGCAAATCACAACGAAAGTCGGTAAAAAGAAAAATAAGTTGACTACACTGGCAAAGTCCCGCATATGCCTAATATTTTTGCTGGGATCGGTGGCTTAAACTATAGGCTTCTTTCAAGTTCAAATAGATGGCGCCAGCAGTAATAAGCAATACGTTTCAGTTTTATTCGGTAAGCGAGAAATTGGAAGGAAATTTTCAGTGCATAAACTTTGTGTAGTGCCTAAAGAAAATCAGTTATTTAAAGAAAGCAACCATAGTGTTGAAAGTGGTTATAATAGAGGTAAGTCGTGCCATAGTTGGATCAAGTCCATTTGGTTTATTAATCCGGTATGGTTAATATTTTTTAGGATTGTAAAAATTTGGAGACAGGCGGGGTGAATCACAACACCATGCCACGTATATATAAGCCCGATCCACATGGTAAAAAACATAAAAAATATGACATAGATAGGATTCAAGCGGCCGTACGGGAAATCAGGGCGGGAATGAGATTCAGAAAAGCGGGACTAAAGTATGGTATAGATCATACGTTTCTTTATCGACATTACAAAAAGGGAGCCAATATAAAAACGAGAGGAGGACATACCGTTTTAAGCACAGCTGTTGAAGAGACATTAGTAAAAAATGTTATAGCTTGTGGTAACTGAGGATACCCTCTGGATACATCTGACTTAAGAATGTTGGTCAAAACATATCTGGATAAAATGGGCATTATTGAGAAGCGCTTTAAAAATAACTTGCCAGGAAAGAAATTTTCTGCAAGTTTTATTCGGCGCCACAAAGTACGAATATCGGAACGCATGTGTCAAAACATTAAGCGAGCACGTGCTGCAGTGTCACCAGCTACCATAAACGCTTGTTTTGATAACCTCACTGAATCTGTTAAGGACGTACCCCCATCCAATTTAATCAACTATGATGAATCTAATGTTACCGATGATCCGGGTCGAAAAAAAGTTATCCTCAAGAGAGGCACAAAATATCCGGAGCGAGTACTAAATCATAGTAAATCCGCCACCTCTCTTATGTTCGCGTGTTCTGGAGAAGGACAGCTACTGCCAGTTTATGTCGTCTATAAGGCTTTACATAAGTACGAGTCCTGGACCGTCGGTGGCCCCAAAGGGTCACGGTACAATTCTACACCGTCAGGTTGGTCTGACTCAAGGTGTTTCGAGGATTGGATAACCACAATCGTATTGCCTTTTCGTAAAAAAACTAGTGGGGCCAATAGTTCTCATAGGCGACAATTTGAGCTCGCACTTATCAAATGACTGCATAAAACTTTGCCAAGAAAAAAAGATTTCATTTGTGTTCCTACCATCTAATTCCACGCACCTTACCCAGCCACTAGATATGGCTTTCTTCCGTCCACTAAAAATAGCTTGGAGGGATATATTGACCAAGTGGAAGAAGTCGGATGGCAGGAAAGCGCTGTCAGTACCAAAAACAGTTTTACCGAGTCTACTGAAACAGCTTTTTAATGCACTCGAAGAAAACGCGACAAAGAATGTAAAAGTGGGATTTGATAAATGCGGCATTATATCTATTAAAAGAGAACGAATTTTATCAATACTACCCCAAGATATTCAGCAATGCAATAATGATGACAATAGTAATGAAAATACAATGAATGATTCCGTCGTAGAACTTTTAAAGTCTATATGCTATGATGATACCCCGAAGACTCTTACAAAACGAAAGAAAATAGAAGTTGAAGCAGGGAAAAGCGTTAAAGGTTATGATAGCGAAAGCAGCAGTAATGAAGAAGAGAATGAAATTCCATATGACGATAGTTCAAGTGGTGAAGAATTTGAGCATAATGAAGAGTTTGAACAGGAGAAACAAGAGTTTGACCAAGAAAATGAAGAGTATGAGCAGGAGAATGAAATGTTTGAACAGGAAAATGAAGAGCATAAGCAAGAAAATGAAGTGATTGAGCAATATAATGAATTGGAAGAAATTCTGGGAAATTACGGCCACCTTGATGCAGTACCAGGATGTTCACGGACATCTGTTGTTCTCAAAAACGGAAAAATGTACAAAAATGTATTGCCAATTTCCATGGAAGAATTTAAAGCATCTGATTGGTTATTTGTAAAGTTAGAAGATAAGTACTTTATATGCCGAGTGCTCTTTACATTTGGAAGCATAATTGAAGCAAAATTTACAAGGACAAAGTCAACTAAAACTGCTGTTGATGGCTTTTTATACGTTTTTCTCCATGTTGAAGATGTATATACATTCCCATTTACGTCAGTTATTGGTGCAGTGGAGGCCCCAAAAATAGAAAGAAGAGGCGTCATGAGATTTTTATTAAACTCTAAATTTCTTTTGTAGCAATATCTCTTTTAAAAATGTTTTTTTTAATTTTAAGTCAAATTTGTATTTCAGTTTTGTAATAAATCGTTGAAAAAAAGCTAGTTTTCTTCGTTTCTGTTGTTTGTTTTAACGGAAAATTTTACTACATGTATATATTTTTTAAGTAAAGTCGTTGTCATTCAACTTTCGCTGTGCTAAATAGCGACTAAGAGGTACATTAAATGCTTGCTGTGATTTACCCCGACTGGCGGGTGAATCACAACACTGAACATTTATTAAAAAAAAATTGTTTCAACTACAACAAGAAATTCATAATTCTCAGGGATAATGGTGTAGGTTAGATAAGACTTTTGCATGATTTTGGGATTTTGTATGTCAAACCGTTTTCAAGATATTTCATTGGAAAGGTTGAAATGTGTAGTGATTCAGCCCGTTTTACGGTAAATATCATCGATTATCTCATTTTGTTGAAGCCCTCTAACTACCAGCCTGGCTTTATAAATATTATTAGTTTTCATAGTATAAACCCATTTAAGATCTAGAATTTTTTTATCATTTGGTTTTTCTACAGGTACCCAAGTCTTATTTTTGATTATACAATTTCTCTGTTTATTCATAGCTTTCCTCCATTTTTCAAAGTTTTCACTATTCATTGCTTCAGTATTATTCGCGTTTACATAGTTAACATAAACAATATTACTATAAATAAAATTTTCATCGTTAAGTTTGATAGGTTTTTTCTTTTTTCTAGATGATCATCTTAGTTTAGTTTTCTGATTATTGTCGCTATTATCACTATTATCGTTTAGACTTCCAATTTTGTTTAATCGAATTTCACTACCATTTTCTGAATTATTTTCCAAATCAAGACCAATACAAGATGTCCCTTCTTCAATAATAACATGTCTATCCACAATTATATTATTATTTATTAGGACTCTATAGCCAACATTTTCGTAACCTAGAGGAATACCTAAATCTGATTTTCCGTCCCATTTTGAATGTCTCTTTTGTTCAGGAATTCTCACGAAAACTTTACTACCGTACAACTTTAAATGTTTTATACTAGGTTTTTCACCAAAGATTATCTCATAAGGAGTTTTATTTTTAATAATTGTATTGGTTACAATTCTATTCTTTAAATAAGTAGCTGTTTTAACAATTTCTGGCCATAGCCGCTTATTTATCTTAGCTTCAACTAACAAGCATCTTGATATATCCATTATATCTCTATTATATTTTGCTGCTGTCTCATTAAACTCATGAACATAAGGTGCAAGATTCAATATAAATTCCTTTTTCGCTCGTAAACTTATGTATTTCATTATTTATGTACTCCTTACCATTATCGCATCGCAATTTCTTTATCTTTTTACCGGTATTATTTTCAATCAAATTCACATATTTGATAAAGCAATAATTATAAACTTCACTTTTAGATTTAATTACATAAACTTGAGCCACTTTACTAAAATCATCAATAAAAGTTAAAGAACATTTTTCATCATTTAGACTAATAGTGCTATGAGGACCTTTAGATCTGTGTGAACAATTTCCAATACATCTAGCTCTAGTTCTTGTATTTCAAATGGTAAATTATGCATCTTATTCTCTAAACATATACCACACTTAAAATAATCAGACTTTAACTCTTTAGGTAGACCTTCTAACACTTGTTTATCACACATAGTTTTTAGATAATTAAAATTTACATGACCTAATGTTCTATGAAATCTTTCTTATTCAGTCATATTACTTTTAGCTATTACATTTGCTTCTACTTTTAGAATTGTACTAGTCATACGAAACACACCATCGCTTTTAAATACTATTGCAATTATGTTAAACTCTGTATTAAAATTGTGCAGGTTTTTCCCATAGATACAATTTTATTTTTACTAGTGACTTTACCAAAACTAACTGGATTTTTATTCATTTCTTTCACAATGAGAACATTGGACATTTTATTTTTAACCATTTAGCCATAAACATCAAATACCTACAATATATTACCTATCTTAGTAGCTTTCAATATACGTCCATCAGCAATTTTGACATTTACTGGTGTTTCAAGGACAATTGATTCATAAAAATATTCATCATTATTTACAATATGGTCAGAACGTCCACTATCTAGTAGCCATTCTACTTTACCATCACAACTATTGACTATCGATTCATGCGAATCAGTTTTAACCTCAATTTCCGTACAAGAACTGCTTATGTTTCCATCTTCATTTCGTTGGCCCTGATGATTCTGCTGCCAACCGACGATGTTGACTGAAGCCTCGGTTACTTCGACTGCTACTGTTACTCCGGTATTGCCGATTTTGTTGGTACCCGCCTCCTTGCTGCTGCATGCTGCCCTGGATTTACATGAATTGCCGCCCGGCTTCATACTCGTACACTGAGCAGTGATGCAAAATTTCAAATTTCATTTTGAAAGTTTCAATTTCAATTTGAAACTTCTGAAAGTTTCAACGTACCCTCATAAATTTCTGAAATATCTGAATTTTATGAAAGTTTCAGATTAATCTGAAAATTACCACATTTTTGAAACTTTCATGAAAGTTTCAGCTGCAAAATCTGTATTTACATTACATCAAACGACATTTCACACGTTTTTTTAACTTGTTTAACAAAGTCTGGTTTTGACATTTATTTTAGAGGTTAGGTTAGCTATTCTTTCAGTACAAGAATCCTGCTTTTCATTTCTTCAGTTCCTTTCTCGGTTCCTAGATTCTATTATTTTTGCATTAATAAGAAAAAATTATTTTGAATGAAAAAATATATCAGTAATACATTTCCCTGAGGTCATTGATTAATGACGTTGTAATGGTAATGCATTGTGTTAGAGTTTGAATTTTAATCTGAATCTACCAGGGATAGGGACCGTATTCTTGAATCAGGGAGTGGATGATGTGAATGTTTTATCTCTTTTCATTTCGCTACGTTTCCTTCTTTTCCTTTCTCCCGAAATGTGCATTCTCTCTAATGGAGAATAGGGGACCAGGAGATCTTGAAAACATATTGACAAATTATCTACTCGTGAATTTTGAAAAATATGTTATTTGTATTTTTCAAGAATATAATTTTAAGTTCTAATCTTACCAAGGAGAAAACAAAATATGTTTTTTATATTCAAAAGAAACATCGAAAACTAAAAATTTATGAGACTGGTTCCAAAGTGGGATTTATTTGTTATTAACCCTCGGAAATTAAAAAAAAAATACGAATGTTATACAGGACTTAAGTTTCATATCATTTCATGAAATATTTTAATAAAATTTCACTTAACATTCATATTATCAGGGGAAATATTCAATTAAGTTTCATAAAATGAAAGTTTCAATGAAACTTCACGAAAGTTTTATGATACTTAATATTTAATTTTATATTTAAGAAATTTCAGATGAATTTCGAAACTTTCACAAAAATGTCATTGAAATTTCACAAATTTTAAGTTTCATGAAATTTTGCACCTCTTAACGTTATACAGAACTTAGATTTCATCATTTCTTGAAATATTTCAATGAAATATCACTTTAACTTTCTTAATATTAGGGAATTATTTAATTAAATTTCATAAAATGAAAGTTTCATTGAAATTTCATGAAAGTTTCATGATGTTTATGTTTAATTTTATATTTCAGAAATTTCATAAATTTCAGATGAATTTAGAAACTTTCACAAAAATGTCATTGAAAATTTCGCAAATTTTAAGTTTCATGAAATTTTGCATCACTGACACTGAGCTTTGAAATATCCAAACTTTTTGACCTTGTTTTCTTTCCATGTTGAATACACTTGCACTGCTTTTGTTACTTGCCTCTCTTTCTTTCAGTTCAATCATTTTAATTTTACTTTTCACATACTCAACGGTCTGGTCATCTTCTTTTAAAACATCAACAAAGTCTCCGACGGGACGTAGCTCAACGAACTTGGGAGCAGCTTTACCATGTAACTTAACTTTTCCTTTTCAGTCACTGTAGCACCAGCATTTTTCAGCTCATTTATTAATTTTTCAAATTCCGTAAAAAATATAGCAGTATCTTCAAAATCCTTTAACCTTAGTCTCCCTAGTTTATTTCTCACACAAATTTGGAGTGTGGTTAATTCTTTTAAATAAATTTCGTCAAATTTATTAATTATTTCATAGGCCGTTTCTTTGTCTTTAATAAATTGTAACTGGTCATTCGAGATTCCACTGTATATTACATTAATCGCTTTCAGGTTTTTTTCAATCCACTCGTCTTCTTTGTCGGCCCTTGTTCTTGTTCTTTCCACAACACATTTTTTACACATTTTTCCATTCCATTTTCAAAATCATTATAATTCTTTTTTTCCAGCATTCATAGTCGTTTCCATCAAAAACAGGAATTTTTATTTTGTCAGCCATTTTTATAACTGTTAAAAGTATTTGTTTGAAATTTTTTCAAACTGAAACTCTTAATTACTTCCTTGTCTTTATTGAACCACAGTCCTCTGCTACCATGCTACCAGGATCTATTTAAGACACGAAAAAAATAACATATTCATTATACAGTAGTCAGTTTTTATTCATAATCATAAAACAACTGAACTGTTACATTTCACTTAGACAACGGCCATGCTTAAATTACTATTAAGGTGGCCATTCCCTAGAAAGAGACATGCGATAGGGAAATATTTATTATTTTAAGCTATAACTTTTTTTTTCTTAGTACGTATATTTAAAAAAACTATAAGAGTACCTAAGTAGAACCATAACAAGACTATTACTATGTATTTTCACTCAATAATTTTAGTGGTTTGCAAAATAGCTCGATTTAAATTTAAAAATTGTGTTAATCTTCCTATTTCGTAGTTTTAAATCGAGCTAATTTGCAAACCACTGAAATTATTGAGTGAAAATTCATAGTAATTGTCTTGTTCTACTTAGGTATTCTTTTATTTTTTTTAAATATACGTACTAAGAAAAAAGTTATGGGCAAAAATAATAAATATTTCCCTATCGGATGTCTCTTTTTAGGGAATGGCCACCTTAACTATCAATATAACATCCAAATTTACTACCAACTTAACATTATAAAACATATATTCTGAAGAGTGATCGAACTAAAGGCTTAGAAGCTAATGCTGAACTGAAAAATATTCAGCCTCTAGAGACCTGTTCTTAGCCTGAACCAAAGTGGCATTGCAGACGTCAGGTTGATCAGCCAAAAATGTCTGACACTTTGAAACTCCCAGAAATGGAAATATTTAGATTTATTATCGGTGTAAATGGGGTTCTTTAGCCATGAGGGCCTGTTCCAATTCGAGTAAGCGGCCTAGCATCAAGTCGTTCAATCCGTTCAGGCCAAGCTTATTCAAGATTTGTATCAGTATTTTTGAACGTGTAATTTCGTGCACACATTGGGCAATCATTGTTAGTAGCGGTTCTTTCTTCCGTCCAACAAGTGAATATAACACTTGAAATACCACGTCACACTTTTGTTTCACATTATTGGACTTCGAATACGATGGAGGAAGTACAGAGAAAAATGTCTTCCCACGAACGTTGGCGACACACAGTGAACTCATCCTGTGATTTCCTGAGATTATTTGCAACACAAATTGTATCATTCAAATCAAAGTCATATTTCAAACATTCTTGCCGTAGCTGCTTTGCACAATCTTTAATTATATCAGTACCTTCAATCCTTTCTATCAGCGTAGCTGCTGAAATCTTTGTGGAGAGCACCATCTGAGAATCATGATTGTTTTTTGGATATGTAATACCTATTGATGTACCATAATGTTTGATTAACACTACGTAGCATTTAAAAAGTCTTTAGCTCGATTTGCTTCACATATACAAAATAGTTCATTTTGTCTATAGCTAACATATTCTATGCATATTACACACAAAGTTTTAGACGTTTTTGGCTGATCAACCTGACGCCTACAATGCCTCTTTGGTGCAGACTGATAACTAGGGAGCTGGTGGCAGAAATTTTTATATGATTTTATTGTGTGACTGAAGTTGAACATTGTACAGATGTAATAATAAAAAGCAGGAAAAACCATTTTAGTCATTACGGCGCACAGTGTGGCAGAATGGACAAAATTTACTCCAAAGCTCAATTTTTGAATTTGAATTTTTTTCAAAAAATACTATTCCAGTGAGTCACCGCGGCTTTTTTGAAATTTATTATTTGCATGGAAGGGTTAAGGTCATTCAAGGTCAGATTCGCTTTTTCTAATGGGAACCCCTACTACTTCCACATCCACGTAGTGAAGTGGAAGTATAGTAATCGTATGTTGAAATAGGCTTAGAATATCATAAAATATCGAGATTTTAAATTTGAGCGAAAAAACCTTTCTGTCGGTCTGTAACGTTTCAGTGCGCACGTTCTCTCGGGAACGGTTAAAGATATTGACTTGAAATTTGGTATATATATGTATCATGACGAGATCTGGAACTAGATTATATTTTACGCTAATTCCGATTAAGGGTTGGGAGTTAAATAGAGGTAAACAAGGGAAAATAAGTAAAGCAAGCTGGTAAGAGGACAGAAATCTGGGATTTTGTGTATACACTAGAAGCCAAGTTCTCAGATTTTTTATACTATTTTACACCCTCTCCCTACCAACCTCACTTCATTATTAAATGGGTTACAAAATGAAATTGGGATATTCACTTGAAATTTGGTATACATATGTATTATAACAACATCTGGAACTAGACCATATTTTGAGATGATGCCGTTGAAGGGTTGGGGATTAAATGGGGGTAAATAGGGGAAAATAAGTAAAGGAAGCTGATAAATTTACAGAAACTTGGGAATTGGTGTATATACTAGAAACGAGGGCCTCAGATTTTTTTGTATTTTTTAACCTCTCCACGACTCCCACTCCCTCATTAAATGGGCAGATAATATAAAATATATATATTCACTTGAAATTTGGTAGACGTATGTATTATAACGCCATCTGAAATTAGGTTATATTTTGAGACGATTCCGTTGAAGGGTTGGGGATTAAATAGGCTAAATAGGGGGAGATAAGTAAAGCTAGTTGGTAAGAATACAATCTTGAAACTTGGTGTATATACTAGCAACCAAGGTCTCAGATTTTTTTGTAACATTTTTGAACACCTCCACCCCCCCCCCCGCTTCATCATTAAAGGAGTTGTTAAAATAGAATTAAGATATTCACTTGAAATTTGACGCATGTGCTATGACAACATCTGGCACCAGATTATATTTTAAGATGATTCCGTTGAACGGGTGGGGGTAAGTCGGGGTAAACAGGAGAAAATAAGTAAAGCCAGATGGTAAGAGTACAGAAACTTGGGATTTGGTGTATATACTAGAAGCCGAGGCATCAGACTTCTTTATAATATTTTTTAAGCAAGCTAATAAGAGTCCAGAAATTTCATTTTTGGTGTATATACTAGAAATCAACGTTTCAAATTTTTTGACATCTGCCTCAAATATATTATTAAAATTTTATTACCAATTTATTCCAAATACTAGTGCAAATATAGTTAAGATGTTTTCCTTTAAAGAGACTTGGCTGGGAAAACTGTATGTGGAAGTAGTGATTCCTTAGAAGCAGTTTTTTTTATTGCAAATTCGGATTATCTGACTAAAAGTAGACTATTTTGGTTCTAAGGAAAAATCAAAATTTTAGAAATTTGTGATTTTTTCACTCGAAAAAGAAGAAGTTTGGACAAAAATTGCAAGAAGCAAAAAGAGTTTGAAATCATCCCGGAAATATTCTCAATTTTTTTCGGAATTGTCCAATGCCCTTTGCAGAAATGAGCATTTTCGAGTTTTTAAGTGCATTGGACAACTCCGAAAAAACTATTTCAAACTCTTTTGCCTCTTGCAAATTTTGTCCAAACTTTTTCTTTTTCGAGTAAAAAAATCACAAAATTCTAAAATTTTGATATTTCCTCTCCGGATAGGTAACTAAAAAGAATGAAAATTTCAGAAAAAATATTTCAAACAAAAGTGGTCTATTTTAATCAGACAATCCGAATTTGCAATAAGAAATAGGGGTGCCCATTTAAAAACCGAATTTGACTTTGAATGACCTTAACCCTTCCATGCAAACAAAGAATTTCAAAAACGCCGCGGTGACTCACTATTCCAGACTCTTTTTCGAGCATTTAAAAAAAAATCAAGTCGATATCTCAAGAATTGAGCTTTAGAGCGAATTTTGTTCATTCTGTCACACTGTTTGGCGTTGCTGATTTTTTAATTAACAGTAAATTAAACATGCAATAAATAGAACGCTCCTATATGATTTTATTGTGTCAGCCATTTGTTTTAAACATTGCTTGTCAATATGACATTAATAGCAGTCGGCTGAAATGTATATGTCTGCGTATTTTTGCAATTAATTTTTTTTTATTAATTTATGATATACTAAAAATTTACTGATTTTAATTTCGTTGTACCTGATATCAAAAGTTTCGCAAAGTAATAAGAGACAATAAAACAAACTTCAGTCGCCCGTGTACTGCTGCGTTTAAAGGGGGTGAATTTTCAAATATGGGGTAAAGAGATGCTTCTATATTATTTAATTGTGTCAGCAGGAAGCTTCCATTATATGTAAAATACATTAGTGGCTGAAATCTGCGATGCTGATTTCTCATTGGCTGACGTTTCTTAATAATTAACCAGGCCGACAAAAAAACAAAAGGTGAGGCTCTTCTATTGATCAGAACTATCTTATCCTATGTTTTATGACATGCTGAAACCGATTCTGATATTAAAAAAGATCTACTGCATCAGTTTTTGTCTACCACCCCTTTTATCCCCTAAAAAGTGCAAAATAAAGATCTTGTTCTAAGGTACTGATCTAACTTTTCTGAACTATTTTGTCGTGCTGAAGCCGATTTTGGACAAAAACAATTTTCTGTCGTGTCAGTTTCCCTCTACAACTCCCCCTTGTGTAGCATAGGGAATTTTTTTTGTTCAAGATTGGCTTCAGCACTTCAAAATACTTTAGAAAAGTTAAGTCACATCCTTGTAACAAGATCTTTATTTGGCTCTTTTTAGGGAATAAGAGGGATTATATTAGTATAATTTTTTTTGGCCAAAATTGGCTTCAGCACTTCAAAATACTTCAGGAAAGTTACATCATGAGAACCTTACGACAAGACCTTTTTCTCCTTTTTAGGGGATGGAAAGCAGGTGTAGACCGTCCCTCGTGTGTATTTGTTTCTTCTGTAATGGTGGAAAAGGATATCCCTTTCCTTTCTCTCTAGAGAGGGCAGCACAGTAGCATTCTCTACCTCGCGCGGATGGACCTGTCTTAAAACGTACAGGCTTAGAGAGCAGTGTTTTGGATTTGCTAATAATTACTTACATTTTTAAATATTTTCAATGCTTCTAAGCAATTGGGTAAGGATTAAATAAATGTGTTTAAGGATTTTGTAAGGGATATAAATTTTTGTAGCCATTAGTCGGAACATGAAATTTTACAATTTGAAATTTCATTAAGAAATGTTGGATTATATTAAAATAATAAAAAGAGTATAACAGCAAGTACCGACTTTTGAGGTATTCCGTGTTTTACAGCCAATTCTTCTGAATACCTGTCATTAGATTTAATAACTTGCTTCCTGTTATCGAGAAATGATGTGAGCCACTGTAGTAGATCTTTGTTATGATAACATAAATAATATAAAATATGTTATGTTGTAAACGTACAATACATAATATTTTTTTTTCTTAAACCCGTGTGTCTAACGCTGTATCTCTCTAAACATTAAACTTACAACAAAAAAAGTATATACAAAAAATTTAGGAAATTTTAAACTTTTGAACTTTGTCTACATCATTTTTCTCGTCGGATCGAGCAGCGTTGCCGAACTATTTTGAAAAAAACAATTTTTTGCATTTTTAACTCGAAATGACGGTTCGCGCCTCACCCTACCCCCAAGGTCGAAAACTTGTGTTTTTTATCAGAGCCTCGACTTAAAAAAATAATTAAAATAATTACTACTTCACCTTTTGAAGGGCAAAAATCCCGACTGATTGGACTACTTCCTTGCTGACATTTTTTGTAGTAAATTGGGAATATTTCTGAAAATCAGCAACGTACACGTCAGCCAATGTTTTTCTCTACTTATGGATGTAAAAACTAACAGTTAAAACCAATGTGAAGTATAATGAAATAACTTAATAGCTCTCTTCTTTTTGGCAAGATAAAAATAAGTTTTATAAAAAAATCAGAGTCAACCATTTATACATATATTTATATTTTTTATAAATGAACAATTTTATAGCAATGGCTGAAACAAAAAAATAATATAGAAGCATTTTTTTTGCAAATTTGACATTCATTTATTTAAAAAGTCAGCGGCAACCAGACTCGGTAGCTGCTCCAATCGGTCAGTTACATCATTCCATATTATTAACTACAATGAAATTATATACCCGTATTGCCCCCACTTCCCTAGCTATGAGAGCAGGTTTCTAGAGGCTGGATATTTTTCAGATCAGCATTAGCTTCTACGCCTTTAGCTCGATCACTCTTCAAGATGTATGTCCTCTAACAGCACATAGGACAGCAAAAAGATTCAGCACTAATCTCTGAGACAGTCGATACAATATTATCCTCCAGAATAAGTGAAGCTGCATGAATTTTTTTCCGACCATTTGTGTCGCCTTATGTCTTGAGCTAGATTTTCTTTTTCTTGCAAATCATGCGTAGTAAAGGATTCTGTGAATTTTTCTCGTCATTTGTCATGTGTACCTTTTTCATGACTATCTTAAGCTATTAGATTATTTCCCTGTCATAAAAATTAATATCTTTGATCCCTGAAAAATGAACAAATACATAGAATTAGAAGTTTACTAAATAGAAAATCGGTTACAAATAGATGGAAAACGAATTTTCAGAAAAACTGATTTTTTCCATTTTTTAGTAAAACCGTCGCCTTTTCGGAAAAAATATTATAAGAGGTGAGGAGCTCCGTTAGACCTTTCAAAAAAAGAAAAGGAAAAGAGGATCACTTGAAAAATTACCGATCCAATATGGTGGCTAAGTGATCAAAATGCAAGTCATGTGACTAATGATTATTACACACCTGGACCTATATAAAGTATCTGATGACAAACTGCGAGTACATAAAAGTGCATACGAAACTTGAGCTAGCTCCATGATTAGGAATAACTACTTCCACATCCAGTTTTCCCATCTAAGTCCCTTTAAACAAAATCATCTGGATATTCTATTTGTATTTGGAAATAATTGGTCACAGAATATCAATAAGATAACTTTGATATCGTCTGACTCAAAAACCCGAAAAACGACGTGCTACTTCGATACTTTTTCGACTAATCGACGTTTAATGGGGATGAGGGTGGGTGATGCAAAAGAATTTGTTTGCGAACATTTGCTCTCGTACACACTAAATCACAATTTTATTTTGTTAATCCCTTTAATAATGAAGTGGGGGTGTCAGATGTCAAAAAAAAATTGAAACATTTATTTCTAGTATATAAGTACACCAAATCAAGTTTCTGGACTCTTATTAGTATGCTTTAATTATTTACCTTTCAACCCTGTTGGAGGGCCTCTTGAAGTGATTAGTGCTGTGCTCAAGACCAGGGTAATAAATATTCAGTGTCAAGTAATAATATTTATATACGTTAAAAGGGACCAACATAAAACCCCCAGCAGACACCACCAGCAATCTACAAGAAAGATAAGATAAGATATATATTTAATTGATGATTAATTATTTAATTAATTCGTAATTTATAATTTATTATTTCTGTTTGTCTGTCTATTTTTAGTACTATTTTACTTTACTTTTATAATATCTTATTTTATTCCCATTTGGCAAACGGCAGTTTGAATTAGGCACTACAAAAGTCAAAACAATATACAGGGTGTGCGGAGGTTTCTCTCGGGCTGCTTTCTCATTTGCAACTCGCTGTAAAAAGTTATTTTACCGCGATACAGATAACATAATAAAAAGACTCTCTTACAGCAAGCTAATATGGGTTTTGAAAAACAAGGCAAATAAAATGGACACACTAACAAGGACGCTGAAACGAGAACACATCAATTAATGGTACAAAAAATCGACGGCGACGGAAACTGCCTATATGGAGCGCAGTTACTCAAAACTACAAATGGCATCTAAGTGGAGGGGACAAAGAAAAAACCAGCAGAGGAGTCGCATGGGCAATAAGACGGAACACCCCTATCCAGATAAAGACAAGAAAAGTAAACGAAAACATAACCATGGCAGACTTACAAATTGGAAAGGAAGACATATGCATATTAGGAGTACATGTGCCCTCCGACAAACGGGCAGCACGAGTATTCAGACAGATCACCCAAGAGACTAGAAGAAATAGGAATAGAAAAATGAACATAATAATACTAGGAGACTTCAACACGCATATAGGAAAGGACGACCAAACACATGAAGACAAGAATATCATAGGAAAAACCTTACTCCACACATGGACAAATGATAATAGAAGCTCGCTAAAAAACTTGGCACACCTGTTCGATCTAACAGTTAGAAACACATGGAGCAAGAACCTAACCTGCCTTAATACATGGAGTAAAGGAAACATCAACTCTCAAATAGACCACATCCTAGTGGATAGAAAAATAAGGGACAGGGTTAAAAACATTAAGGCAAAACAAGCAACAAACGTCAAAACAGATCACAAAATATTATATGGAACACTAGTAATAAAGAAACAAGAAGCACAAAAAAAAGAACTACAACAAAACAGCAAATGACACATGGAACATCTCACTGCTACAGAACGAAGAAATAAAAAAGAAATACCAGGAAGAGATAGAAAAACAGTTAATAGGAAAGGAACTAAATTGGTCAACAATGAGTTTAAAAATCAAAATAGAAATCATCACCAACGCACGGACGGAAACAACACCCCTGCCTGAGGAGTGGAACACAACCATACAGATACCGCCCCCTAAAACCAAATCACCACAAAACGCGGACGATTAGAGAAGAATAACACTCTGCAGTGTATGGTACAAATACTACGCACAATTCCTCCTCAGAGAAATGGAAAAATACATCGGCGAACTACCAGATTATCAAACGGCAGTTAGCAAGGGTAGATCAACAGATGACCATATGTACACCACCAGACGGATCCTGGAAGAATAGTGGAAAGAAGGAACAAAACTATACAGGGTGTTGCATCATGAGAGGGACATAGCTTAATAGGAGGTAGAGAACATCAGTGGTAACCGGAACCTCCCATAGAAATGTCTCATTGGGCCTTCACTACGAAATTACAGGGTGTTAAATAATTTTTGGCCAAACCTGTTTTTTGTCATAACTTTGACAGGAAATGAAATAACGGATTCATATTTGGTACGGCTAATGTACAAACGAGCCCCAAGAGGTACATGTATAAAAAAAATATATCCAGGTCCGGACTCACTATAATTTATGTTTCTTCTTTGCATCAATAAAACATCACCCTGTATATATTTTTTTGAAATTTCGATACGATATTCGAAAAGAGCAAGAAAAAACAAACAAAACGGCCTATTTCATTTTTTTGTTACACCTTCGTGGTTATTTAAATACGTTGTTAAATGTGCAAGAAAATGGATTACAGAACCCTATTAAATGAGAGGCACGTGAAATAAATAGTTTTATAACTAAAATTTGCAAAAATTCTATTGAGCGTAGATGGTCTGGGTGAATCCTAATTCCGGCACGTTTTAAAGGTCCATTTTGGTAAAAAACTGTGGTCCTAATAAGTAATCGGGTATGAAATAACAACATTTTTAATCAATCACAGTAGGCCTTGTTCAAAGAATAAAAGTGACAGATAATTTAAACCATTTAGGCCTAAGCAACCAGTTACTTTGATCAAGAAAATCATCAACATTTTATACTTAATAAAAATTGGAAGAGAACAAACTAAAATCTAAATAAATAAAATATTTTCCATTCAATTAACAAGAAATAACAAAACAATAACTAAATGTGTTTAAAAATAAAACGTAATTGACACTAAAGTAAATTTTCAAAATGTCCCCCAAATTCTGTGCATTTTCTTGCGCGTTTAGAAAGGTCACCAATTGCTCGACGTATCATTTCTGGATTATTCCGTATTTCGTCGCAACGATGCGCTGGATTAAATGTTGTCTACTTTCAATTTCAATGCTATAAACCTCGTTTTTTAAGTGGCCCCATAAAAAGTAACCACAAGGGTTACAATTAGGAGATCTTTGTGGCCATTCATGTGGACCCCCGCGTCCAATCCATCTATTAGGATACACATTGTTTAAGTGTTCTCTTACTTGAAGGTTAAAATGTGGTGGGGCCCCACCATGCTGAAACAACATGCCTCTTATACCGATATTTTCTAACATATTCGGTAAAATGTTTTGAAGAAAATCAAAGTAAATTTCACCATTCAATCTTTCTTCAAAAAAATGTGGCCCTATCAAATGTCTATGCACAAGTCAGACCCAAACATTTACAGAAAACCTGTGTTGCGAACGGCGTTGGCGTACCGCATGTGGGTTTTCCTGTGCCCATTTATGATTATTTCGTGAATTGTTTACTCCATCCCTTGTAAATTGTGCCTCATCCGTAAATAAGGTTCTGTAAATGACTGGGCGATGATTAGACAACCAACGACAAAATTCCAGGCGGGGGATATCGTCGCCTTGTTGAAGACGCTGTACCTGCTGGATATGATATGGATGGTAACGTTCTCTTTTTAGGGTTCTCCATACTCGCCAATGAGGAATACCAGTTGCCAAACTGATTCGTCTAGTGCTCATATTTGGGTTTTCTTGAACTGCGTTTATAATATTGTTTTGTTCCTGCACACCTTGTTGTAAAACACGCTCCACAACTGCAGAAGTAGGAAACTTTCCGTGTTGTCTTGCATACTGGAACACCGTACTAAAGGTTTTATGATTAGGGCATCGACGACCAGGAAAACGCAGCCGATATTCTCTTTCCGCCGACCTACCATTTCCATTACAGAAACCATAGATGAATATTATGACAGCATATTCCCCGTTTGTAAATTTTACTGGCATAGTTAAAATATTTTCACAAGTTTTCACTAACTAAATGCGGATTATTGACACATTAAATTACTAACAAACAATTATTCAACTGTTTAGGAGATTTCTTTTTATTATCTGTCACTTTGAACAAGCCTACTGTGATTGATTAAAAATTTTGTTATTTCATACTCGATTACTTATTAGGACCACAGTTTTTTACCAAAATGGACCTTTAAAACGTGCCGGAATTAGGATTCACCCAGACCACCTAGGCTCAATAGAATTTTTGCAAATTTTAGTTATAAAACTATTTATTTCACGTGCCTCTCATTTAATAGGGTTCTGTAATCCATTTTCTTGCACATTTAACAACGTATTTAAATAACCACGAAGGTGTAACAAAAAAATGAAATAGGCCATTTTGTTTGTTTTCTCTTGCTCTTTTCGAATATCGTATCGAAATTTCAAAAAAATATATACAGGGTGATGTTTTATTGATGCAAAGAAGAAACATAAATTATAGTGAGTCCGGACCTGGATATATTTTTTTTATACATGTACCTCTTGGGGCTCGTTTGTACATTAGCCGTACCAAATATGATTCCGTTATTTCATTTCCTGTCAAAGTTATGACAAAAAACAGGTTTGGCCAAAAATTATTTAACACCCTGTAATTTCGTAGTGAAAGCCCAATGAGACATTTCTATGGGAGGTTCCGGTTACCACTGATGTTCTCTACCTCATATTAAGCTATGTCCCTCTCATGATGCAACACCCTGTATATAGTCTCAATTGACCTTCAAAAGGCATATGATACCATAAGGCATGAGGCTATAATCGACACTTTGCTCAACAAGGGAGTACCGCACTACTCAATAAACAGAATAATAAAAGCATGCCTACACGAAAATACTGCAATACAATGGTTTGGACAGACGACGGAATCAAAAATGAAGAATATAGGAGTCAAACAAGGATGTCCCCTATCCCCCTGACTATTCACCACAGTCCTGGACCAAGTGATAGAAGGCACAATAAAGGAGAATCAGAATTTCAATGGAAACGATGGAACGATAAAGCTCCCCATTGTACTTGCATACGCCGACGATATACTCATCATCGCCGAGGAAGAACAAGACATCGTTAAATTTCTAAGAAACATGACACCACATCTGGATTTCTATGGAATGAAAATAAACTTCAAGAAGAGCCTAATAATGGTCCGAGACCCATTGACAAAGGCAAGTCCAACAAGTGGGGAAGAATACAAAATAGGAGACTACACCCTGAAAACCACGAACAGAATGAAAATACCTAGGAACATACCAAACGAATCAACTAAAAAGTAGGGAAACAGTAAGGGAAAGAATCAAAACAGCCTACAGAGTCACAAGAACTCTACTACCCTTCATTGAGGACAATAAACCACCATGGTGCTAACCAAAAAGATATACACGACCAGCATAATGCCTACGATGATACATGGAGTCAAAAACGCAGCAGCGACAAAGGCCAGCAGAAGAAGCCTGAAAAGTGCTGAAAGGGACATTATCCAACTGCTAGCAAAAACAGGAAAAACACAAAAACGACAGAAAACGTCAACATTACTAGAGGGAAGAACAATAATCAAAAGAATAGAATCATACGCAATGAAATACTGGGGACACGTCCAAAGACGAGACACGACACACCTACTAAGGAAAGCGCTGCGACTGAACAGCAATAAACTGAAAATAGGGAGGACACATGGATAACAACAATCGAGAGGATTATGAATAAGCTAGGAAAGGATTATACACACTGGGAAACATCGGCATAACAAAAAAACAGAATACAATAAAGAAATATCAAGGATATACACACGGCCAGACTCAGAAACAGAAGAAACAGAAAACTCAGAAGTAGAATAGGAGAGAAGATGATCACAGGCAGAAACTAAGAAGAAGCATATCACAAAAACCTGAAAGTAAAAAGAAGCACGAAAACCTAAAAGAAGCATCTCACAAACGCCTACACTTTCCATCCGATGAAGACAGAAAGAAAACAAGAAGAAACATCTCACAAACACCTACACGCTCCATCCTATACTCCTATCCCATGCGTCATGCGGCTCTCGCTGCTGACAACAAGCATGTCCAATGTCCAATCCAGCGTATGCAGCCGATCCGGCGGTATATAAGCACCGGGGGTTTGTTCCGGCACACGGTGGGATGATCGATGGGCGATCAGGCCGCGTGCGCGTGGTGGACAAATCTCCATGCACTGGAATCGGCAGCAATGCCCACCTTACGCTGGCAAATCAATCAATCAATCAATCAATCAATATCTTACTTTTATTTTGTTAACGCCTTTAATAATGGAGTGGAGGTGAAGAATGTCATGAAAAAATTTTAGACCTTGGTTTCTACTATATACACCAAATCTCAAGTTTATGAACTCTCACTGGCTTACTTTACTTATTTACCCCTATTTCAGCACTAACCCTTCAACGGAATGAGTTCAAAATGAAATCTAGTTGCAAATCTCGTTATAATGCATACATGTACCCAATTTCAAGTTAGTATCTTTATTTTATTTTGTTAACCCCTTTAATAATGAACGGTTGGTGGTGGAGGGGTGCAAAATGTCATGAAAAAATTGAAACAGTTGCGTCCAGTTTATACATCAAATCCGAAGTTCCTGGACTCTTACTAACTTGTTTTACTTACTTACTCCTACTTAACCCTCTCTTACCCCTAACCCTTCAACGGAATCATTTCTAAATATAATCTAACTCCATATGTTGTTATAATATACACATACATGTACCAAATTTCAAATGAATATCTCAATTTCATTTTATTAATCTTTTAATAATGAAGTGCCCTCATTACCACTCACAGTGGGGGTGACAAATGTTATAAAAATTTGAAGCTTTGGTCTTCAATATACAGGGTTTTCGTGAGTGACTGGTCATACGCTAGTGCGGAGTGCAGCACCCTGAGACGATTCCAAAATTACTTTTAGTACCCCTGGTGCTCTTCATCACTTCGATATACAGGGTGTTGCATCATGAGAGGGACATAGCTTAATAGGAGGTAGAGACCATCAGTGGTAACCGGAACCTCCCATAGAAATGTCTCATTGGGCCTTCACTACGAAATTACAGGGTGTTAAATAATTTTTGGCCAAACCTGTTTTTTGTCATAACTTTGACAGGAAATGAAATAACGGATTCATATTTGGTACGGCTAATGTACAAACGAGCCCCAAGAGGTACATGTATAAAAAAAAATATATCCAGGTCCGGACTCACTATAATTTATGTTTCTTCTTTGCATCAATAAAACATCACCCCGTATATATTTTTTTGAAATTTCGATACGATATTCGAAAAGAGCAAGAAAAAACAAACAAAATGGCCTATTTCATTTTTTTGTTACACCTTCGTGGTTATTTAAATACGTTGTTAAATGTGCAAGAAAATGGATTACAGAACCCTATTAAATGAGAGGCACGTGAAATAAATAGTTTTATAACTAAAATTTGCAAAAATTCTATTGAGCCTAGATGGTCTGGGTGAATCCTAATTCCGGCACGTTTTAAAGGTCCATTTTGGTAAAAAACTGTGGTCCTAATAAGTAATCGGGTATGAAATAACAACATTTTTAATCAATCACAGTAGGCCTTGTTCAAAGAATAAAAGTGACAGATAATTTAAACCATTTAGGCCTAAGCAACCAGTTACTTTGATCAAGAAAATCATCAACATTTTATAGTTAATAAAAATTGGAAGAGAACAAACTAAAATCTAAATAAATAAAATATTTTCCATTCAATTAACAAGAAATAACAAAACAATAACTAAATGTGTTTAAAAATAAAACGTAATTGACACTAAAGTAAATTTTCAAAATGTCCCCCAAATTCTGTGCATTTTCTTGCGCGTTTAGAAAGGTCACCAATTGCTCGACGTATCATTTCTGGATTATTCCGTATTTCGTCGCAACTATGCGCTGGATTAAATGTTGTCTACTTTCAATTTCAATGCTATAAACCTCGTTTTTTAAGTGGCCCCATAAAAAGTAACCACAAGGGTTACAATTAGGAGATCTTTGCGGCCATTCATGTGGACCCCCGCGTCCAATCCATCTATTAGGATACACATTGTTTAAGTGTTCTCTTACTTGAAGGTTAAAATGTGGTGGGGCCCCATCATGCTGAAACAACATGCCTCTTATACCGATATTTTCTAACATATTCGGTAAAATGTTTTGAAGAAAATCAAAGTAAATTTCACCATTCAATCTTTCTTCAAAAAAATGTGGCCCTATCAAATGTCTATGCACAAGTCAGACCCAAACATTTACAGAAAACCTGTGTTGCGAACGGCGTTGGCGTACCGCATGTGGGTTTTCCTGTGCCCATTTATGATTATTTCGTGAATTGTTTACTCCATCCCTTGTAAATTGTGCCTCATCCGTAAATAAGGTTCTGTAAATGACTGGGCGATGATTAGACAACCAACGACAAAATTCCAGGCGGGGGATATCGTCGCCTTGTTGAAGACGCTGTACCTGCTGGATATGATATGGATGGTAACGTTCTCTTTTTAGGGTTCTCCATACTCGCCAATGAGGAATACCAGTTGCCAAACTGATTCGTCTAGTGCTCATATTTGGGTTTTCTTGAACTACGTTTATAATATTGTTTTGTTCCTGCACACCTTGTTGTAAAACACGCTCCACAACTGCAGAAGTAGGAAACTTTCCGTGTTGTCTTGCATACTGGAACACCGTACTAAAGGTTTTATGATTAGGGCATCGACGACTAGGAAAACGCAGCCGATATTCTCTTTCCGCCGACCTACCATTTCCATTACAGAAACCATAGATGAATATTATGTCAGCATATTCCCCGTTTGTAAATTTTACTGGCATAGTTAAAATATTTTCACAAGTTTTCACTAACTAAATGCGGATTATTGACACATTAAATTACTAACAAACAATTATTCAACTGTTTAGGAGATTTCTTTTTATTATCTGTCACTTTGAACAAGCCTACTGTGATTGATTAAAAATTTTGTTATTTCATACCCGATTACTTATTAGGACCACAGTTTTTTACCAAAATGGACCTTTAAAACGTGCCGGAATTAGGATTCACCCAGACCACCTAGGCTCAATAGAATTTTTGCAAATTTTAGTTATAAAACTATTTATTTCACGTGCCTCTCATTTAATAGGGTTCTGTAATCCATTTTCTTGCACATTTAACAACGTATTTAAATAACCACGAAGGTGTAACAAAAAAATGAAATAGGCCATTTTGTTTGTTTTTTCTTGCTCTTTTCGAATATCGTATCGAAATTTCAAAAAAATATATACAGGGTGATGTTTTATTGATGCAAAGAAGAAACATAAATTATAGTGAGTCCGGACCTGGATATATTTTTTTATACATGTACCTCTTGGGGCTCGTTTGTACATTAGCCGTACCAAATATGAATCCGTTATTTCATTTCCTGTCAAAGTTATGACAAGAAACAGGTTTGGCCAAAAATTATTTAACACCCTGTAATTTCGTAGTGAAGGCCCAATGAGACATTTCTATGGGAGGTTCCGGTTACCACTGATGTTCTCTACCTCCTATTAAAGCTATGTCCCTCTCATGATGCAACACCCTGTATAGCATGTTTTCTATTTTTTGCCAGAATTTCCACTGGCCATATTTTCTTATTGACTTCGCCAAATCGAACCGAATTTAGTAGGCATGTTTCACTTATAGATGTCTTCACAATTCAGTACTGCAAATGAAAAGAATATCAGGAACGGGCTCATTTTTTCTCTCTTGGCATTTGTTTAAAACTATCACTCATGGATTTTGGCAAATTTCAATACTGAATTTAAAAATATTTTAAATACATTGTTAAGCCATGTAATTAGTTTTTTCGACCCATTTTAATGTTTCAATAGTTAATCACGATAATGACAGTAGATAATAATAATAAAAATAATAATAAATGAATGGTCTTTATTTTTCCACTAAAAGTCCATAACTTAGAAGAATACATATAAATTGACGGCGAAAAACGCCGAAGGTCAGACATAGGCATGCCCCTCTTTTTAATATTAAGCGTTAGTAAATAAAATAGCGGGTAACACTTATTTTGTTATAGCAAATAAATTAACATCAATTACATTGTTAGAAAAAAAAAAATTATATCGTATTTAAACACATTTTATCTTTAGGTGCCATAGGTAGGCAAATACGACGTTAGCTCAGATGTTGGATTTACGTTTTGTTGATTTAGGGGAAATTTCTTATAATAATTTCTATACACGGATATTGGCTTATTTTTTATAGCAGATGGTATGGAATTATAAATTTTAGTTATTTGGAAAGAGAACGAACGTTTAAACAGTTCAGTACAATGTAGAGGAGGAGTAAGAGTACCTTTAGATCGAACATTTATATTATGTAGGTATGTCCGTTCTAAAAGAGATCTTTTCATTTAAATATTTGTGAATTTTGTTGGTTACAGTATTATGAAATTAACAAGCCGAATGAAGCAGGTGTCGTCCAGACTTGTTAAGCCACCCTATATCGTACAGCTTATGTGAAATATTGTGTCTACGCTGTATTCCAAAAATTAGTCTCTAACAAGGGTTGCATATGACTTGAATTCTGCGATTATCCTCCGCATCTATGTATACATGCATCATATACTGTGTTAAATCTAAGAAGTACTAATGATTATTAATTTTTATTAGGATTAAATCTTAGTGAGCTATCAAAGATTGACTCTAAATTCTTTGCCTTTTCAGTGTGTCCTTCCATGTTAATTTCTATTTTTCCCGTCAACTGGGATCTAACACTTGGTTGTCGGAATACGGGAACCGATGTTTTGTTGGCATTAATATTTTCAGAATGAGATTTAGATTTTTCCAGTAACGAGCCGATGTCTTCGCTAATTTTATTAATTGCATCTTTATACTGACTTGGATAGAAAGTGAGGTACAGTTGGGTGTCATCAGCGTACAAATGTATTTGATACTGCCTAACAGTTTTTTGAAAATCCAGCGTATATAAAGGGGCCCAATATCGATCTCCGCGGGACATCACACAATACATTAAGAGTGACAGAGACATTCTCCTCAACTTTTACTCTTCGTGTTTTACCCGGCAAATAGCTACGAAGAAAGTTAACCGCTGCATTACTTAAAACAATAAATTTTAGTATGGCTAAGAGTGTTTTATGATTCTTAGTGTCAAATGCATTTGAAAAATCAATGAGAACCAGCACTGTAGCTTTTTTCTCATCTGCTCCTCTCAATATATCGTCCGTAATGTCCGCAATTTGAATTATGTCACGTGCTCACGAAGGTGCGGCTCTACCTCTCTTTCTAACACTTTTGACGATGTTGGTAAAGTACTTATTGACCGTAGGTCCTTAATCGCAGTGGAATTATCATTTTTTGGAATTTGCAGTATAAGGGCATAAGGGCTTGCTTCCAAGCATCTGGAAAAATGTTATTTTCTAAACAAAAATTTATGATGTGTGTTATATGTGGCACGTTAATAATATTTTGATATCGTATAATTTTTTTTGCGCATTTTTGGAAATAAGTCGAAAAGTAAATGTTTCTATATTTTGATTGATGTTAGTATCGTAATAACACAGGCACACAAAAAAATATGTTTGTTCTAATCTTTTGACCAGACTACTCTATCCTTATGTATTTTGAGCCGCTGAATCCAAATATGGCATCCGAATTGTGCATACAATTACCAGTTTTTTTGTTTGTTAAAAAATAGTCTAGAAATAGGTCAAAAAGGAGTTTCTAAGAATTTATTAAAGTACCTACACAAAAAAAAGTTGTCCTGCAATCGGGTAACTGTAAGTAAGCTATTTTATTTTTCGCCTACATATTATTTGTTTATTATACCTTGGATACGGTTACTATAAAGACGCTCATAATGACCACGAGCATAATGAGCGGGCGTTATGGCCATAACGCCCCGTTATATGAGAAACAGAGGAAGAATAAATGTTTCATATTCCTTATCCGTATAATGGTTTTGATTTGACTAACAATACATTTTTTATGGCTTTTCTCGCATTGTTTCGGATATTTTGTGGTATTTCCATATTAATTTTCCTTTTATTTTGTTAAACGTCAGAATATCTACAACTGTCATAGACTACTTGGTAAATAGAATAAAAAGAAAGAGCTAGCAGTATTGAACTAGGTTACTAAAGAAATGACACAACATTCTGACAGATACAATTAATAATCGCCAGAGTATCAATAAATGTCATAGACTACGAATAAAATGTATTTAAAAAATTAAAAGTCAATTTTTCATTAAAAAAAATATTTTTCGTGAAAAATAAAATATTGTATGCACCACGAGCGTTATTAGATTATAACGCACTTGGTGCATAAATGGCTATTTTACACTCAATACCCTTATTGTAATAAAACCCCTTACAGATTATAAAACCCCCCTAAATGGTAAAATCCCATGTATCATGTTAAGAAATCTGAAAATTTTACTTTTGAGTGGATATTTTTGGATTCTTAAATTGATCACAATCTACCCCTAGTGTGCTGTAAAACTACCCCCAGAAAAAAATAAGTCATATGGAAATAAGTAATGTGACGTGCCTAGCGCATAAACAAGCGGAGCGTCACTTTAGCGCTGAGCTATATTTCGGTTAAATTCGGTTATCTCGAGCACCACCTTTGCAATTTTTATGTGGGTCAAAGGTCCCACATTAGCCTCTTAAATGCAGCCTGATGTCGGTAAATAACAAAGTTTATTAAGATACAATGAAATTTACAAAACAATAAAAAAAAAACGTTTAGGTACCAAAATACGGAGTTTGTTATACATAAAATAAAAAACTTAAGATATGTCATTTTAGTTTATATTGATTTAGGTAGGGCGCCATTTTGTGACGTACAGTGTGTAACCTTGGTTACACTCGGCTCGGAAAATAAAACGGTTATCGAATTTGGTGTCAACTTACGACGGAGATTATTCTGTCTAGACGCACAGACAGCAATAAGCAGAACGGTGGTATTTCGGTTAGGTTCGGAAATGTTGAAATTACATCAACTCTTTTTGCGGTGTTTGCCAAGCGCCTCAAACCCCACAGCTGAGTGTCTTTATTAAATGAGTTTCGGTTCGACCACGTGGTATCTTGTCGGATTTGATGCGGAAAATTTCTATGCATCAGTATATAAAGATAGTTAATTTAACTGATGTAGCCTAGATTTGGTGCTCAATTCCTAGACTATAATAAATTTCTAAAAAGTTATTTCAAAGTAATGAATTTTGTTTCAATTCGTATCAATACGAAATATTGGAAACAAAATTAATGGTAAACTAAAATTTCTACTCAGTAGAACGATACCATAAATGGAATGTGGAATGGGACGGGCCCGAGGGTGGAATAATACAAGGGCCCTGGATCTGCCGGTAAGGGACCAGATCATCACTCAATCAGAAGATGACCGGTGTCTCCCCATCTACAGGTTCACTTTTCCATGCTTAGTTGTGTTTCCCAATCGAGAGGACTGAGAGCGGGATAAAGATCGTCTTCTGAGTCCCGTAGGTCTGGAATGGTACACAGACGGATCTAAGACTTAGGAGGGAACTGGCTGGTATATCGATGCCACTTGGAAAGTATCCCAGTGTATTCCAAGCAGACGTATACGCCATATTGGTATGTGCAAGCGAGAATCTCAGAGGAGGTTTCGTCAACAAACATATTTACATATGCAGCGACAGCCAGGCAGCCTTGAGGGCTCTTGCATCAAACAAGGTGACTGCGAGGCTGGTCTTAAACTGTCGGGATATTTTGACAGAATTGTTTGAACACAACTTCACTCAAACTTTAAACTATAAACATAATATAGCGAACAATGAAATTTAAAAAATATATGTAACAACTTAAGGTTCTAATCCTTAAAAATATTATGTATCTGTGTATTTGATTTAATAAAACTTCACTGAAAATCGAACTTTACTATCTGACTGAGCTTCTCTTGCAACTACGACTTATCTGACACACAACTATGAGTTCTAACTTACAACGGCGAATTAAGATTTACTATGAATTAAATTTACAGCTCATCACTAAAATATTAGGTAATAAATGAGATTTCAAGAGCTGACAACTGCAATGTTCTCTGGTTACACTTAGAAGTTAATGCTTTTATTAACATTAGAACATTTTCTAAAATGAATATATTCTATTAAAAATATTTCATATGTAACATAGTGGTAGGTAAATTAGCATCACATGGTACCATACGCTGCCTTCACAGTAAGAATCTTAAGTATTTTAATAGGTATCCTATACATAAACTTATAGCTCAATTTATAGTTGTAAGATTGTGGTATAATTTACTTAAGTATATAAACAAAAAATCACCGAATAAATCTATATTAATTTCCTTTAAAAATATGTAACCAAAATGAAACAAAAACCTGTTTAGAGCCTTGGCATTTTCTGTGACTACTACAGCCTGACCTGTCACTACTTCCTGCACATTCCGGACGTTGACTACAACCATAAATACATGCCGAACATCAGACTGTCTATTAAATCTCTTGGAGACTGCTGCAAACAACTCTCCAAGCGAAAACATCTCTAAATCTCAGCAAGACCCGTACACAACTAAACTTCTGAGTAATAATGAACTTCCCCCTATTACTACTTCTTTAAATACTAGGCACCATATAAACAAAATTACAGCCCCAAACAGCTGTGCTCCTACATAAACTGCTCCACTTAATAGCCTCACCCAAACATATGCCTGACCCAAATACTCTGTAATGATTACAATAAATAAGAATTAAGTAAAACTCGAAACTAAATTAAATAAAAGCTTACCTCATATAGAGAGTATTACATAACCTCACGAAACACGTGGCGTCAAATCTTCTACAACCAAAAGAATTCCTTCCTGGAATTCACAAAATGCTTTCGGCAGGGCGGTAAAGAAACACAAATCAAATCCACGACCGTGTTACCGTTGTAAAACCCAAATTCGAAACGAGCCCACCAGACCGGAAATACTCCATAATGACCACAATTCAGTGTTGCCAATTTGAACACCTAGAGAAACCTTCTCTAGCTAATGATAATACACCACCAAAGGAATTAATAATCAAAAGACTGAATTTCACAAACATGTAATACCTAAACTATAAGAATATACAATTAACGCCACTAACTCAAATTATCTTAAAATAAAACATGTTTAATTCCGAAGTCTTGTATTCTCGCAAGGAGGCAACACGCTAGACCAACCAACGCGCGTGTTGTTGTATGTCCATCTACTCCAGGGAAATCAATAAATTAGAGCCTAATTGATGTAAATAACATAAATTCAGAGTTATTGTTAATGTAGCACATTTAAATGCTACAAATCCTTGGGGCGCTCTGAGTTAGGCATGCCAAAATTTTACACGAAATTAACGCTATCGTCGTATCTCTGAAGTTATAATTCATATAACAAACATATCGTTCAGGGAGATATATTTTACTGTTATGGAGATTATATTAAGGTAACAAAAAAACTTTTATAATGATTTGGAACCTCCGAGACGCAACGGTAATTTCGCGTAATATCGTACATTTTCTCTTATTTATAAGCATGCAGAAATTATTCTGATGGAAATATTGCCGAGAAATGTTCAGAAGACTTACAATAAATTATTAAAAACAAATAAGACTTTTTAACTGGAGTAAACATTATACTCTTCGCCAATTTATTGCACTTTTTATATAATTGTTTCACATCTAGACTAACTAGTTTGCAGTTTTTTATATATAAAGTTGTTTTAGATTTTTTTTTATAATTCCTAAGATGCTAAAAATTCATTGTCATCTCCAGTTTCAGACTAGTTCCACATCCGTTTATGAATCGAAGTTAAATTTTAAAATTGCGTTGGAAAGCTAATTTAACGCTCCGTCAAAGTAATGTAAGAAATGTACAGGATGCCATTTAAAGGAGTGAGTTTTGGGCCGTTTATTATGCACTTCGCAAATTGCTCGTAGAGAAAAAAATTCACTGTTAGTCATCGAATTCTCAACAACTTTCAGAATGTCCGTCCATATTGTCACATCTCTGAATTAGTATGTTCTTCCTATATTTTATTTATTTTCGCCGCTCTAGATCATCGCAAGATTAGACATAATCATATCCAAATGAAGTTAATAGTACGGGCAAGATTTTCCGTCATAGGTATATTTTTGATTAAAAATTTAGATTTATATTAATTACAAAAATTCAGTAAGGGTGCAAACAAAATTCACTTAATTTAAAATCTCTCGATAACCATTCAATTTTCGACGTATATTGCAGTAAACATTTTTATATGCTGGTGCAATGGACTGTCCAGGGAAACAGCAGCAAACGTCTCCAAATCCAAATTTAAAACACATCAATACGCCGTCTGTCGGATTCCCTAACAGTCTATGTGTCAGAATCGTTAAGAAAAAAAGATATAAAAAACTAGAGCGTTATCAAGTCTGATCTTTGTGCGTTTCGTGATGTTCTTGTTACGCCAAATTTTGTTCAACTAAGTTACCAATCTTTTTCTTTATAGGTTTTGGCAAACGACAGCAAACGTAATCTGTGATAAATGAAAAGAAAAAGTATCTATGAAAGTATTCGTTTCCAATCTTTGCAATGATTGGAAATCAACCTTTGCAAAGATTGGAAATTAATATGTTTATAAATACTTCTCTTTTTATTTTTCATAGATTACTTTTTCTTCTGTTTGCCAAATCTTATAAAGAATATATTTTATTAAAATTGAATCGCCTTATAAAAAATTCGCTGAAGGTATTTACACCGTACTTTCCTCTTTATTTATATAGGGCGGTCACTCTAAAAAATTGTTTATTGCGACATGTAAGAATAATAGTCGGAATGTATTTATCACTATTACAAAGGAAACCTGATTAATTTTGGTCAAAAAAATATACAGAGTATAACAATGGTTTATTGTAATACTGAGTCAACAATCATAAATATAAATCACAATAGAGCATGAGACATCAGGGCGCAGGTTATCCTTGACAGCTTGGCTTGATATTTGTTAACATTTACCTTATTAAATACTCACTAAAAGAATATTCCTGAAAAGAGATAGGTAATGCTCTAAAAAGCTCAACAAAAGAAGATAGATGGACGCCACCTTATTTTGGGTTAGGAGAAATCAAATAATACATATACTAGCATATCATTTCAAACTATAAATAGGCCGGGGCAAAATAAAAAACACCAAGCTATTATAGTTTAAATGAGCGAGAATTTAAAGACTATAAAAAAAATAATATATTAACCGTTCTGGATTACATGAACAAGTGAAATACACTATTCGTAAATCGTACAACAAAGATAGATGCAATATCATATGTATCGCACGGCCTGAGCTCAATGACCTTGAGTAAGAAAACTAACTAACTAACTAGCTTAAACTACTAAGAACTGCACAAAAATTAAGTTAACATGGATTAAACAATTTAACTAAATAACATGAATCGATATTTACATTAATTAACCGTCATTGGGTTTCAAAACCGAATTCATACAAGATTTGGTTAGCAATATTTGGTTAGCAAGATTTGGTTAGCAACGTTACTTTGCGATTACACACTACCTAGGCCACCATTTATGCCTACTGGGACATATGAATTGTCGACAAATCAAGTCAACACGGCAACTGTCCTCGAATAACATGAAAGCGGTCAAATTGTGTACTGATTTCTCGCGCTTTAATTAGGCGGGGCATAAAACTCAATTACGAGACAGGTTCATTACCGGCACTAAAGCACACTGTCCTCCAAAACGTGTAGCCTTAGCCACTATAACATAGTACATAAAATAAACAACTAACTGTTTTATTCCTTGGCACATTAATGTTAACTGAATGATAGCACCCCGAAAACTGGACTTACGAAACTGCCAAACAAGATAAAGATACTATAAAATGCAAACAATCGCCGATCGCTTCAAAGGAAACATTCTAAACTAACTAGGCAATTTGCTGCTATTAAATGCATATCCATTCTGTCATTTAATTTACTTGCTAATATCTTCACATTATTGATTTACGCATTACTACAATGCACAGATGAGCCTAAAACGTAGTTATTTCACTACTATTTAATACACCACCGTAAAAATTGCTTCGAATTCACTTAGCATTATTTTATCAAACACAGAACAACAAAAACAACGGCTGTCTCTCTACAAGGCCACAGCTCGAATCGTTCCCAACTCGAATCCCTGCACGTGCCAGCCAAAAAACTTCCCTTTTTGCCCCTCTCATATCAGGTACTGAACGGCACGAGATCGTTGGCAATAAATTCCGTTAGCTAAGTAGTTCATACGAGGATACTTATTCAACCGAAATAGTTAAAATTATTAAATAGGGCGTTCTAGAAAACGTGAGCGTTACAAGAGTGGTCATCCGACAGCAAAAATTCAATATTAAATAAAAGGTGCCAAATATGGAAGGCCTAAATAAGTTTACAAATTTCCACCATAGTTGAATTGTTTCTTAGAATGACCTTAGGATGTATATTTTGCAATAAAACTGTAATAGATGTTTTCGTTGCAAATTGAGTTAACTATATACCAAATATTATTGCCATCTGTTACATTTTTAGTTGCACTTCCACGTAGTGGAAAAAAAAATCTGTAGTAGTGATTAAAGTACTTGAATTATTGTCGTAAATTTTTTGAGTATATGAATTTTCTTAAAATATTCATGTACGAGAAGAATTTCCTACAATTAATTCATGCACGAGGGGGATTCGGTAAGAAAATTTCACACCACACAAATTTCAATGTATTTTTATGTAAAAGCAAATGTCAAATATGATCATATGTGAATATTTTGACTGGTTAAAAAAGTGACGTGTGAAATTTTAAAAATTTTGTTCTAATAATAATAATAATAATAAAAATAATACTTTATTCACCACTAAGATACAAAATGTAAATATGGTAAGTCAATTTTGTAGAATAATAAGAATTAAAAGAATAATTACTACAATATAAATATAAATGAAATAATGTATATAACACGTAAGTAAAAAACACAACACAATTACTTTGAAAAAAAAACAAAAAATAAATAAATAAATAAAATTTAGATAACACAGTGCATGACTAGATATCTGTATAGAATGACATAATACAAATAAATAAAAAAACACAACACTAATTACTTATCTATCTGGTCAAAAATTCATTAATACTGTAATATCCACCATGTATTAACAAGGTTTTTACTGCTTTTTTGTAACAATTATATCTTGTGATTATTCTAATTTCATGTGGTAAATTATTATACAATATCATACAGATATAATGTGGAGATCGTTTAAAAGTTGTTGTCGAGTGATTTGGTATGCTCAACAAATCACCATGCCTTGTATCATATAGATACTGATTTCTTTTGGCAAAAAGGTCCATGTTTTTTTTAATATAGCAGAGACATTTAAAGATAAAGATACATGGTGCCGTTAGAATTTTTTTGTTTTTATATACTATTCTGCAGCTCTCGTTATAATCCATATTATATATTAATCTTATGATTCTCTTTTGGCACATAAAGACTCGGTCTCTATTTTTTGCACTTCCCCAACACATTGTGTTGTAGGATATATGGGTATATGGTAATGCATAGTAAGTGTTCATAAGGCCAGATTCATCTAATGTACTTTTTAATTGCAAAATAGCGAAATAGGCTTTATTCAACTGACTACAGACATGATCAATATGTAAATCCCATGTCAGTTTGCTATCCAAGTGAGTACCGAGCAACTTAGTGCTGCTCGATAGTCTAATGTCGTCAGTAAATTGTATATTATGCGGCAACGGTCTTTGTAAATAAAAGTTAATAAACACGGTTTTTTTATTATTAAGTATTAGTTTATCTCTTTGGGCCCAAGAACTAACTTCATCTAGTGTAAGATTAATTAATTTTTGCAGCTTCTCAGGAGATTCCGCTGATAAGGATACCGTTAGATCGTCGGCAAACATCGTTAGATGACCTTTGGTGAGGTGGTGGGAGAGATCATTAACGTATAACAAAAATAGGAGGGGCCCCAGAACAGAGCCCTGAGGTACCCCCATTGTTGTATCGTGAGACTCAGACTCCACCCCACTTAATCTCACTTTGAACGTTCTGCCTTCCATATAGCTCAATATCCATGAGAGCATGTTTCCCCTCAGGCCAATTTGATATAGTTTTTGCCTTAATATGACTTTGTCAACAGTATCAAATGCTTTCGATAAATCGAATAGCAGTGACACAACATATTGCCTTTTGTCTAAATTTGTGTGGACATATTCTAGTAGATGACACGTGGCCGTCTCTGTGGATTTTTTTGATCTAAATCCGTGTTGAGACACTGAAACTATGCTGTTTTTTTCAATAAAAGACGCTAGCCTGTTATAGATGATTCTTTCAAATATTTTGGACACAACACTTAGCATAGAAATTTGCCTATAATTTTCAATTTCAGTAGGAGGACCTTTTTTATAGACTGGTATAATAATTGCTTGCTTAAGTATATTGGGGAATTGTCCTTCATTTACAGACAAATTAAATAAGTAAACCAGATAAGTAATTATATTGTCTTTAATGTTTTTTAGTACATTAGCTGTCAACCCATCAAAGGAAACCGATTTTTTATTTTTCAATTTTATAATTGTCTCATTTACCTCAGTTGCGGTTATAGGTGCGAAATATATTGTTTGCTCCCTATATGTTGACGTAATGCACGGTAAAGATAAATTAGAGCCAAAGTGTTCGGATATTTTCTGTTTAGTATCATCAGCGAAGTGATGTGCAAATATATTGACTACTTTATTTTTATCATTAATTTGTTCATTATTATATTTTAGAACAACATCTTTGGTATTGTGTTTATTTCGACCTAGCCTATCATTGACAATTTTCCAGGTTTCCTTTGTTTTGTTAGATGCATTGGATATCTCATTTTTGTAAAAGTTTTGTTTCACTGACTTGATGTTATTTTTGTATTTAATTTTTTCCGTATTATACAGTTTTTTAACATCAGTACTTTGAAGGTTAATCATTAGCCAATATAGATTTTTTATATAATTGCTCTGGTGTATTAGCTCATCTGTTAGCCACTCTTTTCTACATTTTTGTGCTTTCTTACTATGCATGGTAACTTTTATAGTTGGACAGCTGACGTCAAAGCACCATACAATAGTATGGATGAAAAAATTGAAAGAATCATCTACATTAAGTTCCTGCATTTCATTCCAGTTTACTCGATTGATTTCAAAATTGAAATTGGCCATGTTTTCAGCGTTTATATATCTTTTATTGAGAATTATTTCAGAATTGTTATTTAGAATAACTTCATTTATTTGAATGCTTAGAATATGTCCAAGGTGATCAGCAATATTCGGGTTGTATGTTTCACACGTTGATATATTTGTCGGTATATTTGTAACCATATAATCTATACATGAGGTGCTGGTATTATTATGACTATTTATGAATATTCTAGTGGGATCAGAAGAAGTTAGATTTAGTTCAAAAGAGTCAAATACATCGTGTAACATGTTAGTGTTAATACATTGTTGCATCGAGTTTATATTAAAGTCGCCACATAATATAATATTCCTAGATATTTCATAAGCAATATTTAATGCAAGTGTTAGATTCAAAATGAACACGTCCATGTTGCCATTTGGTGGCCTATACGCAACGACGATACTATATTTTCTGTTATAAATGTTACAGATTACCGCACATATTTCAATATGACTTTCGACGGAGAGCTGTTTTATTTGTGTAATTTCATTAGTTTTGATTTTAGAATTTACCATTATAAGTGATCCGCCGTGTATGTGGTTGACTCGAGAAAACCAAGTAATAATATTATAATTTGGGATGTTTACGTTGTTAATGTTATTGTTGCATATCCAGTGCTCGGTAATGCACATTATGTCTATTTTAGAGTTTATAAGCATTACTTCAATTTGGTCTAATTTGTTGAGCATACCCTGTACATTTAAGTGAGCAATGTTAATCATTACACTATCATTATTAAAGCTATTATTCTTTGAAAAAATTTCAGTTGTCTCGAAAAAAATAATATTTTTTTATGAAAGAACCTTTAGGCCAATTATCGCCATTATATATTTCATCTATCAATTCATAATCGAATCCAACTTTGAAAGATTCGGTTTTACCATTTTTCCATTTTGGTAACATTTCAATTTCAAAATCATGGCCCGCGAAGGTTTCGTCAACGTGATTTTTTATTCCTGTGACCCCGGTTCCAGGAGTTACCCGTCCTACAGATATCCAAGACTTTCTGCTAACCGCCGTAAACTTGGGAGTATTTTGTGTTCCTGTGCCAAATACTACAGATTTAGTTGCTTTGTTATAATTTTTCCCTTTGTTACTTATATTTTTTGACGATACAGCATTGCTTTTTGTGGCAATTGGATTTGCATCAGGTTTTGTAGATCGTTTTATCATAGTGGTTTTTTCATTACTCGTAGCCGATTCCTTATTTATGGATGTTTTTGTGACCAACGTCCTATCACAATCTTTTTTGTTTATATGTACATTAGGACCAGCAGTAGAATTTACAGTCGTCCACTTATTTGTTGATGTTGCTTTATTTACCATAACTTTATTGTTAGTTAGTGATTGATTATTTATGGACTCACCATTTGTTAATAGGTTGATCAGTTCTACATTCGATTCCCTTAACATAATTACCTCTTCTTGTAAACTAGAAACTTTTGTGCTGAGTTCCTGAACTGCTTTTTTTATAATGTCGTCGAACACTAATTTAATAACATCGTTATTTAACAATTCAGTGAGATCGATATCGCCACCTTCGTTCTCTCTATTGTCATCAGGCTTGTTTGATCGTAGAAAATACATGTTTAATTTTGATTCAGTTCCTTGTTATAATTTAACAATTAGAGGCACAACTTGACACGACTACTGATAATATACTACTGTGAATAGGTTTCGAGTGTCACAAAACGTTGACATTTGAAATGTGAGTGAAAAGAAATTGTATTCATTACTTGTTCCTTTTAGCCGGTCCACTCTGTGTATTTTTTCAGTGAAAGTTTAACCATGTCCTCGGTGGCAGTAGCGTCAACTGCCTAACTACCTACCAAAGGACCCCGCACTTATCTTATGAAAAGTTAATAGTTTTCGAGTTACGTTGACTTTAGTGCAATAACTGTATTCGAAGGGGTAAACATGTTATTTGCTATTTTTTGCCGTTTTCCTTTGCATTACCCAAGGTGTACCATGTGGAGGTTGCAAAATCGGCCCAACACCTCTTTGGAGTGGCTGTTTTTACTGTCTCACCATCGAGAAGTTTTCTATACCATAACAAAAAGCAAAATCATACGCTAGATAATATAGATTACATTATTATTGAAGATGACGCAAAAACTGCTTGTACGTGTGAAAATGATTGAGTTTGGCCCTGAATCTTGATTTGGTCATTGCCTGCATTAATATATGACAGATACATTGTGCATAACAGAATTAATAAAATGTTTAATTTTTTATTACAATTTATAGAAATCCAAAATAGGTTTTTAAGTCATTAACTAGAATAGTTGTAACAGTAATCTACAGTCAAAAGATCTACTCGCAGTTTGGGTTTGAACCTTAAATGACTTTCATGTTTAGCATATAAATAAGTACTCTATGGTTATCTTTCTCCATGTTAATCGCAAAAGCAACAAACCATTGTAGTTATATCAATATTGGTAATGGTGACTTCATACTGCAAGACTGTAGTGTTTTATATCATGTATAAAGTGATAATCCTTATACCTACTTACATGCATTTATCGATGAATTACTATTCTTAAATCATACGTTTTCAAATTACAATATATGAAGGTACATTATGAAGATCCTTTATATGCTTTAATAAAGATTTATTTTTATTGACAGCAAATAAAGAAGTATTTTCTTGATACTACATTATTTGTACATAAGTACATACTAATAATGACGGAGAAATATTCATTGTTTTTCTTGTAATACTGCAACCGCCGCTCGTGCTTTAAGACGAATTCCGCAAGAAGATGAACAGAAAAAGGATACCCTGATGGTGAGAGGAACGGGGAACTCACGGTAAAAAAACACCCTGATGATAAGATGCAAGGGAAACTCACGGTGGAAAACACACCCCCGTGGTGAGAGGTAAAGGGAACTCACGGTAAAAAAGACACCCCGATGGTGAGAGGCAAGGGGAACGCACAGTAAAAGAGCCACCCCAAAGAGGTGTTGAACCGATTTCGCAATGGAGATTTTGATCGTCAGGTTAAGAGCTGTAACATATAAAAATTTCAGCCAATTTAACTGAAACCACTTTTTCATAAGGAAATTGCGGGGTCCTTTGACTCTTCTCGGTCATGTAGTTTTTTTAATTAATGCACCAACAAACAAACAGACAGACACACACACAGGCAGACTAAGGGAATTGAAAAACCCGTGTTTTCGTAATCTACATGATCTGAAATGTGAAAATCCGAACAAATTTAGGAGGGTGTTGTTTTCTCGAATACAATACTTCCTTTCAGTATGCGAGGGAAGTAAAAATATGAAATAAAATTTTACCATCATTCGGTTAACAGAACCTTATTGCCTAATATTGTGATAGAAGTCAATGTAAAAATGCACATATACCAAAATCGAACGTAGTCCTCAATACCAATATTATATAATAAGATTCACCTAATCAAAAGATGGAGGAAATTTTATTTTTAAAAGCGGTTCAATGTTTGCTTTGTACTTGATCTAATTTCCATCAGAAAGTTTTTTTACTATATTTATCATATTTTTACGTATTTGCAAACTACCTAGTAAAAACCCCCAATACTGCGGGTTCGAAAATGATTACACGAGATACCACTAACGTTATTTATTGATTTACTCTTTACAGTACGTATTTCTACGCTAACATTAAACACCATGTATTACTTGAGACTTCACTTCTAGTTAGTCTAAATACTAAACATCCCCGCCGCTGACTTACCCATACGCAGTCATTCAAACATTATAATTCTTTCTGGTATAGAAATCTCAAATAATTGAAACTACAGAAAATCTCCATTATTCATTTAAAATCCACTCCTAACGCCATCTCTGAAGTGGTAGTTGAATTCCAGTACAAGTTTCTGATGAATACAATACCTACTTATAAATTCTTATGCCAGACGTCTCTAAAATGAACCTCTGCCTCCTAATTAAGCCTGAACGTCTCGGTCAGGCAATGCAGTGCGCAATATAATTCTTCAGTCTATCCAAGTGCACAATCTTCATATTCGACTTTTTGTCTCATTGAATTTGGTAGACATCATTGATCCGGGTAATAACAGTATATGGTCCATCTCAAGGCGGTTGAAGTTTGGGGACTTTCGTTTCTTCCGTTGTGGGTTGTACAGCTATACCAAATCTTCCTCCTTGAACCCCCATCCTGAACTGCCCGTATGGTAATATCGAGCTTTCATTCGGTCACTGGCCACGGTGATTTGATCTTTAACTAACTTACGGACATATCTTAGCTGTTCACTTATTTCATACACATAGTTGTTCGTGGCAAGCGGTACTCCGCCTGGTGTTCCAAACGGCAGTTTAATATCATATCCAATTACCAAACGAGCCGGTGTCTGTTTCGTAGACCCGTGAAAGGGGAATTACGCATTCCATTTGAAAAAATGGTATGTGGTAATCCCAATCTCGTTGATTCTTATAAACCACCTTAGAAAGGTGTTCTTCATGATCTTGTTATGTTGGTCGTGCATCTGATTGAGGATGAAGGGCTGTGGTTCGTGTTTTGTACATTCCCAATAACCGATAGATTTGCTGAAACACCTCCGATTCAAAGTTTCTTCCTTGACCCGAATGTAGCTCCAGGAGTACACCAAACCGACATACTAAGTTATCCGCCAAGACTTTGGCGACCGTGACCGTTTCCTGGTTTAAAATGGTATAAGCTCCGGTCACTTACTAAAATAATTCATGGCAACCAGGATGTACTTGTTGCCAATGTAAGGGCTTATCTTTATGCAGCTGCCGCAGTTTGCTTTGCTCTGCTGCTTTTGTGTGGGCTTTTAGCTGAGCAGGTTCCGGCTCGGTGACAGCTTGGATTTACCCGCCCAGTGTCAAAATCGAGACCAAGTTCATCGGCTGCTCTTTGTGCTGCCTTAAATAAAAATACTCCTACCTCTGCGTTTTCATGATCACAAACCATGCAGAGGAGGGGGTCCGAACTCTTGTCGACTTTACAGGCTTCATCCAGGGCAGACCTGTTATGCTGATACTCCAAACTCAAGAGTCCGGGGCTTCCGTGCTGTCGCGAGAAATATAACCGTAGAACAGACGATTTCGGATGCAAACTTCGATTGAGATGCATCCTCTCGTTTTGCGTTCGCTTCACTTCACCAAAGGAGTAAAGAATGATCGGAATGGCAAGCATATTTGTTGCAGACACCTTATTCTTCCCCGACAGCTCTGAGGACCAGATCTGCCTGAGGAGGTGCTGATGCTTGCCGCGGAGAGCGTCTTTCACTGATACTTCTTGGGTGGAGTGTTGCTCAATACCCAAATATGTGTACAACTCTCCGGCATCTAGATTTTGCGAGGTGCTTTCGTCTACAAGCTGCGCATCCTCTCCGTAGATACCGCATCGTCCTCTCTTGAGATGTACCAGTGCACATTTGTCCAAGCCGAACTCCATACCGACAGTCTGAGTGTACCCCTATACCACCATGAGAGACTGGTGTAAGTCCCTCTCGCTAGAGGCATAGAGTTTAAGGTCTTACTTGTAGAATAGTGACCTTATGCCTCCTATCTCCAGGGGTACCGCAATTGTAACCACGGGTTCTGCCAAGTTCAACGGACAACGGCAGTGGTGAGATGCAAAATAGAAGAGAGCTAAGGGAGTCACCCTGAAATACACCCCTTTGAAGCACAACCGGCTCCGTCTGGACTCTGACATTATCTGATGTTATAGTAAAGCAAGTCCTCCAGAACAGCATGAGTTGCTCTATGCACTTCTTTATGGGAGCAGGCACCTCAAGGCATTGGAGCAGGTCAAAAATTATCTCATGCGATGTCATATCGAATGTAGAGGCTAACATGAACGTTCGATGGTCTTGGCCAATCTCGTACAGCAGAAATTTTGTCTGGATCCGTATTCCACCGAAGACAACGTGTTCAAAGAATTTGAGACAGATGCGCGCTCCTAGCTGTCTCAAATACTTCTTGAAGATTTTTCGTGTTCCGCAAAGTCCCGTGCCATAACCAGCACGTCATCATATCATAATTTCTTATTAAAGCTATCGGAAGTCCTATCTCTTGTCATCCCTTCTTTTGATCATATCATACTAACTGGCGATTTCAATGTAGACAGTATTAAAAAGACCGGAGAAACAAAAATGTTGTTTGACGTACTAAATTCTTTTAATCTTGTTTCTCTTGTGAACGAACCGACCAGAATCAACTTAAGTGGTGATTATGGCTCTAGTACTTCTATTGACTATATTGTAACTAACATTAAAAATAGTAAATGTTGTGTAATCGACTAACATATATCAGACCACAAGGGACAATTAGTTACTTGCAACATAGGTAGTGTTATGCTTCCATAAGCAGTACCACAGGGTTGAGAAGAATATTTTCTGAGCAAAATATGAGTAATTTCGAAACTATCTTCATTAACCAATACGATCTTTTTTCACAATCATGCGAAAATATAGACGACTATTACAATGAATTTATGACACATATGCAGTGGTGTATGAATGTTACGTGCCCAAAAAAAGAAATTAAAACCAAAACCCTTAATCCTTATTATGACCCAAACATTGTGAGTGAATATAACAACTTAAAATTCTTATATCATATCGCCAAGCAATCTGGCTCTAATGAATTACTCAACTCCTATAAAAAATACAAAAAAGTAATCAATGACTTAATATCGAAAAGGAAAATTGAACGCAATACGAAGGAAATAATGAACTCAGAAAATAAAAATAAAACTTTATGGAAAATTATAAACAATAGAATAGGCAAAAGTGTAAACAAAAATACCAACATTAACATAAAAGTTAATAAAGAATTAATATGTGATAGGCAAGAAGTGGCTAATATTTTCGGTAATTACTTCTCCACCTGCATCGAAAAGAAATTAGAAAAACACTTCAATACTAATCGATCAAATTTATGCATACTCCCGTATCAGATTAGCTGTACCTCAATCTTCATAAAACCGGTAACTAATATAGTAATAGAAATTATTGATAAAATGAAAAATGAAAATTCTGTAGGGGTTGATGAAATACCACTGCGGTTTCTCAAATTTTGCAAACATACATTGGCCCATACAATTGCTACCTTGATCAATAAGTCTCTTGAAATTGGACAATTTCCAAACATTTTAAAATTAGGTAAATTAATACCATTACACAAGAAAGATGATCATAACATGTTAGAAAATTACCGACCAATCATAATCCTAAGTTACATATCTAAAATTTCTGAAAAAGCAGTAGCCACGCGCCTGTATAATTATTTAGAAAAAAAAAACAAATTTACAGATGCCAGTATGGTTATAGATCTAATAGGTCTACGGAACTAGCCAGCCTGGAGTTTATCCAAAAAGTACATGACTACCTTGACAAAGGTAAAAAAGTTGCTGGGCTGTTTTTTGATTTAACATCGGCCTTTGATTGCGTAAATTCAAATTTCTTGCAATTGAAATTATCTTCCTTAGGAGTAAGAGGCAACATATTAAATTGGATCATGTCCTATCTTGAAAATAGAAAAATATTAGTTTCACTAGATTGCGTAACTTCAGATATATATAATATGGATATTGGAGTAGGACAGGGCTCGATAATAGGCCCATTACTATTTCTATTGTTCATAAATGACCTTCCATCTTTCCTAAATCAGAGTGATGTCTTCATGTATGCTGATGATACATCTGTAGTCATTAATGCAAATAGCGTACCGGAACTAGAATCGAAGGCATACCTAATTTCTGATGAATTTAAAAATTGGTGTGATAAAAATTCGCTCATAGTAAACAAAAATAAAACAGTGTTTCTTTATTTTTCTTCTTCAACACCAACTTTGTTACCTAATATTGACCATGTAGAAACAAGTAATAACACAAAGTTTTTGGGCATCGTCATAGACTCAACACTTGACTTCTTCGGTCATATAGAAAGTGTCTGCACAAAGTTAGCTAAATGTACATTTGGAATTTTAAATATTAAAAAAGAAGTTAACGAAACGGCCTTAATAACATGTTATTATTCTCTTGTATATTCAGTGCTTAGCTATAATATTATCATCTGGGGACAGGCTGTAGAAATTAATAGGGTGTTTGTCATGCAAAAAAGGATAATTAGGATTATCTTCAATTTGCCCTACAGACATACGTGTCGTGACACTTTTAGAAACAAGAAAATTATGACACTACCATGCATATACATGTATAAATCACTTTGTTTTGTTTTCAATAATATCGGCAAATTTAGGCTCAATAGATCAGTACACGATCATAGAACAAGGAGTGCCAACGATATACACATCCACAACTATAGGCTTAGTAAATACAAAAGTCCCCATACTGTGCTGGTGCTCATCTGTTTAATCTACTTCCAGATAGATTAAAACTAGTAAAGACGTACAAGTTATTTAAGACTGAACTAAAAAGCCATTTAATTGAAAAGTGTTTTTATTCCATTGACGAATTCAGCTCATCAATGACATAGACTCTATTCATGACATTGAACTTGACTTATATTATTTCATACATTAAGATCATATTTTTGTTACATACAATTTATGTACGTCTGTTGTTTGTATATATTTTATGTTTTATCTTTTATATAAGTACACATTTTTTTTAGACTTAGATTATTTAATACTTTAAGATCGTATTTTGTTATATATATTTTGTACGTCGCTTGTTTGTATATATTTTCTACTTTATCTTTTATATACGTATATATTTTCTATTTTTATATTTCTCTAATTATAGTTGACGAAACCTTTTTCTGTGAAAACCGTTTTTATGGCAAATAAATGTTTCTATTCTATTCTATTCTATTATATTCATCAAGGTAAACTAGGGATGTCTTCCAGGTTAGCCCTTGAAGTACAAACTCCATCAATCTTTCAAAAGTAACTGAAGCGTTGGAAAATCCGAAAGGCGTCACAGTGAATTGGTAAAGGTCACTGCCTGCTATATATTCCTTATCATCAGAATGAAGCCCCACTTGCCAGAATCCGCTCCTAAGTCTAAAATGGAAACCATCGTGAGCCTGCCAATGTGCTTAATATGTCGTCAATTCATGGTAACGGCTAACTATCTTTCTGCGTGACATCGTTCAATTTCCTGTAATCGACGCAAAATCTTAAGGTTCTGTCCTCCTTGGCCATCAAAACTACTGGCGATGACCGGGAACTAGTTGTTTCTTCAACGACTCCATCTTGTTGCATCCTATCTATCATTGCAGGGTCTTCGTCTTAGTTGACTATCGGGAGCCTGCTAGGTTGTTGCCGGATAGCGGATGCGTCACCAGTATCTACCCGATGCTGGTTTATATCGGTTTTTATAAGGGTCTCTGTATCCTTGGCGAACACTGAACTTTCTTTCTCCAAGAAGTTAATCGCCTGCTTACGTTCATCCTCAGATAAATGCTCGAATTGGTAACTAAACAAGATGAAAACCTAATCGTCTAAATTCGTAGACAAGCTTCTAGTTGTTTGTTCCTCGCACCTTGCTATCCATGTAACCGATTCATAGAAGTTTTGCCTTCCTTAATTGTCACTGAGTGGGAATTTGAATTAACGACTCTAATTGGGATTTTGTCTTTAGTCCGGATTAAAGTTCGTGCCACGATAATGTTGGTTATTATCTTTATTGATTCATCCTCTTTAACGAAATTAACGCAATATCCTCCAGGTTTCCCTCCAATGCAGCATCGATTATTTATTCCAAATGAGCAGAAATCTTGATTTTGTGTGTTGGAATTGGTCGACTGCTGTTGCCGGAATAAATTTCTCATTACCAATCTTTAGGACTCGCTCCCCTACTCGAACAATAAACCCATACGCTTCCATGATATCCAGTCCCAAAATGAAATCATCCGTAATGTGAGCGAGGGTAACATTGTAAATGATCTTAACCGTCCAACCTGCAGATTTAAGTTGACCTCCCAATGAACCGCAGCCCTCTCTGAACTGTTCATTTTGCCTTTTGTTAATATGCAAGCCTGATATGATAAATTCTGGCCTCACTAGTAATGACGTAGCACCTGCGCTGATAGTAAACACATATTTTCTTTCATTCACATATCCTTGCAATAGTAGACTACTCAAAATTCTGCACAGCTGTGAAATCTTTATTTTTTTCTTAGAACAGCACGTTTCCTGACCAGCACAGCTTTTCTGGTGCTGGTTACCTCTAGTTTTCCAGTAGCTCTTTAACGTTTACAGCATTTACTCTCCCTGGCTTCTGCTGTCGACATCTAGTTTTATGTGTCCTACTTTGTCGCAGTTATAATATTTAATACCTCCACTTGGCTTTCCATTGTTTTGTTGTTTTTCCTGAAAATTTTAATTTAGCCAGTTATCGACTAATCATTTTATGTATCTTGGTCAATATAGGGTCCTGGTTCTTCTTACCCGACTGCAATTCTTCGAGAGTAACAGCTCGCACTCTTGACCTTGAAGTATCGCGTGCACCAAGGCTTCTTCACTACTGCTCTTATGCCGAGATAACCTGGGCACTAGGCTTATCTCGTCCTTTGTCCTGTCCTCTCCAGAAAAACATCCACTGTCAATTGCTCTTTTCACAGCTGATTCGAATTCTTGTAAACTTTCCCCAGATTTTTATGTACGTGATTTCAGCTGGGCCTGATATTCTTGTTTGTTGCCATATCGCAAGTTCAAGGCAGCATCCAAAACTTTAAAGTTCTATCGTTGCTCTACTGGAATTATTTAGAGTAACTGTGATGCTTGATCTCTCAATATCAAGACTAATGCCATAGCCTTGTCTTCATTACTCCAATTATTCGCACATGAGCTGCCTCAAAATGTCTCTTATATGGTCCATGAACCGTCGAAGGAGAGAGGTTGTAACCGATGATCTGATGATACTACTAGCTGGTTTAATTTTTCCCTCAACTGACTTTTAGGCCACTTTATTTCTCCTTCGACCTTATTTCGTTTTTCTTTGATTTCATTCACTTCTTCCTTGAACATTTACGCTTTTCCTTCAACCTTATTTACTTTAATTTTTACGCTGCCCGTATCATCTTTCATCCCATTTTTTTATTTTTTGAGCTACTGTGATGGCATTTTGTTATGTCTCTACAATTCTCCTTAATTTGTTATTTATCGTCATCTATCCATGTCTAATAATTTTTCAATAGCTCGTACAACGGAAATAAAGTACCAAAATTGAGAAAAACATATAAACTCTTCAGGATCTTTCAAATATGCGATCATTAATTTCTAAGAGTATTCTGCATAAAACATATGAAAAAAAAATCATATAAACATTGGTCCGGAAATCCCTAAGGGCGTTGCGGGCCTCTGAAAAGGCACCCCAAATTAGTGATATTGCATTTATTATTCTCTTGAATAAACTATGGAAAAATAATTAATATTGCTAAACAAAGGACTCAACAGATTTTAAAGATTAACAAATTAAATTACATGTTCAGAATGGGCGCCATTCATTTCCACACAAGCCGCTAGACTGGAAAAATTCCTTTAAGTTCAAATTGCTCAGCGTTACAACGAGATAACTGTTTTTTGTGTATTTATACCCAGGGAATCATTTTCCGATGAGACAATCACAAAAAAATCACAAAAAAAATTGAGGGGGAGAAGTAAGTCCCCCCTTTCCAATTCTGTGCAACCCTGATTGAATTAACCCTTGGTGGATAACATCAGATAATGACCTTTGTTGTAAAAACTAGTTACAGTTGCTCAAAGGGTTCCTGAGATATTAAATAAAATATACATTTTGGCTGCCCCCTTCAGAGGTCCGCAGCGCTCTTAGGAGGGATTTCCGATGTTTATATGAACTTTGTCTCATATTTCTTTTATGTAGAATCACCTCTTGAAATTAAAGGCTTCTTACCTCAAACACCCTGTATAATAAAAGAAATTATACATTTTTTAAATAAATTAGAAGTATTGAGAAATATTTTGGTCATAACCTCCTAAAACTATATATTATTAATTAGTGAAATGGCATATAAATTATGGAGTAGTAGCGTGGGGGTGTTGGCAAAACCTTTCTGAACAATATAGTAATTGTACAAAGAATAACTATTCTAAAATTCGTTTTCTCTAAACATATTACTTACCCCTCACACAACATAAAACTAAAGATGATCTATTAAAAAATAATCATAGGTACAACACAGGAAATAAAGGGAGTACATACATACTTAAGTACCTCCATTTATGAACAAAACTTTAGGATAACAGTCCTATTTATATCTGGGCTAAATAATATAGTTGGCATTAAAAAACGACTTAAACAATTTCTTTTGTCTACACCCAGAAACATTAATCATGACATACTTGATTTAAAATTTAGAAAAATGTCATCATTTTACATCTAAACAGTATTGCAAACTGTTTTGTTTTGATATAGTAAACTACCAAGTTCCTGACCTAAATATTCTTTATTTTATTATTTATACTTACTGAAATTTATCTTACCTCACACCATTATGTTAATACTGTTACTAGTGTTTGCCATTATATGTGTCTTATTCTCTTTCATCGTATGATTTCAAGATTATGAACTTTTTATCTTGCTATTCTATTTTATTGTACGTTTATAAAAATGTCACATTATTTTTGTTATTTTTCAAGTTATTTGTTAGGTATTAAAATTTTACTGTTTTTGATCCACGCATAGGCTTCGCCTTTAGTGGATTTCCTAGTTTGCTTGCATTATTTTATAATTATACAGAATCTTAATGTGTAATCTATTTTTTTTTAATAAATAAACAATTTATTCATTCATTATCTTTTTAGACATTGTGCAAATAAGTCCTGTATTTGTTTTTCGGCTGCCATACTTGTTGCTGTCGACATATGATTACGTTAAAGTCAGTAAAGTCAATAAATCTATCAATCACATCAGTACTGGCTATGGAACCTTCTAGAGAAATCTCGAAGCAGCACAAGAGTCTTATTTAAAGCCTCTGTCACTTCTCAGTTGAAAGAATTTTATTATCTCCACTAATTTCCTAATAGAATGTTTTGGAAATTTCTCTAAAATGCCCTTAGCAGCACGAAAGAGTCTTATTTAGAGTCTTTATCACTTCTCAATTGAAGGATTTAATTATCACCACTAATGTCCGAATAGAATGTTCTAGAAATTTGTCCAAAATGTACTCAACAGTTTTTCCAGTCTAAAATAGCCCTTGAAAAATGTCCAGAAGTTAATCCTCTGTATTATCGCTAATTCTCGGGAAGCATACTGTCCAACCTTCTCGAACATTGTTGTTATAATCGCACTTCTGTCATCAATTATTACGTGTTTATATTTACGAACAAACGAAAATATTATAAGAAAAATAATGATAATAATAGTGGCGATTTTGTGTTGATAATTTTGATTTTCGGATTTCGGACTTAGTTCCCTTATTTCGACCCCCTAGAAAGATTAATACGTAAAATCTGTCCTACCTTTATTCGGAGTGCTCACTGAGATCCTGGGACACATTGATGGTGATCTTAAGGGATGGTCAACACTTCCAGGGTGGTTTTTGGAGATTTCTTGAATTTCCGCTCCTGCGCTCCTGATACCTTTTTATCAGAAAACGTCTCTAGTCCCCTTGTTTGTTCTTAAATAGGGTTGGCATTTTCTGGGGAGGTGAACTTTAACCTGAGGGTTGTTTACGACAGGGGTGAACCACTGTAGGTTACCTTAGGCGGCTAGGCTAGCGTCAAGTTGGTTTTCAATCGCAGAAAATAAATGTGAATGTTTTAGCGGAGATTTTGTAAATGAAGGACACTTCACACGTTTTAGTATAACGACGATAGTTTAACAAGTGCTTTGTTTTAATACTTCGTTTATAAGTCTTCTTGGAAAATTCGTTCATAGCCTTATTAGTTTAAATGTTTACAGATACTAGGTTATTGTTTAAACACACCACCAGAAACCCAGTTTAGATTTCTCAAGATTCGTACTTTAGTTGTTTAACGCGGTCTGGTAGATTTCGGTTTTAGTTATGCTACAAAAAAGTATAGTATGCGTAATTGCTAATAGGCCAACTGTTAAGGGACGGGTGAGACGCAGGACGAGGTAGAAGGCAGAGCCGGATTACCGGTATTATTGAATTAAAAATATCTACACGCGCATTAAGACACATCTAGGAACTAAACTGCTGCCAGCTGCCACGGTCCTGACTATTTGTACGCCTTGGCACGCGAGTTGAACAGCCCACGGCCTTCTGCCTCGTTTTATAAAATAAGAGGTGAACGACGAACGATGTTGTCGGCGCCATTTACCTCGTCTTGCGTCTCTTGCGCCGGACCTTTTACTGGTTACACATACTATAATATCGCCGTCGCGGTGTATTGTCCTCTCCGATGGTCTACCACGCACTTTTGAGCCGTTGAAGAACTATCTCTTCACGGAATATCAACTGGCTGCCGATGGAATGGGCCATCGGGTTTTTGTATAAAATTTTTTGAATAGATGCTTTCAGCTCTCTTTGTTGATAATGAAGAGTTCTTTGAAAATCTATTTTTTCGATCTCATCCGGCGATTTATTGATATGAATTTATTATTAACAAAGCGTAGTCGGCTCATGGCTTTGAAAACATAGTTTTTTCCGAAAACGTACAATTACTTATTTATTGAAGATATATGAAAAGTGGCGGTAAATGTTTTTTTTGTTCTACAAAGGAGTGAATGGTCTCTTATTTTACTTGATTTACGTAAAATCGGGACTTTGATGGATAAACATAGATTTTATGAGTGGCGATTCTTCAGGATTGTTCTTGTAAAATCTGATTCAATGCGTTATGGATAATCTATTTGATATGAATTATTCTTTGTCTACACGCACGCTGTCGACTTCGAGGGTAATTAGTAATATAGTGGATTGGCGCGCTAAGACGGGTACGAAAAATAAATTTGATTTTTACAGCGAGGATACATCTTAGCATATGAAATGAAGTAATACAAAAATTACGTCAGATAGAAAAGTAGAACGGGAACCAGAGTCGTAATGGCCTCGCAGCTGTATATTTATCTCTGCACGTCGAGTTTGAAAGCGAAAAATACTAGTTATGTTTTTATTTGAATTTTGACTTTACCGATCGAGAGAGTGATTAATGGTCCTTCTTTGTGCGCAGAGATTTTTTTAATTTCTCTTTCAAAAAATTGCTCCTTAACCATTTACAGTACCTGATAAACACCCCCAATATCGTAGGTTCGGAAATTATAACACGAGATACCTCTAACACTATTTATTACAGTGTTTATTACAACACTAATGTTATATTAAACACTATTCATCACTTGAGACTTTACTTTTAGTTTACTTGGGATTAGTTCAAACCTATCTGAAATTAACCGACAAAACCTGACTCAAAACTAAACTTCCCATCCGCTAACTTGGTCCTTATATATTGCACAGACGGCCTTCTGAACATTTTAGTTTATTCTGGCATAGAAATCTCGTGTAACCTAAACTTCTCCAGAAATTCTCCTTTACTCCTTTAAAACCTACTCCTAACGCTATATCTGAAGTTGTAGTTGAATTTCAGTGCAAATTTCCAATGAATACACATTTTTGAAGATGCTTGTGGTTTGAATTATAATTTAGTATATAAGTACCGGACCAAATTGGTTTTGCGTACCGTTCAGTGAATGTTTTCTTATTTTGTCTATGTATAGTTAAATCGAGAAAAAATAGATATAGGGTGAGCTTTAAATTCGTAGTTATATTTAAACATCGACATATTTCGATGGGTATAATTGATTGGCTCTGTTTATTTTCTTATAACAAGCAAACAAAAATTAAAAATCGATCGATGTTTTCGGCTAGGAGCCACAAGCAGTTTGGTTGTCATTGGATGACTGTAAACATCTCACAGAAATACGTAAATAAATAAATGTGTTGCTTAACATATTTTAAATTTCGTTTTCTTTCTTTGTGATCTCAGTGCAGGGGCTTTGGAGAACAATGCAGATTTTATTAGAAAAATCAATTCTCCATAAATAAGCACGATGTTATTTACCAAAACGTTCCTAATTGATAAAACACAGTACAAGTAGAATTCACCAGATTGATCAGAAAATAAAAACGTAAAAATAATAACGTGTAACGCACTTGATGCAACAGGTACACGCGAAGTGTCATAAAATAGACTGATCCACGATCTGAAGAAGAAAGGTTTCAGCACAAACACCCCCCGGATATCTTTCAGTTGCTCGAATGCTCGAAAATAGTGCAGTTCATTGAGCATGCCATTAACCTATTTGTATGCATCTTACTAATACGTTTTCGCTAGCTCGCCAATATGACGTTTTAAATAACTGTTATCTTTTATACCAAAAGTTGTACAGGAGTGGACTATGATAAAATGAATTATTGGAAATAATTTACTGTAAGATTATTTCACGTAGGATAATGCAGATATTACCGCTATTGCTGATATTTCATTTGTGTAAAATATTTGAGTCTTAAAAATAAATGAACCCTACTAGCTTCATCAGATTTTTTAGGTGATTAACTCTCCAAGAAAATGAAAGCAAAATTGATTCCTTGTAAAAGCACATTTTATAACTCGACTGTTAATTGGAAATTTACATTTCATTTTGATGTTGTATGCGATAAAATTGTGTTATTTGGGTTACGCTTAATTTGCGGTTAAAACGAAATGCTGGGACATAAGAAAGACAAAAAAAATAAAAAAGCAGTTTAAAGTGCTTAGAATATTAGTGGAAATAGATAAATTATCCATTTAAGTCATTATTGCATTCAAAAATATACAAATTTGGGAATAAATAACGACTGCTTGCCAATGCATGTATGGTATCTAATTGAACACAATGCGGAAATATTGTTTTACAGTGATAAGCCACTAGTAAATACGTTGGAGATTGTTGCAAGTAACAAGCGGTTCCATATCATTTTGGTCGCATTTTGTTGAAAACTGAGAACATAAATTATGCGTGAAATTTGAAAAGAAAAATATATTCAGTGGGTTTCTAAGGATGTCAAGTATCCGTGGTTTAAATATATCTATCAACTTAAGACTCACCTGTATGCACTTTCTTGTATACACCTTATATTAGCAAAATACTATTAACATTGTTATTTAACGAACATAACAGTTTTAAACTTAAACGTAAAAGAAATAATGGAGAACAAATCCCTAATATTTTATCTTTATTACATTATACCACAGGTTTGAGTTTGGACCCAATTATAGTATAAAGGCTGGGTAATATATTTGAAACTATCCTAGTTAATATATAAGGCCACATAAAATCAGTAGATGCACCATCACCCAATTATTTGTATTTTATTATTTTGTTTATAATATAACAAAATAGTACATTCATTCAGTATATGTAATTCTCCTTGCGCTTTATTTCGACAATTCACTTCTCGTAATTTCTAAGGTTTATGCTTTTTTACGCTTTTATATTTTCATAGATAAATAAAGACACTTTATTATTATTGCTAATTTTACATATCTATAAAGTGTTGTCGTGTGCCGTCAAGAAGTTGACATTCATTTTGGCTAAGATGATAAAGATGTATAACTTTCCGCCTACCAACTAGAATTATTTTGATTTTTGCTGGAGGTGACTGACTGGTGGAATTAAATATAACTACATTAATTTCTTTAGTGGCACACATCTTTGTTTCCTTCAGCCAAACAAATGAGCGTCAACTTCTTGTGGATACGTTTTTAAAGTGAATGGCATACATATAAAAAAAGGCAAGAAGTTGATGAAATTTGTTTGGTTGCAGGAACTAGAAAGCAGTACCAGGGAAGATTCACCGCGCCTGTACCCCTGCATGTACTGTGGAAATTCATTTCCACATCAAAGCAAACTTACCCGCCATATTCTTTCTCACAGTCTTGAGACTCTGAAATATAGGGAACAGAGGCAGCCACATACATCGTCTTTGTCTATACCTGAACCACTTAGCTTCATGGACTTCAGTGGAAGGATTCCAGCAGCACCTCATGAGCCACCTGATCCCACCGACCAACCACCTACCCCTATGGACTTAGATTTAAATGAAGCAGCCGCTGCTGCTGCCATGGGAAGTGGTAGCGGTGGGGTAGTTCTTTGTAAATTTTGCGGTAAATCTTTTCCAGATGTAAGCTCATTAATTACTCACTTACCAGTTCATACAGGGGATCGTCCATTTAAATGCGAATTTTGTGGAAAGGCTTTTAAATTACGTCATCATATGAAGGACCACTGTCGAGTACACACTGGTGAACGACCATTTCGATGTGCTCTTTGTGGAAAAACATTTTCTAGATCTACTATTCTTAAAGCTCACGAGAAAACTCATTACCCTAAGTATGTTCGTAAGTTCCTTTCTCCCAGTCCGTTGGATACAGAGGAAGAAAATCCTCACTAACTTTTAATTTGAAGCAATGGAATATTCATCATTACACTAGAGTACCACTTATATACCTGTCATAGTTCTATTTGTTTATGCAAGTAAACATTTATATCGGGCAGTATATTTTAAATCTTTTCTGATAAAAATGTTTATAATTGTTGCGTTAAGCAATCAAATCAGTCACTTGTTACTCTTGTCAGGTGGCCCTATTTTTTATTAATTACTACGAGCTAATAATCAGTTTTATTTGCAAGACATGTATAAGAGCTGTGATAGATTTACTTAGTTAATGGTATTTTACTGGCTACTAGTAATAAAATTAAGGACACCTGACCATCCCTTCGAATGTTTAACGTTGTTTTGTATGTAACATATTGGTATATTTATTTCAGAATGTATATAAAGTATTTTAAAATGTTTCTTTTGCATTAAATTATTCAATTTTTCGAAGAATAGACAAAAGCTAATAAGTTTTAAAAAATGTATTCAAAATCGCATATTTTCGAAATTTATAGTTTATCAATGAATGAATGCAAATAATTCTTTACCATTCATTCATGCTCAGTTCCTTTGTTATCCATTGTAAATAGATGGATAGATATATAATTGTCGAATATTAAAATTAGAATATTTTATTATCATTTCTACATATAACTATGCCAGTATCAATATTACAAAAAATCGTCATAGTGTAATTTTGAAAATCTTCCTCTTGGGTTAGATAGAATCCATTCCTTCGACCAACGTGGTCTCTTATAACTTGTGTATCGGTATAGAATACCTTTGCAGTATTATAGTGCAGGAAGGAAGTGGTGTAGATAGTTTTACTTTGAAGGCTGACCACTGACCAGTGTGCAGTGCCATCAGTTGCCACAGCAATATCCTGCAATGTGTTGTATGTTCCTTTCTGTTATTTACCACCGGAAAAATATAGCAATAATCATATACAAATAGTATAATTGACATTAATATTTATATTATATACATATTTGTACGAAGCGTTACGTGGTACGACGGAAAAACTTACATTACATTAAATGTTTTTGTAGATGTCCACTTCGAAAAAAAAATTCAGTATTTATTTTTCATACTACAGTAGAATCAATTTAATTTATGTTTCATTTCCAAACAATAAATACAATGAATGTTATTAACATATCCATTCTTAAATATAGCTACCTCCACAATCCCCCATATGCGTTTGCCTTATACAGGGTGTCCCAGAATTGAGTTCCCGGACGGCAACCTGAGATCATTTTGGGCCCATGTAACCCAACTTACCTTAGTCCAAAAACACATCCCTGAGGAAGTACATCCTCTTAAAGTGAGACAAAATAAAAAATTTCGTTACAATAATTTCCGTTATTTTGAAGATACATTTAAATTAAACATATACTTGCTATTTTTTGACATTACTAATGAATTGATTTTTGTATTACCATGACAACGCGGCAGGTTTTCTGTTTCAGCATTCAAGCATCTATGAACTAGAGGGAAAAGAAGATAATTCTTGATTTTTTGGCTGATATTACACAAAATTTTAAAAGTATTAATTTGTGTACTAAAACAGTTGGAAGTTATGTGGAGCATTTGTTATGAATGTAATTTTTGTTAAGTAAACTACTTTTCTGTTATTACAAAATTTTATTCTGGAATTGCAAGTAAATGTTAAATACAAGGAAAAAACGATAATTTCTTGTATTTTCATTAATATTACAAAAAAATTTAAGACCACCTTTTTTGCAGCCCTTTCAATGCTCAGCAAAAATGTTCAAGTATTCCGTAATTTTACAGGGTGATTAAAAAAAATATAGCCAGTCAAATATTAATAATTATGAAAAAAAAATTGAGAAACAAAAGCTATTTGGGTGTTATCAAGTTACATAGAGTACTTATAGGGATACAGCTCTCATCAAAATTTAAAAATTATATCTCCAATCTAACGGAAATTATTGGAAAAAATTTTTTTGTTGTGACCCACTTTAAGAGGATGTACTTTCTCAGGAATGCATTTTTGGACTACGGTAAGTTGGGTTATATGGACTCAATACGAACCCAGGAATCACAGGTTTCCGTCCGGGAATTCAATCCTGGGACACCCTGTATAAACGTTGTACATGTGTACATCTGATTACATTTATATTGGGATAGATTCTCTTATTATTGAATATAATTGAATTAAAAAGTGTTAATAATTTAAAAAAAAAGGAACATTCAAGAAATGCAATCAATAGGTAAAGTAGCCAATTTTAGGATGAAAATACAAGAAGTATAGCAAAAAGATCACTCCTCCCAATCTTATATTATATGAATACTAAAATAATGAGCAATGGCAAATGGAAAATAAACCGGAAATTTTCGAAGTGGAATTCTACCAATATATCAGCACCTAGAAACGCCTTAGTCATAAGTTTGAACTACTATTTTTGTTTCCTACTTAAGAGAATATATTTATGATATTTTTAATAGAGAAATATATATATAAATTATTGTACATAGAACGTGTAGTTGAATAGAATATTTATTATGGTTTCTAAACATTTGAATTAGGGCCCGATTGGGCCAGTGGTCGGCAAAATTGCCAGGCTAATTCTCTATCAACTCGAGTGCCTCTATACTATATATTAAAAGCGTTCATCCCAAGCACGGGTTCCCATATTATCAATAGACTGGAAAGGCAAAGTATTGAAATAATGTTTCAAACTTTGACTGTCGTTGTACTTAACAAACGTGATATACTTGTAACTAAAATGCAAGAACGCATGGAAAATACTGACATTGCTTTATCTGTAAAGATAGTATTGTCAGTAGTTTATTCGCAAGAGAGATAGGGACTGAAGAATGACATCGAGAAACAGGGAGGTTTCCAGCTTATGCGATGTATTATTGTGGAATTTGTAGGGAACACAATAAAGTAATAAATGAAGATTTGCAGATGTAATCTGTGATAGTCTGTGATGAAATAAAACACACTCATGTTATGTTACTTGTTGATCGATTTTTTTTTATTTAATTTTTCTTAATTCGATTATAATTATCTTGAATATTTTAGTATTAGATACGTGTATAATTTATATATACGTACATGTAACTCCCTTTTCATGTTACCACTAGTTGTTTCTAAAAATGGTTGAAGCAATTTAACAACAAATATATAACTAAATGGATACAGCATGTAATAAGGAACAAACACAAATTAGTATGACAGAAATATATGATCACCTCTGTAACTTTAGAAAACCTTAATTTTTAATTTACCAGATATTCCAAATATTCCATATTTAGAAAACATTAAATCTAATTAAAAATAAAAGGTGTCCTAAAACAAAATGTATGTATTTTGTATCTGGAAAATTCACGAAAAAGATTGTTAATATAATATCCGAAGTTAAATATTTTAAATTCAAACAACTTTGTTGACTCCAAAGAAACAACTTTTTATTTTCTATATTAAACGGTTCAAGTTGGGCCACAGAGGTAATCTATATTTGGACATATTATTTTATCATTAGTTAATTTATTCTCTACTAAAATATAAGTTCTGGTAATGACAGATATATTATTTTATGATATAAGTAAAGATACATACCTCTATATATACATTAGGGTGTCTCAAAAATAGGTTAAATTTATTTTTTTTGTCTCGCCCTCCAAACTTATTTCAAACACCAGAAAATGATCTCCAAATTTTAACAAAATTGGGTATTAATAACACATGCCTCCGAGACTATGAAATTTCTCATATATTTCTTACGCGTAAAAGACATTTTTTCGTAAATTTGCGATTTGTCTCATAAGACCCTTTTATGAGACCCCAAAATGACCCCTTATGGAGAATTCATTTAAAACAAGATTATTAATTCGTATTCTCTGGACAAATCTGAGAAGGTGTCTTGCACGAGATTTTTATTTCACTACGTTTTCACGATTCTATCGCAAATTCATGAAAAAATGTCTATCCCTGGAAAGTTTCATGATCTTTGAGACACGTGTCAATATTCAAATTTAGAGACGATTTCTTTGGGATTTCGAACAAAGAAGTCTGAGACAAAGAAAATCGAAATGAATTTTTCACGAGTATAAATTTGAGCCACTCTAATATACATACACAGTACATAAACTCTTAAAATCTTTAACTTTGTCTAAGAAACAGACATATAGTGTAAATGAGAGAGGAACACGCAGTTTAATCTTCTCAATTTCAGTTTTCACCAAATGTGTAATGCTCTCACTTACTATATTATGGGTGTTTCGTACACGAGGTAGTTCAATAGATACGTAGACGTACTGTATATGGTGCATTATTTATTACTTGGCACATTTTTGTATTTGTCCGAATTAGGTTTCCTAATTATATGGTAGCTCAGGGTCACTCACTTCCAATAACAATAGAATTATACAATAATCTAGTTATACACTGATAGCTGATGCAGTCGCTATGCTCATTTTTATTGTTAAACCTCTTTTAGCGTTGCATTACCAATATTTAATATTATTTCATGTACGTACATCCTTAGTTATTTTCTCTTCTTGGGATCTCACCCTGCTTTGTTGGAAAGTAATTTTTGACATATTTTCGTATTTTCAAAATCAACTGTGCTTTAATAGCTAGTTGTTGAAAGAGAAAGTAGTTCCTCTTTAAGAAAAGTATATCTTCTGAGAGTGATACGACAAAATGTTACAATGAAAGGTATTCAGGATGAAAATTTCTAGCACAGTATCAAATTTCAGAGCAATCAGATAATTATGATTTTTAAACAGAAAATTACGCTAGTTTCTGACTTAGAATTTTTTCAGGGAGAGTCACAAAAAGTGATTAATAAGAATACTAAACATGATTCAAAATAACAACACCTGTGAACACACTGTGAAAGTAATCAAATTATTTTTTTTACATGAATTGAATATTTTGAAACATGTATTAAATTATGGCAGTAAATATTCTTGTCAAGGAAATGTACTCAATTTTTATTTATCTTTAAAGTTTTACTAGTAGAATCTAACATATATCTAATTATTACCAATTAAGATTACACTTTGTGTTCTTTATATGTACTTTTCCATAGGCATTTTCAAAGTGCTCTTCTTGAACCTGTATGAAGAAGTATTTCTTAGCTTTTATAGTCGAGTGCAGTTAGACACAAAAAGTAAGAAATGACGGAACCCAGTTATAATTAATGGATTTTCATGATTTTTTGCATTGAGTTTCTTATAGTGAGTACAAAAAAGTTTACCCTTTAAAAATTGCCGCATTTTACTTGGGGTTGGTTCCCACCCCCTCTGGAGGGGTTGGCAAAAATATAAAATAGTAACCACCGAATCAAATATAGAGTCATATTTTAAGAAAAAGGTGGTTTACAATTTTTCATGAAAATTTATATTTTCCAAGTTATAACGACTTGAACATTACGGTCTAAGCTTTAAAAAAATGGTACCTTAAGACTGTTCTTCGTAAATAACTCAAAAGTGGTTTATGGAAAACGTGGTATGGTACAAAAAATAAGATTATGAAATTACAACTGTTTTATTTTTTGTTTATTTTTGTACGATGAATAGTTCTAAAAATATGATAGTTTAAAAATGATGCTCGAACGCTGATCAGTCGAGATATAATGTTTAAATCTCAAATACGTCAGAAATAATTAGTATGATGGTAAAACTACATTTAATAGACATTAAAGAGCTTGGAGTACTCTCATATTTTTTTCTATCCGTACTGCTTGAAAAATAACGATATTATGTGCAAAACAATGAGTGCTTTATAATTTTTTGAAACAAAAAATTTAGGATTTTCCCACTATCTTTGGCCATAGAATAGAAATTGAAAAAATCTGTACCAGTTTTTATTAACATATAGCATTACGAACGTGCTCTAATTTTGAGAGCTTCAATTTATGAAAAGTTTTGAAGAAACATGAGATTTAAATGTATTTCTTTTCCACTAAAAGTTCAAGCCCCACATGTCATATTTCCGAAACTATTAATTCTACAAATATTTTTAAAAACGCTTGTTAAGCTTTATTTTTCTATATTGTCACATTTTCCTTTAATTCAATTGTTTTGGAATTATTTACAAAAAAAAGGAATTTTTGAGAAAAATCGTAAAATTTTTCTTAATTTAAAGTAGGTATACTCTTAAAAACGACTGCTTTAAAAATGCCAAAAAATTAGAGCATATTAGTGATGCTATATGTTAATAAAAACTGGTGCAGATATTTGAATTTCCATTATATAGCCAATGGCAGCAGGAAAATCCTAAATTTAAAAAATAATAATAATAAATTACAGAGCACTCATTGTTTTGCACATAATATTGTTATCTTTCAAGCTGTACGGAGAAAGAAAATTCTCACTTTTAATTTGAAGCAATGGAATATTCATCATTAGACTAGCTTAATATACCTGTCATAGTTCTAATTGTTTATGTAAATAAACACTTATATCGGGCAGTATACTTTAAATCATTTCTGATTAAAATGTTTATAATTGTTACGTTAAGTAATCAAATCAGTCACTTGTTACTCTCATCAGGTGGCCCTATTTTTTATTAATTACTACGAGCTAATAATCAGTTTTATTTGCAAGACATGTATAAGAGCTGTGAAAGATTTACTTAGTTAATGGTATTTTACTGGCTACTAGTAATAAAATTAAGGACACCTGTACATCCCTTCGAGTGTTTAATAATGTATTGTGTGTATCATATTTTAGAATGTATAAAAAGTATTTTAAAATGTTTCTTTTGTATTAAATTATTACATTTTTCGAAGAATAGACAAAAACTAATTAGGTTTAAAAGAAACATATTCAAAATAGCATATTTTCTAAATTTATCCTTTACCAATGAATGAATACAAAGAATTCATTACCATTCATTCATGCTCAGTTCCTTTGTTATTCATTGCAAATGATGGATAAATATATAATTGTTGAATATTAAAATTCGAATATTTTATTATTATTTCTACATATAACTATGCCAGTATCAATATTACCAAATAATCGTCAGTGCAATTTTGAAAATCTTCCTCTTGGATTAGATAAAATCCATTCCTTCGACCAACCTGGTCTCTTATAACTTGTGTATTGGTATAGAATACATTTGCACTATTATAGTGCAGGAAGGAAGTAGTGTAGATAGTTTTACTTTGAAGGGAGACCACTGACCAGTGTGCAGTGTCATCAGTGGAGTTGGAGTTCCTTTCTGTTATTTACCACCGGAAAAATATAGCAATAATCATATACACGTAGTATAATTGACATTAATATTTATATTATATACATATTTGTACCAAGCGTTACGTGATACGAAGGGAAAACGTACATTACATTATCAGTTTTTATTTATATATAACATTACGAACGTGATCTAATTTTGAGACCTTTAATTTATCAGAACTTTTGAAGAAACATGAGATTCAAATGTATTTCTTTGCCACTAAAAATTCTAGCCCCACATTTGTAATGTCTTATTTCGGAAACTATTAATTCTACAAATATTCTAAAAAACAAACTAATATGTCGCTTGTTAAGCTTTATTTTTCTATATTATTATATTTTCCTTTAATTCAATTGTATTAGAGTTATTTACAAAAACATTAATTTTTCAGCAATATCGTAACATTTTTCTTAATTTAAAGTAGGTGTATTCTTGAAAACGACTGCTTTAAAAATGCCGAAAAATTAAAGCATATTAGTAATGCTATATGCTAATAGAAACTGGTACAGATAATTTAAATTTCCATTATATGGCTAATGGTATCAGGAAAATCCTAATATTATTCTTCATAAAAAAATTACAGAGCACTCATTGTTTTGCACGAAACATTGTTAACTTTCAAGCTGTACGGATATAACAAAATTATATAAAAGAGTACTTCAAACCCTTTAATTTATATTATATGTATTTTTAACATCATGCTGAATGTTTCTGACATATTTGAGATTTAAACATTATATCTCGACTGATATACATTCGAGCGTCATTTTTAACTATCATATTTTTTATATTTTATTCCAACGTACAGAAATAAACAAAAGAATAAATACTTGTAATTTTATAATCTTAATTTTTGTACCATACCACTTATTCCATAAATGTAAGATTTTGAGTTATTTACGAAAAACAGTCTCAAGGTATCAATTTTTTAAAGCTAAAATCGTAATCTTCAAATCGTTATAACTTGAAAAATATAAATTTTCATGAAAAATTGTACAATGTGATTCTATATCAAATTCGGTGTTTATCATTTTACTTTTTGCCTACCCCTCTAGAGGGGCCAAGTAAAAGAGGCAATTTTTAAAGGGTAAACTTTTTTGTAGTCAGTATTAGAAACTCAATGCAAAAAAAATCATGAAAATCCATTTACTGTAACTGGGTTCCATGCTAAAAACCTAATTGCATTCAACTATTAATGATATTTTATTAGAATAAATACTTTATTTTAACTGTCCTCATACGAATCTGTTCACCCAGCAACCCAGGTAGTCGGTATATTCTAGCGAGCCCATTTTCCCCAAACTCAATAAAACAGTCTTAGTAACAAGTTTACTTCTTTAGCTGGGCAAATGTCATGTTCAAATTTGATGAATGTCTGTGATCCACTGGTAGGTACAGACTTTATTTGATTAGTTTAAATAAGGTGCTAATTTAGGGTCCATAGTCCTATGGTGATATGACACAGCACATCTCATATTAATTGTTTTAACCTTCTCGTTTTGATTAGATACTGTAATTTGGCTTTGTTCTACACTAATACCTACAATTTTGAAGAGAGCAAAAATTGACTTCAAACGTTGAGAAAAGGAAATAAATTTATAGAACTCTCAATTAGTCGCTAATCTTTCACCTATAGTCAGTCAGACACAATTCCAATATTGGGTCTGCATCCAGATGTGTTTTTTTTTTCCGCTTATTTAACGTCGCGTCGGCCTATCTCCGTTTCTGAGGCCTATCATCGACGCCAAAAGGGTACCCCCAACTTGGAAATTTTGCCGAACTTATTCTCTATCAAAGAGTAGGGATTTTTTATTTGCCGAACTCATCCAGATGTGTTTTGCTAATGTCAGTATCTACACTTTTTTCTTAAGAAAGTCTTGGCGTTTTAGAATTCGGTATTCAACAACATAACTTCACTAAGATGCCGCTCTCCGATTATATAACATTATACTGCATAAATGTGTTCTGGTATTGTCACCATAATGTCATGAAATCATTTTTTCACGAAAACTCCAAGAAGCTCTTTTAACTAATAAATCATAATAATTATAAGTGAAAATATATACTTTTTGAACTTGTATATTGGACTCTTTCATTTTCTTTGCACTTTTCATAGTTCTCACTATGGCAATCCTGGCGGGGGCTGGAACCTTCGGTGTAACGCTGCCTCTAGAGACGTAGTTTTCACAAACACCAAAACTGTTGAACACAACCACGTTAGCGTCATCGGAAGATGATTAAAATTGTAAACTGTTTCAATCAGCCGATGATGCTAACGTGGTTAGGAAACCCGTTTTGGTGTTTGTAAAAACTACGTCGCTACATTACGTAAGAATACATTATAAATGATGATTCATTAAAATACATGAAAGAAATTGCAACAATAAAAGTAATTCTATTGTGTTAAAAAACTTGAAGATGTAACTTATTTCTCTAAACACCTTTAACAATTTGAACATTGGAAATTTTTAACGCTAGAAGTAACGCTAGATGTTAGAAAAATATGTAGAAATTAATGGGGGAACCGTAGAAGCTATATGCGGTAAATGCTATATGAGTCCTGTGTATAGAAGGTATAAACGATTATGCTGTAACAAATATTCGATCGCAACCGCTGGCCGCAGGGCTAATCCGATCGGAGTATCATTAGACCTTTCTGCATAAAAGTGGTCCGGAGGTTCCATTATTACGCGAGTGGTAATGGAGGAGGGAAATGCTGGACCCGTACATTTAGGCTATTTCTCTATTTTGTGAACTTAGCGTGAAAACTAAGTTATCCAAAACACTTTGGGCAAGGGGTAATTTCGTGTGTAGGGGTGGCAAGTCAATATATGATTTTCAACGGCGCGAAAAGGGAAAATATATAAATGTAACAGTAAATGATATCGAGTATTATTAGCGACTAGATATTTGGATAAGTAATGTGCGGTTGGGCAGTTTTCAGAGTTGTTTGATAATTCTGAGGTAGGGGTGGAAATATGTACGTGTGTTCATGATAACTGCATTCATTTCCAATATGGTAGAAGTTTGCTTGGTGGCGAATTCTGTAAACTTTAACATTAAAAATGTGTAAGAAGTCGGTAGTGTAATGGTAGATGTTAGGAAATATGTGGAATCTAGTAGGGGAACCGTAAAATCTATATATGGTATGCTATATGAGTCCTGTGTAGAGAGGGGTATAAACATTTAAAATGTAACAAATGTCCGGTGGCGACCGCTGGCCGCAGGGGTAATCCGATCAGAGTGTTTTTAGTATCGTCGTGTAGGTTGGATCTTTGAGTCGCATAAAATTGGAACATTGGACCCTAACATTTTGGCTATTTTTATCAAACTCTGTCGAAGTTTAAGTGCGTTATAAGTGAACTTAACCTGACAGCGAAGTTTTCCGAGTGTAGGGGTGGCAAGTCCATACATGGTTTTCGAATGCGACAAAAAATAAAAATATATGTAAGAAAATTTGGTAGATGATAGCGAGTGTTGTTAACATGTGGATAAAGGGTGTGTAGTTAGACGGTTCTCAGAGTTGTTTAGTAACTTAGGGGTATGGGTGAAAATATGTACATGTGAATGTTATACGTAGAGTGAATGGATACATTAGAAATGTGTAGAGGAGTCGTTATAATAATCTGCCATAAGTTTTAAGTGGTTGATGTGTGTACGGCTTACGGTAAATTGAACCCGACAAGGGGCTGAGGAAGCGACCTAATAAAATATTTACATACAGGGTGAGTCAATAGTGTGGTAGAAATTGTGCTTATTGTTTAACTTGATTCAAATATTCAGCATCAAACGGAATATAATTTTATAATAGTCATGGTAACTGCGTTCATTTTCAATGTGTCAGAAGTTTGCTTGGTGGCGAATGCTGTAAATTTTTTATATAATGCTCACTAGAAAATTATTCTATATGAAGCTAGAATAGTGATTCTTTGAAATTCATAATTATTTTTGATGTATCAGTCACAAGAAGTTCTTAAATTACAAACGATGTGTCATCTAAGCACACTTGACTAGTTATGATTTTGAGAATCCAACCTAAATCAGAATTAATTTCTAACTAAGCAGGACGAGATGCCAGAAAGAGAAAACTCACCTAAAAAATATTTGATCTTATTTTACATCTCGCGTTGCATTGCATCGATATATTATGCAGAGTAGGCAACAAATTAAATGTTAGATTTTTCTTCTAATTATTCTGTATATTATTCGATATTTTCTTATGATGGGCTCAAATCAAAAATGATATCGACTATAATCATGTATTAAAATAAAAAATGGCAGGCGTTTTCAAAACTTATATTTTTAAAAACTTGCTGGCATTTTTTGAATTTTTATAAGCGGTATTCAATTTGGAGTTTATTAGAATCAGGCAAATAGGTAATAAACGAGTTATTACTTCAGTGCAGTGACGCTCCAAGGAGAAAATACTTGCTTTCAGAGTTTTACCTATAACTGCATTCTTGTTTCTTTTTTTTTTTTCCGCATGTTTAAGCCTCCGTTAATTACAGCCATGTATATACTTTGTATAAAAATTAAAAGTTAAATAAAAAAAATTCTATAAATTTCACTACATCTATTTATTGTCAGTCTTCTATCTTTAATTCATAACCAAAATCGTTAATGTCATTCAAGTAATAAACTCAGTTAATGAATTGTATGAGAATGGACTCTCCGAGAAATATACCTCACGGTTTTCATTCGAACTGGACATTTAGTTCGAGCAGTGAGAGGGAGAAAGGGAGAGTATCTGCTTGAATAATATAAATAAAAGAGATAGATTAGACATAAAGTTTCATTTAGGGTTTAATAAATTATCAATTTCATTTGCTATTAGCTCTATTAAGATTAAAAATTTGTTACTGATTTGAAGTTTCATTCTGGTTTATGTTGAGCTCGAAGCAACATCATTAACTAGAAATTTTTGACATTTCTATCAATGATTACCCCCAGATAACACACATTTGTCCGATGTACATACAGTGTATGTCAATTATCGGATGTAAAACTGTCCAGCTGACGTTAATTTTTGGACTGCAATGTCCTAAGTACGTCCGCCGAACATCCCGACGTATGAAATAATTCGCTTCTTGGAAATCCGTATTTGGTTCACAGTACATCGACGGATATTCTTTGACAATTATTTTACATTATATTTGCACTTGTGGAGGCGTCATCGATACCCTCGAGACGTCATGATTTGTATCAATAATTGTACAATAATCTCATCCAATTTACTGATAAGAAAGTAGGTACAACGGATATTTTTCTGATAAAGAAAAGGCGATAGCAGATGTGGCCAGCATTTCGCTTAGGTACGAGCATGTCCTAAGTAGGTTCACGGAACATCATTACATATGTAAACGATTCACAACTTAGACGTCCGTATTAGGTTAGTTTTAGGATAGACATTAGTTATTCTTGAACAAATATCCACTCTAGAACTAAATTAGGATACCCTAAGGAAATCTGACGCTGTCCGATAATCACTGGCGTCACCAGTATGTCTGCTGAAATTAATTTAAATAATGACGTGAACAACCTGGAAAGGACGTAAGAGGAACATTGACAACTTGTCTATAAATTATGTAGTGTTTTCGAAAGAAATCGGGCAGTCAAGGGATGTCCATAGCTAGAATAATACAGAAGAGATCCACTTTGCCTAATGTCCTACAATGAACGTCCATTTCCCACAAATAGAGACGTCCATAGTTAGTCCATTATGGATGTAGATGGTTAAGTCTAGCATGAATCCATATGGCTTCTCCAGATCGAGGATATAATTTTCTTTGTTATTTTCTATAAATAAACCTGCTAATGCATGCAAGGTTTCGCTCTGAGTAATATTTCTTACTAGAGAATATTTGTGAATTGTCTGATAGGCATAAACCAACTTACAAGTATATCCCATCTACCACCATCTACTGCAAACCTAAAATGTCATTAATTGCAGATGCTGATTTCAATTCTACTCTTTACTTATAACCTGGATCGTGGAGACAAAATACAGGACCGGAGAGAAAAGAAGATAACCAACTTACGGGCCCCTAATCTTTGAAATGTGCCTCTACACATAAAGCTTAGCCTTCAAGCTATTTATACACCATATAGAAATTTCATTAGATAAAATATCAACCTTGTCTGATTTACGTACAATAGGAAAGAGAATATAAGTAACTACTTTCCTCCTCTCATCACGCCTGCTTACAACAGGCCGACGCGACATTTGCTACAATCTTGTCTTATAAATCTAACTCAATCGACTTTTCATATGTGATGTAAGTCTCTAAGGTGCCCCTTAGTTTTAATAATCAATTTTTAAGTCTTAATGGTTTTGATATGGACTTAGCTGGGACGTTACAGCAAGAAAATGATTGCGACATTATCTGGTGTGTTTTGCCGAATTGAAAGACACTTTGAACACAGTTGATTTTATTGAAATCAAATAATAGTATTCATTAAGTGACTTTTACGACGACTAAAACACTTTATCTGTATGGCCAATAATCTGAGGAAAAGAAACATTTTTGTTGTTTGTTTATGTTAAACATGTTTGTTCAATTATTTTTCTGGATTGGCCTAAGCGATTCCTATAGAAATTTTTTTATGTGCATAACTTTTACAGATTTACGTGAAATTTGGCCACTAAAAATGGTGAGAATTTTTATTGGAAAAACCGAACTATCACAAAAAATTATGAAATAAAACACATTTAGTTAATTAAACCTTATTACCCAATATCGATATTGAGATCTGTGTAAAAATAAGTAAATAATCAAATCAAACATATTTTTTACCCTCAGTATGGATATTAGGTAATAAGATGCAATTAACCAAACGACAGTTAGATTTTATTTCATGATTTTTAGGAGTCGTTTTTAACATTTATTTTCAGTTATATTACTAAGTTACAAAACATGTTGAGTGTCATTACTTAAAAATGATGAATTTCTGATTTCCTGTCAGGTAAATGAACTTACATACCAAATATACTAAGTTACTCTGTAAATCACCGAAATGTAATTTGAATTCTAGTTTAATAGTTATTATTAAAAAACTTTCAGCAAATTTAAAAGCCCCTAACTATGTAACAGAGCGCCGTAAAAGTCATATGATGTAGTGGTACTGCTTTATCCCTAATTACATAATCCTGTATAATTGACAGTTATAACCTGCAACACACTGTACGTACAATTTGTCCATCCAGAACGGCTGAACAGATGTGAACACAATTTTTGCAATGTCCTAATAATCTCTCAAATTATGTTTTGGAATTACTAAATTTCTTACATATAATACTCCTCTACTAAAAAGCACCCTAGAAATGAATTTCGAGTTAACTTTAAGGCAAAAGGCTATGACCGGGCTTATATTTTTACTTAACCCTGTCATCAGAAGTCGTCATGAGAGGGGTTTAGATATCATGTCCAAATGTGAGAGCATTTCTGTACATTCAATACCCAATAGAACATGACATTGTTCTAATCGCAGCTATTATATCTATCGCGTTATAAATAATATTTTAATTATTTTGTCCTAAATAGTATTCCACGTTTGACATCGCTGGAGAGTGTTAAAGCATTACTGTAAACGATGGTCATATCAAACAGTTATTTGAAAAAGCAGTCGACTACAAGTTTCTGAAAACTAAAATACATTATTTTGTTTTTGTTATCAAATGAATTAATATTAGAATGAAATAATTAAGTTTGATTTGAACCGAAACATTGTTGACGTATTAAAATAAATTATTAAGTCAAAAGTTATATAGATATATTTTGGAGAAGAGGGAAAATTTGCACAATCTGTTTATCTTTACGATAAAAACTGAATTGAGCAGATTTATTTAGACGTTGGGGTAATTTTCGCCCTTCTTTAATTGCTGATAGTATTTCGGTCATAAAATGATATCTATGTGGAAATATTCTTGTGCCAAATTTCAGTAATATTCTTCGTTTCAAAGTTACTTGAAAAAACATTTTTTTTACCAATTTTGATGCCATCGTGCGACTAAACGAAGCAACTTGAAATAGAAGAAAATTCAGTTAAATCAACTTTTTTGATAGCAAGTGCCTGTGTTAATTTCGTGTACTAAGAATATTGGGACGCACTGTAAAAAGTGTAACAATCTATGGGCTGGTGAACCATTTGTTCAAGTTATTTTGCACTTGTCATAACCGATACCTTTTTTCAGGTATGGAATTTTCACAAAATTTCAGCTGGTATAATACATACTGAACAATTCGTTCGCCGGCTATCTATCTATGATGCTAACTTGATAAGCAAGCGCTCGTCAATGTATTATGATATTTTTGTTTTCGTACAATCCTAAAGCTCGCAACCGTCTTCACATACGTTTTTTAATTAATGTATTTAATAACTTTAACATTTACCGATGATTTTTTCTTATTATCCTAATTTCAATCCGATCGGAATTTTTCTTCTTGAGTCGTACTTATAATAAATGTGAGGGATGGGTGAACATTTTTGAAATGACTCTTCGGTTCTGTGGAAAGTATTTATTGCCTTAATATTTTGAAAAATATTACAGAAGTATTATTGACACGTAAATTGTTAAATAATATAATAATCACCTTAATCAGCTTGTATAAATGTTACTACCGTTTAAACGTACTGAGGAATTAACACGTGGAAGTATCTCTGATGGTAATTGTTTTTTTATCATTGATGCTTTTTAAATTGACTTCTAGAATCAGCATTATATTTCAAAGTAGGCTAGATATAAACGTCATACTCTTCGTCGGTTTATTGAATTTTCTTTATAATTTTCCTACTTTCTGTATATTACAATTTTTTGAAATTAAGGAAAATTGCTATATTTGTTATTTTAACTATTTCTCGATGATGCCTCCTTGATTTCCAAAATGCTAGTCAGTATACTATTTTGTTTGTAAAATGTTTTCAAAAATTACAATTCTTCATTTTTTTTCCTAAGAGATGTTTTATTATTTTAATATTTGTTCATTGATTTTTTTAAATAATTAGGTTGTTCTAACAGGTACGTACCGTTCACACGTCAGTACATCGTACTATTCTTTCATAAATGATCGAGCTTCTTCTCTGTGAGTAAAATTTACGGTTTGCAATATATTGAATGCAGTTTTTGGTGCAGAATTATTTGAATATTAAGTTTACAACTAATTTTTAAATAAATCTAATATTGTTGTTAAAATACATCGTCGAACACGCGTAATATTTTTAACATTTCCGTAAAAAGTTGAAAAAGCTTAATAATTTTCTCAACATTGCATTGTATGACTTAAACCACACATTTTTTAAAGAGACGTCTTTCCCCTCTGTCCCTCTATGATGATTTTTGACGGCGGTTAGATTTTGTCTTAATAGGTAGATAATAGTTTGAGATAAATTGTAGCTTTTTACTTCGAAACGAAATTTAACGAGCGAGAGAGTTAAAAATGTTCTGTACACTAATTCTTGTAGCAAAATTAAGAAGCTTCTTTTTGTACAAGACATAATTTGTATAAAATGGCGAAGGATCTGGTTTCATTCTAATATAAGCAACACAAATTTCTTTATTTGTGACTTATTTTGTTTGTTTGTCCTAGGATAACTTGATAATTTAAAAATGACTGAACTAATTCTAACAAACCTCAATTTAATGATAAGCTATTAATACGATATATTTTTATTATCCTTTATTTTACGCGTAGGTGCAGGTATGAAAAGAAGAAAATGAGTCTTTGCATTCTAATCCACGTCCAGTAGGGCTAGAGAGTTGAGATTTAACTGGTTCTATTTTACTGATAGGTATGTGCTTCAAAGCACAGGAAAATCTCAAAATTCGTCAAATCTTGCGAAATGAAAGTAGACATCTTCCCTAGTATATAGACTTGATTCGATGATTGATTCCATTTCATGTGAAGACAAGTGCGCTAATTTTCACATAACAGTATTCTTCACAACATAGAAGTTGAACAAATGAGAGGTCACTAACAAGGCCGAATTATGTATTATTTTAAATTGAACTGCATGCAGGTATAATAAATTTACCACATGTTAATGGAAGATATCAACATATTATCCATTATTATCAATTTCAAGTCGGTGTAGAAATGAACAACTAAACGTATTTTTGAATTTTTTACTTCAGACTTAAATTCTATTCGTCGTCAGCTATCTTAGTCTTGAGATAGCTATAAAGAACCTTTTATTTGCCTACATTATGTCTTGGAGTCGTCCCAAAATGATCAAAAACGTTCTTTGATCTGGATGAATAGCTAAGGTGATATTATTATAACAATCTAAATATATTTATAAAATCCTTTTTATTCTTTCCCAATTCACTTTGGTTCATCATGGACTTCGTATATTTAATGCCTCATAATTAATATATACAACTTGTTCTGCAAAGGCTTGGACGAGAATCTACGTCTATTGAAAGGAACTTCAAGCATATAAAATTGTAAATGAAGCTTTTTTTACAATGGAGCACGAATGGCTTTTAAGACAAATCTGGTTTTTAAGTGAAATGACGTACAGTAGTTCCAAAAGTGATTTCAGCTTTAATGAAGAAGGATAAGCTGGATAATCCTCTTATTATTACCAGGCACAGCTTAAGATATGGGATAACAACTATGAGTTTATTAGATACATTAGATGGAAAATATTGTAAAAATTTTTGAGGCCTTGACTTCTAGTACGTACACCAAATTTCAAGTTTCGGTACTCTTACCACCTTGATTTACTTATTTCTTCCTATTTACCTATATTTACCCCCAACTCTTCACCGGATAAGTTCGAAAAACAATGCAGTTCCAGACCTCGTTGTAACATATATATATATATGTCCAAAATTTCAAGTCAATATCTTAAACCGGTCCAGAGAAAACGTGGGGACAAAAAAATTTACAGACAAACAGACAGAATTTTTTTCTCTCAAATTTAAAATCTCGACGTTTCATGACATTCTAAACCTATTTCAAGAAAAAAAAATTTTGAATTTTTTTTTACGATTACTATACTTCTAATTCACTACGTGGATACGGAAGTAATTATAATAGAATAAGTGTGTCATGTTCTAAAATTATATTAAAATCTATAGGGTTGTTCACGCAGTGATTTAAACGAAACAACCAACATTTTTTAATAGTATTTTGCTCTTAATTCTCTATACAGTCATATATCATTTTTAGTCCTATACTGCGGCATTACCTAGTTATTATATTTTTGTATCAAATATTTCGACAGTCAATTACCTATATTCCTCATAGTGACTACATTTATTCGATTTTTAGAATTCTCAGGTTTACTTAGAAATAGGTGGAATTTCTCATGATTACTTAACAAGAAATGGTAGATAATTGCGCAAAATAATAAATTTGAGTCATTTTATTAAAAGAAGTAAATATGAAAAGAAATACATGGAACATTTGAAATAATTTTTATTCCCTCCAGAATGAATAAGTCTCTGTCTAAAACTTGAACTATCGTTCCTAATATAGCAGGATCCATCGAATGTAATGGGTTCCTTATTCTACTCACCATATTATATTTAGTAATGACTTTCGCTTGGTAAAAAATACTTTCACTTGTCCTCATAGGGAAAAATTTAGTAGCGTTAGATCTGGAAATCTAGGTGGCCACATGACTGGTTTTCCTCTTTTTATTTGTTGGTAACATGGACGAAATTAAAGAATATGGATTATTGGTCAGACTTCAAGTTTAGTTTTGGTGGCATCCTAAATATTTAGTGAAATTGTCCACCACCTGTTGTTGCTAATATTCGTCTTCATTTTGTACAATATTAAATATTGAATATACTTGATATTTGTTAAAAATATAGAAATATAAAATAGCTCTTATTTTAATTCTTTTATATATATTTTTTCATTCATTATAAAACTGTTACATGTTTTTTATTTTACTTATTAAGCCATCTAAATTTTTTTTTGATGAATTGGTATCTTTTTCCAGTTATACAGTATATCTCACTTTTTATGACTCCCATATCACAGTTCCTTTATTAACAATAATTTTTTTTTTAATTTGAGTGGAAGATACTTTCAGAAGATTGTGTCGCGGTAAATTATTGAAAAATCCACCAGCAACGTTCGTCGTTATGAAGAAAAATGCACCTGATTTTTTAAAGAAAGATATTAGGCAATATTTTAACTGTAAAACAATCTCATAATCTTATTCATTGTTATCAAACTAGATTATATTTTGGGATTATTCCGTTGAAGGGTAAATAGCGTTAAATAGAGAAAAATAAATAAAACAAGCTGTACGAGAACGGAAACTTGAGATTTGGTGTATATACTAGAAGCCAAGGCCCCAGATTTCTTTCTGTTTCTATGACAACTGCCCCAAATACTATTAAAATTCTATGACCAATAATTTCCACACACTAGAGTGCAAATATAATCAAGATGTTTCCTTTAAAGTGACTTGAATGAAAAATCTGGATGTGGAAGTAATGTTTCCTTAGGCAGCGGCTTTTAAAATGTACTCCTAAATTTGGAAGTTCAGTAATCATGGAATATTGCTCTCGGTGAACAACATACAAATAAACAGCGACAGATATACGGATAGTCACAAACACACGGTACTCGAACAATGATCTATTTTTGTTCAGATTGCTTCCGAGGAATCTAATATACCCATGCCCACCTGTACGTTATGAAACTCGAACTGTGCAAGTAACTGTTTTGGCGTGTTTTGCTACACCATTAAAATTGTTCCCAAGTAGGATCATGATTCGAAAGTAAATACATTTTTACTGTTTTTAATATTCACGTTTCATCTTCTGAGAAAAATATAAGAAACCCTAAAAATTTAAAATTTTCAAAAATTTCTGGATTAAGTGCTTGTAATATTTAATCCGGAGCAAATAAATTTACCGTATCTTTAATTATCCCATCTTTAACGGTATAATTTTTGGAAAATTTTATTTTTGTTATGATTAAAATGGATGGGTGTTTTAATTCAAAAATAATTTTGATCACTTGAAAACTCGTGTTATTGGCAGTTCTACAAATGATAGAAGTATGACCTTGGTTTTTAAATAAATTACAGATTTTGCTCTTATGTAATAATAGGTATAATATGAAAATGACATAGCGATGCATTTGTTATCTATTTACGTACTATTATATGTTACAGTGCCCAATTTTATATTTTGTACCACAATACTATGTAAACTGGAATAATTTATAAATTTTACAATTAAGTTGCTGAGTGCCAACTACCAAATGCTAGTGATGTTAAGTTTAAGTATTTTATTAAAAGAACTCCAGCTTAGAATTATTTAACAAACTGAAGTTTTTTACGTTAAATAATTTGCAAATGAATCTTGTATAATTAATAAGTGTTAAGATAACAATTTTCAAAATATTGTTCATTTTGAATCACTTTCGATGAGGTAGGATATTTATACAAAGTGTAGTGAGTTCACAATTTTTTTGTACCCGGTATTTCCATTTTATTATCATTCTGTTCGTTCCTGCAACGCGATATACAATCTGTCACAAAATGGACTGTGAGGCCGGACTAAATTCACTGCTCCATTAGTTCTTGAACCGTAAGGATTTTGAAGTGGTAACACAACGTCATGTTAATGTGTGATCAGTCCTATTTCATCAGATCCGTTAAAGTTCATATTTTGAGAAGACGGTTCTAGTGCAGCGAGAGCGAAATTATTGTTGCATTCGTTTCCATGTCAACATTGAAACATAATTTGATAAATAGCTTGACGCGTAGATCAAGTACACGCCAGAAACAAAATAAATTCATGAAATAATATTTATTGCAGGAATATAATTTTAAATTTTATGTTAGCCACAAATTCATTTATTTCAACAAATCGAAGAAATATTCACAAAAGTCAGAGATTTTCCCTAATATTCTGAAAAATGGTATTCCATTTTAACAAATGTTTAAAATGTTCGATAATTAACTGGTTTTTGAGATACTTGAACTTCAATGTTATTCCTTTATATAACTTAACGTAATTTTAAAATAGAGTTTAGACGATAGGTCCTTATTGAGACATTTTTCATTGTAAATCAGACTGATTGAAACAGTAATAAAAGAAATTTAAATCTAGTTACCAGCTAGTCCGCAAATTACATGATGGTTGTGTTTTAATAGAATATTCTGAAAACGTAGAAAATATTCTATTAATATACCTATTAATATTAATAAAAAGAATAGATTAATTTATTTTAGCTGTGATCTGATTAAAAAATCTTCTCTCAACAATTAAATAGCAATCCAACTATTCAGAACACTGATCGGGGTAGAGACTCGCACAATGATTTTGAGCGATCATTGTTGATTTCAGCAGTAAAATCTAGTCTCTGATTAACAATAGTTCCTAATAGTCTAGGTGCCCGCGTATATAAATTGAATTTATACATATCCTCATAACTTTTTATATGGCTTAATTGCGCCTACTCTACCACTGTTTTCTCTGCGAAAATTTTCGTAAACTCAACTTTCCCCCTCCCATTTTTCTGAAAGACTTGTAATTCACGTTGTAAAAAAACTTTATAGATAGTGTATTTTTCGAAAATGTAGTCGGAAGAAAACTTGATGAAACGCGCGAAAGAAAAATTGTCCAACGACATTTTTGGAACGTTAAGGGTGTCTGCCACCCTAAACATGCCAAAAAAGCGAGTTTAGAAAATTTATTGATAACCAGCTGATCTTTTCAAGATTGCTTAAAAATACGTAAATTCCAATTTTCGAATTATTCCGACAAAATATATTTTCTGATTTTCCAGTCCGACGCGTGGAAATCATCGGTATCCTGATGACCAAAAATGTATTAATAACTGTCGAACAAAAAAATATATGTATCTAAGATGTGTAGTACAAATGGTGGACAAATATATCGCGGCGAATCTACAGTCGGACAAAAAAAAACAACAATTTTTGGCATTATTTATATATGCCCGGGTAGTTTTTTTTCTAGTTTGATTCTCTCGTGCCGAGCCGAATTTCCGATTTTGCCTTCGCAAATTACGACACCGACAAAATGTCAATCTTACTGTTTTCGTAGAGACATCACACGATTCTTCACTTGACGTATTTATTTAGTTCTTAACGTTTGAAAAATCTATGTTTTGAAGTTTTGCTTTCTCCGACGAGATACATACGGAAATAATCTTTCTAGTTTATTTTCCGTTCTTAAGTAGTTTCGGTGGCGTAGCAGCTAGTAGTCAGTATTCTCAAACAAGAAATCCGGGTCCGAACCACGTATCTGGAATTTTCTTTTTACTTTTTTTTTATTTTAGGTCACAATCTAATGCTCAAATGTTACTTATATATCACAGGCGTAAATATGTTTTTGATTTTCGAATTTGCTTAATTAAAGAAGGTTTCTCGGTGCTTCATTCAGTTTCTAAATAATTTTGTTGGAATTCGATATAAAAATTGTGCGAGAGAATTTATAATTTTAGCACGTTATTCGCATAGAAATAAGCGAGAAGCAATTATAGAACCAAAAATATCTTCCAAAAAGTAAAAAAATAATGAAGCAGTCCTATGTGGGATTCGAAGTCGGGAATCCACTTAAAAGTAGTTGTCGCCTGGCACGATCGGCTACATCGGATCTCTAGCTTAAAATTTATTAAAAAGCTTACCTTATCAACAAATATGTAGTCTTCATGAAGCCGGCGATTTGTAAGTGTCGGACTGGAAAATCGGAAAATGGATTTTGTCGGACATTTCGAGAATTGGATTCTACATATTTCTATTCAGCAATCTTGAAAAAATCAGCTGGTTATTTAAAAGTGGGATATAATATTTACAAACACAAACACTCCAAGCATTCCTAGATAACTAGTATATATATTTTTTCATATTATTACATTATTTTACTGTCGGACAACTTATTTATTATATTCTATACTTCATTCTAAATCAAAAAATATAATAAAAAAATGTTATGGATAAATTTTTGGCCGTCAGGAAACCGAGGATATCCACGCGTTGGACTGGAAAATATAATTCGAAAATTGGTTTCTACGTATTTTTATTAAGACATCTTGAAAAAATCAGCTGGTTATCAATAAAGTTTCTAAACTCAATTTTTCGGCATGTTTAAGATGATAGACGCTCTTAAAGTTCCAAAAAATTTTTGTCGGACAATTTTTTTCTCGCCCATTTTATCAAGTTTTCTTGCGACTACATTTTGTAAAAATACAGTATCTATAAATTTTTTATACGACGTGACATGCACGTCTTTCGGGAAAATGGGAGGGGGAAAGCCGCGTTTACGAAAATTTTCGCAAAGGAAAACAGTGATAGACTAGGCGCAATTAAGCCATAGAAGAAGTTATAAGAGGATATGTATAAATTCAATTTATGCACGCGGGCATCTAGACTACAAAACTTTTCTATCTTCTGATAACCTGATTCCAGAATCATTTATGTGGAAATTTAAATCAGACATAATGCTATTTATCTATGAGCTGGTGAACAAACACTTACTTAACTACTTAATGTAAGTAGAGACTTTCAATAATAATTATTTCACATTATGAAAAACATGCGTATATTGTATATTTACTAATATCAAAAACATTAAATATGCGCTTCATTTCGCACGCGCGATCTTAAATAATACTTTTTCACTCGCACCATCCTATTACTCCATTTAATGAACGCTCAAAGAGGGGGTGTAGAGGACATGGTCGGGAACAGAATTTTTGACTTCAGTGCTGTATTTGGAGTAGTCAGGAGGTACACATACTAAATTTCCCCGAACCTATGAGGTGAGCGGAGTGCAGGGGGGGGGAGCACATAGGGGGGTCACTATTTTTCGTTTATATCCACGCTGGGCAATCAATTAATTTAAGACAAATATTTAACCTTAAAGTTCCGCAAGGTTCCAAGTGCCACAAGTTTTAAGTACATTGCTGTGCTTTTTAAAATCGTATTTTGTAATAAAAAGAAAATTAATTCAACTGCATATTACTGTGGGTACTGAAGTCAAATAACTCGAATGTCTTTTAGCATATTTACTTAAACTATATTCTATTACACCAACATTTTCTATTTGGCGTTTAGAACCCTCTGGTTCTCACCTCGCGAAATGCGATTTCAATAAATACTTTATTATACAATTACCTTCTCCTCAGGTCTCACAGTGTAAATACCCAATATATAGCTTATAAACAAAGATGTAATCCTTAAATAAAAGGAAAGTGCCAATATACGGTTTTCTTCCGGAATCTGTAAATTTGCTTGAAATTATTTAAATTGACCATTTCAAGATAAACTAACAAATAATAACTCATTTTAAAGAAACTTTAATGCTTTACAACTTTTGCTGTGAGGGCATTGTAGTAAAACTAAGGGTCGAAGCGAGAAAGACGTTTTTCAAAAATCTGCGATTTTCGCTATTAGCAATAAAAAAAAAATTGTAATAACACAGACTTGCAAAAAAGACAGTTTTCTTTTTCTTTGAACCCAAATAGGTGATTCTGAAAGTTGTTGGCGTGCTGAACACGAAGCCGTTGTCCGCTTTGCGCCATCACGTCACAATTTTGAGATCTTGGCTTAAAAGTGCTAAAAAGGCCATTTCTGCCTATATTCGTTCCCTAATAACTGAACAAAGACACGAGATTGGGTAAAACGGACTAGATCATCTTATTCAAAATCTTCAAAAACCAATAGTAACAATAAAGGAAACCCAGCTATAGATGGCGCAAACATTATTTTATTTCTGAGTTTGGCAAGAAATACTAGAATTTTTGTGGTGAGTATATATCCAAGTAAATCGGACCTAAATAGCTAATTCCATAGGATTTTAACGCGAACACAATGCCGTTACCCAGTTTACTCTATGAGGTTATGATTTTGAGGAAACATAACCTCAAAATGGATAAAATTATATTTTTAAAACAGTATAGAAAATATTATTCTATCCAGTTTAAAGTAATATTTTCTCAAAATACTGATCTTATAGAGTAAACTGGGTAACGGCGTTGGGTTCAGCGCGTCAAAATCCTATGGAATTAGCTATTGAGGTCCGATTTACTTGTATATATACTCACCACAAAAATTCTACTATTTCTTGCCAAACTCAGAAATACAATAATGTTTGCGCCATTTATGGTGATGTTTTTTTTATTGTTACTATTGGCTTTTAATGATCTTGGACAGCTGAATAAAATGGTCTGGTCCATTTCACCAAATCTCGTGCCGTTGTCCAGTTATTAGGGCACGAATATAGGCAGAAATAACCTTCTGAGCACTTTTAGATTAGGTTTTCTCAAAATTGTGACGCGATGACGCAAAACGGACAACGGCATCGTCTTCAGCACGTCAAAAAACTTCGGAATCACTTATTTAGGGTAAGAAAAAAACCTTGTGGGTCGGTATAATCATGTAGGAAATTTTATCATTATTAATTTTAAATACATAGAGTAATTTTTTTGTTGCGATGCAGTGTTTTGAGATATAAGTGTAGAACGAAAAAAGTGACTTTCTACGTACCCCCCTGTACCCTGCTTACCTTGTTGGTCCGTGGACTTTCAGCATGTTTATCTCCTAACTACTCCAAACACAGACTTGAAGTAAAAAATTCTATTTTCGACCATGTCCTCTACTGTTCATTGGCTGGGCTATATCGTCTGTCTCATATTTATAGTTATGAAAATCATTTGGCTTTTGAAGTATACGTTTCAAACAGTTAAACAAATGTTCTCTATAAATTAGAACCTGTATCAAGTATTTAAAATGTAAACAATTTAAACATTGTAATCAACAACCAACTTTGAAAGCGACTGTTATAATTTGAAACTCGCAGAAATACCTGGTAATTTTTGTTTTCAACTTTATATGATGTCAACATAAATATTCAAAAAAATCAAGTTACATCAAGTACTTAATTTGCAATACTTTTTACAAATTCGAATAGAAAATAACGACTTTTAAGTTACACCAGGAGATATACAAAATGTACTTCAATAGTCCTGGAGGGGGCTGGAACCTTCGGAGTGATGCTGCATCTGGAGACAGACTTTTCCACTGATATCAACATTCTTGAACACAACACTCACTCGAGCGCCCAACTACGTTGGATCAAAGGGAGGTGGTTAAAAAAAGTACATCTAAGAACATATCTGTAAATTGTCATGGTTCGATGAATTCAGCCAATTCTGCCAACTCTACCTAAAAACTTACGGTTTAACGAACTGTGAATTAATAACCAATAAACGGACTACTTGGGATCGGTCGTTTGTCACAATTTATACTATTCCTATTATATTTTCCTTTTTCTAAACTCTTTTGAAAGCTTATGAATTGAGAAATGTAAAAATTGATGAATAGTGAAACGGTTCGATCACAAATAGTCAACTTTATTGGTTATTTAGTCACGGTGCGTTGAACCATGACAGAGTTATTAGGTAGGAATGACAAAGGATTGGTTGACTTTGTCCAACCATTACAATATTTACTACAAATACTAACATATTCTTACTTAAGGATACTGGGTTTAATCATCTCCTGATGATGCTACCGTGATTAGCGAACACGTGTCGAGTTCTGTGTTCAAGAGTTTTGGTGTTTGTGGAAACTACTTCTTCAGGGGCTATTTCATTAATGTAATTTACTATAAAATACATCCCAAAGGACCTATCATGAGAAACTTGTTTTAAAAAAATGTTGTTGGTGGAATATTTGTTGCAGAATATTGTCAGATAGCTTTTAACTTTAAAACAATACTTTGCTCAAGAGCTCAGTTCTTTACCTGGATTTTTTTATCGGTAGTAGAACTTTTAATCGTGGTTAGCCCCAGACTTTATAATCGACAATATTATGTATTGTTGTCATGTTATTGAACTGTCTTACTAGTTTTTATTCATTGGAATTATGAATTTATTTAAAGTCTTACGAAAATACCGAATCCATTAATGGACAAGCAATCAAGTAAAAAAAAGTAAATAGTATGACCAGAAGATGCCTAAAATCTCCAATCAGTACATTATGATAGATATCAATAGATCCTTTACAAGAATTGTTTGCTACTGTAAATTAAAGATTGCATGAATCATCGGAAATTACTATTCTGTAACCTTTTTGTTTGTTTTTGGTTTAGCTAGTATATTTTTCGTCCCCTTAAATATCTTATTGTAAAACGCTAACTTATAAAGTTAAAATGAAATAGGGAAGATCGCATAACTGATGTATAAAATAAATGTGTTGCTACAAAATAACATTGGTTATGACCGTTATGATATGATATCCAAGACTCCCATCGAAAATGATCAACTTGTACATTTATTTTTAGTGTAGAAACATCCATGGCATTATAAAATGTAATTTAAGTAACCGTAACGACTGGAATATTATACATGTCATACATCTATAAAATATACAGGTAATATAGAACTGCAGTGTTTTTGTTAAATTGTGTTATTTATGTAGAGTGGACTATGACAAATGCTTACGTTATATTTATCTATTGTGTCTAAAAAGTATACGTTATACCTACTGTTTTATTCATCTTTTCCTTGGTCAACATATTCCGGTCTATGTAAATTTCACTTTGAAATTAAAAATTATTATGAGTGATAAAAATAAACTGTTGTTATATATCTACTTTATGATTCCCGTTTTTATTTTTAGACCAGTGATTCTACCAAAAAATAAATTAGCACGCCGATTTTTTTTTTTTTTTTGTAAAAATAGTACAAAAATTAGCCACATTACGGAAAAAATACCATTGATGTAATTCTTCCGCTGCTAAATTTGTTATTGCAAAATTACCGCAAAATTCGTAATTGTTATAAAATATAAAAAATATAACTTCAGATAGTAAAGACTCTGACATATAGCCTCCATTTCGAATTTTTCGAATATATTAATTACAAGTGTAGCAAGAGGGCCAAAACTAAAATCGTTGATATCTCGGCTTAAAATAGTCCAAACTGGGTTCACAAAAGGTGAAATTAACGGATTTTTTCCCGAAGAATCTAATGTAGTTTGAATCTCATTAAAATTTACAACCAAACCAAACCATGTAACTTCCCTCAAAAATCATGATAAGAAAGTACCTTAGTCCAAAATTATAAGCTAATTAAATTATTTTTGCAAAACGTCATATTTTGCAAAATTTTGTACTTATGATAAAACAGACACGAGTTGTCTATTTGGTAACCATTGAGGTGTATAGGGTTTTGAGCAATCTAACTGAAGAATTCGTATTGTTATGCAACTTTGAATACGGAACTCAGAATTTTAAAAAAATCTCCAATTTTTGCCATGTAAAAATAGTATTTATTATTGAAGCAACATGGAATCAATTTTCTTTAAAAGTACATGCATTCCCGAATAAAACGAGCTTTGGGAAGTTCAAATCGGATGATTAGAACGGAAGTTATAAAGAAAAAAACTTGAGTATTTTTCCCATAATGTGGCTAATTTTTTACTATTTTTACAAAAAACAATTGGCGTACTAACAGCAGCAACAATTTTATAAATTAAAGTCATTGGTCTATTTATTAAATCATATTCAAGGTTGCAAAATATTAAACTTGCAATTTTGTAGTATGCGTCTTTGTTATTATTTGTATTTATTTTTACACACGATGGACAGAAATGTAACACCTCTATGTTTCAAAATTAATTTCATTAATAGTGAATTTTTGCTTTTAGTTCTGTAAATTGCGTGGGAACAAATTATCCAGAGGATATTTGTGAGAAATAAGTAGTGTAATTAGTATATTTAAATTACTTGCATAACTTCTTCGCGACTAGACTGTATATTTTTTAGGCTTATACTTTGTATGAGTTGAACACTATTCATAGTCGACTCTATACTAATACAGGTTGCTTAATGTATGTAGCACCCAAGAATATCTGTTAATAATGTTTAAAATGTGAAATACTGCGTTTTTATAAAATATGTGTTAAATCAGAAATGTGTGTATTTAAAATATTTTTTCTGCAAAATTGTATCTAAATATATGTATTTGGATTATTTGGAATTATGTCTTAGTCATAGCACCATAATAATGATCGATATATTTGCAGTGATTTACTGAATTACATTCCCTGGTCACATTCAGAATGGTACCTCAGGTGAATTGTCTATGCTAATTGGAAATATTTTGTTGATTCATTTAAAGTTTCAGAAATTATCAAATTTGAGACTATGTATCATAAAACAGATACTTGGGTGTAATCATCTAAACGAAAAGACATATGTTACATGTCCCTATGTTATTAATTTTCTAAACTTGTCTGAAATAAACATTACTTACTTAATTATAAATATATTTTCAATTACAACACCTATTTAGATCTGTAAGATTCATTAATACGTGTAGATATTTTATTGTAACTGGAACCGTTATAACCTAGGAATCTTTGCTAGATTATTTTATCTCTAGTAATTATAGTTTGACTGTTGCATCGTGAAATGGTAATATTCAAGTAATTGCTATAATACTAAATAAAGATACTATTTTTATGTGAAATAATATCATCAAAAATATATATTTTTTGCCTTCCTCTATAAAACGATATAATAGGTTATAGTCAGACATATCACCCCCAATTGTAAAATATATCCATATTAAAGCTTAAAAGTAAAACACTCATGTGCAAGATATGAAAGGCGTCATATTTATCTAACGCAGATACTTTGTCATATTCAAGGTGCTTCAGGTGAGAACTTGGAAATTTTCTTCCAGAATCTCTAAAGGAAAACAATCAAGTCACAGTTTTGAGATACTCGAAACAGTGTTTACAATTTGAATCGAAATTGTGATATCCTTTTGCAAAAGAACTTTAGAAGTTGATGCGAAATTAGGGGTAGAATGCCCGTAGTAACGGAGTAATTCTAAAATGGTTCTAGAAAATTCATAATGCGGTCAAAATAATGTGTTTAGCTTGTGGATAATAAGGTGTCCCAGATAGGTGGCTACTATTTCAAACAATATAAAAAAATAATATTTCGCATTTTAACCGTTTTAAAAAAAAAATTAAAATGGAGGTTCTTAATTCGTTCCATCTCATGTTTTTTATGCTTGTTCAAATGTTTCTCTGAAGTGGTGTAAGCAATTCCTAGGGAAATGATTTTTATCCTATACAGTATAGATCGGCGGTGGTTCCATATTAGTTTGAAACAAGCTATGTCTAGTACAAGATGAGCAAATATTTTTTTCTATTCGAAAATTTTCAAGATTTTAGCGAAGTCGCCATGGATGAATGTCCTGGCAATTAGTAATTAGATATTCTCAGAAAAGCTGATACGGAATCTGATGTTAAAAGTTAAATATACAAAACGGCGAATCCAATAGGGCCGCCGTAGTTACATAATATTGGCAGATTTACATGAAATTGGAACACTAAAAAGGTGAAAAAAATCGGTAAAGGTATTTGCACAGAACTTCCCTCTTTATTTATACGGAACGGTCACTCTAAAAAATGATTAATTAACGAACAACATACGAGAATAATAATCGGAATATAGTTATTACTATTATTACAAAGAAAACGTGATGACTCTTGTTCGATAAAATATACAGAGTGGTCGTCCGACAACAAAAAATAAACATTAAATAAAAGGTGCAAAATATGGAAGGTTTGCGTAAATACCTTTACAAATTTCCACTATAATTATAATTGAATTATTTCTTCTTTCTGTATATTTTTCAAAAAACTATAATAAGTGTCCTCCTTGCCAATTGTGTTAACTATGTGATATGATTGCCATCTGTCTTCGCATTTTTACTTCCACAACCACATAGTGGAGTGAAAGTATATAGTAATCTTTAAAAAAAATCAATTCTTTTAAAAATAGGTTTGAAACATCATGAAACGTAGAAATTTGAGCGAAACAATTTTTTTTTTCATTATTTATTCTCTTTAGAAGTTTCACTCTGTATATTTTTCAGTGAAAGTCCTATTTCTTCGTTGGCAGTAGCGTCAACTACCTATCAAAAACTGTTTCCTGTCAAGTAGTTTTTTAGTTACAGCGCCGACAGACAAACTGACACACTGAATTGAAATACCTTTATTTTCATAATTTCTGAAACGTGAAAATCCGAAGAAATTTCAGAGAGTAATTTTTTCTCGAATACAATACCTCCGTCGGTGAGTGAGGGAAGTAAAAAATTACACACTCGTAGTGTGCTTTTCGTAATATTATTTAGTTGTTTGCTGTTTAACCCCTCAAATCTTAACTATTCTTATTTATTTTCTTGAAGCGGTACACTGTCTTGGCAGTGCTCGTCAAACGATTGTCAAAGATCAATCAAACTAGGTCATCTGTACCTGTAAATTTTAAGGGATACAAACAAAAGCACTATTGATTGATTGATTTTATTACCCAGAGTACGGTGGACATTGCTGCCACTTGCTGCCTGATATTCTTCATACCGCTGGACCAGCCGTATGCTGAATTGAATTTGGGATATGCTTCTTAGCAGTAGCGAGAGTCACATGACACATGATGTAGGTATATGGGAAGGAAAGTGTAAATGTTTGTGAGATGCTTCTTTTAAGTTTCCTTCTATCATCATCTCCTGGCTTCTTCTGTTTCTGAATCTAGCAGTATGTATTTTATTGATGTTTCAATATTGTACTCGTTTTTTACAGTTACTCGTTCTGTAGTAGGGAGATGTTTCAGGTGCCATTATTTGCTGTTTTGTTGTATCATTTAGCGAGCTTCCATTTTAGTTTGACAATGTGTGGGGTAAGGTATTCCCGTGATATTCTTATCCTCACGTACTTGGTATATTTTTTTAAATTATTTTATTTATTTAATATTTGTATTATCATCCTGGCGGAATTTAACTATTGCTATTCCACTTCAACTAAGACGCAGACACATATAAATCAATACAATAACCATTCCCTGCGACATTGCGATCTATTGCACTCAGAAGAGATAACAGCGACTAGATATGTTGTGCCTGAAAACAGAACAGCCAGAAGGAGTGAATGTCATTGGTTTCGCAGACGATACGGCCATAACAGTCGAGGCCCAAACTGAGGAACTGCTAAGAACAAAAGCAAACATAGCACTACACAGGATACAGCGAAATATCAGAGTCAAACAACTACAGCTCGCACAGGAGAAAACAGAGGTTCTAATACTCTATGGAGGGAGAAAGCTAAACGATTTTACTCTAGAATTAGGTGCAGAGAAGACTATCTATTCGAGTTGGCAGTACATATCGCACTCTCTCGACCGAAGCGATCCAAGTCATAACCTGAATAAAACCAATTGACATCATGGTTCAGAAACGTAGCAGGCTATACGAAGCAGGCAGTACGATGGGAGCTAGACACAGGAAAGGCGAGATGGACAAAGAGACTAATAAAAAACACAGATGCTTGGAACAAGTGGGGACATGGAGAAACGGATTATTACTTAACACAATTTCTTGGTAGACACGGGTGCTTTAACGCATACCTAAAAAGATTTGAACTCAAAATCTCGGAAAAGTGCTGGTTCTGCCAAGAGATAGATTCTCCAGAACATGCTTTCTTTGAATGCCAACATTGGATGAATTATAGGGAGGAGATGCACCAAAACATTGGCGAAACGGTGACGACGGACACCGTTATAGAGTTTATGTTGGCAAACGAAGAAAACTGGCGGACAATCCATACATATATAAAGAAAGTATTAAAAAAAAAGGAGACTCATAAAAGGAATATTAAGCAAGTAAGGCGAGAAAATAGAAACAGGGAATAAGAGTAAACAGAAACACCAAGTCTGATTTGATGTAATGCAACTCGGTTCCAAATTAGATGTGGTAAGTTGAAGGAGGGGCTTTAGTTGGTAGGTCTTCTACTGAATGCCAGCATTGGATGAATTATAGGGAGGAGATGCACCAAAACATTGGCGAAACAGTGACGACGGACAACGTTATAGAATTGATGTTGGCAAACGAGGAAAACTGGCGGACAATCCATGCATATATAAAGTATTAAAAGAAAAGCAGACACATAAAAGGAGCATTAAGCAAGGCGAGAAAATAGAAACGGCGAATAAGAAGTAAACGGAAACACCAAGTCTAATTTGATGTAATGCAATGTGATTCCAAATTAGATGTGGTAGACTGGTGGAGGGGTTTTAGTTGGTAGGTCTTCCCCTGAAGGAATCCAGTTTATTTTCTTTCTTTGATTTCCCACACTAGTTCTTGATCTCTGCACTTACTCTTTCATCCTTCTTGCAAATCAACTTGTTGTTATTCACTGAAGATAAGCTTATAGTTAGAGAGCCGGCTGTATAGATTTCCTATGAATAAGATACATGAAAAACTTTGTATTAGTGAGTGAGTACTACCACAGACCTACAAGGATCCACTTTCCATATAAGACAATTTTGCCATTAAATTTTACCGGAAGTGACGTCAAAATGGGAGGATGCGGACAAATAAGAATAGGCCGCCTATTTTTTTAATAACTAGGAGGCTCGTACTTTAACTTAAAAACGGGCAGGGCAAATAAGAATAGGCCGCCTATTTTTTTTAATAACTAGAAGGCTCGTACTTCTAAATTAAAAACCTGGCACCCCACTATAATCTCATTGTATAACTTAAAACCTACATTTTGACGTAAGTTTTATTCATGTATTCGATGACACAAAAAATCTGGACCGGAAGTGACGTCATAATTCCATGACGCGGGCAAAATTTGCAAAAATGCAAAGTGGAATGTACAAAGATAATGAAAAAACTGTCCACGGGTCTACATATAGCTTCACTTGGAAGATTGATTAATTTCTTTCTGATGCAGTCTTATAGAGCATAAATAATTTTGTTGGATGTATAAACTCGTTTTATAAGTATTCCTATAGGAAGTAGTCCAGCGGTGTCAAATCTGGGAATTTTGGAGCAACTCAACAGTACCCTCTTCATTAATTCAATGATTTATGAAAAAAAGTATACATAACTTTAACTCTAACTCTAAAATATGAAGAAACGTCATTTTGCTGAAACCACAGTTTTGCATAAGGATGACCGCATATACTTTTTGGGAAATAGGACTGTTAACACAGGTATCATATCATCAAAACTACGATGTTAAACTGTGATATTTTCATGCAAATATAATAGTTCCACAGCTCAATTATGAATTGCGCCCACATTAACTTTTTGAGAATGCAGAATGCATGCCTCAAATATACAATGTGGATTTTGTTGAAGAAAGATATTAATGTCTATTAACAACCCCATTAAAATAATATGTCATCGCATCACAAAAGATAAAAGTTCTCTATCTATTGTTTGTAAAACTGAATAGGTATGTCATAATCATCTTCCAACAACTCTTGCAGAAGGTGAATTTTATAAAAAAAAATATTTTTCGCTTTTAGGAAACCTCTGCACAGAACGAGGATAGTTCTTTTGAATGAAACTTGCGGATTCTTAGCAACAGATTCTAGCAGGTGATTTATCTGCACTTGGAGCATCTGGCCGATCAGCACGATACACGTTTTACCCACTGAACTCTAATATAAAGTTCAGGGGTTTCACTTACATTTTTCACTATACCATGTTATTCGAAGTTATAAATCATCCTACCTACAGTTGTTGATTGCGAAAGGTTCTCTACTTTATCCCCACCTCGTAACAACAGACAGTTTATAACGATACGCTTTTGAAAATACTATTTTTTTAACAGCACAAACTAGACGAGGCAACTTAAAGTATTCAAGATACTGATGTTATTTGCAATTTAATTGCCTAGTAAGCAATTTGTAGAAAGTAATGAAAATCTCTGCACAGAAAGACACAAAACCTGTAAGTTTAATGACTTACTATGTGCAGAGACGTTCAACTAATAATACATTCATACATTCCTTTTACTTCGACATCCACTTAGTGGATTGGAGTATAGTAATCGTAAAAAAATTTCAATACATTTTTTTCTTGAAATAGGTTTAGAATGTCATGAATCGTCGAGATTTTAAATTTGAGCAAAAAAAAAAGTTCTGTCCGTCGGTCCTGTCTGTCTGTAACTTTTTTTGTTCGCACGTTTTCTCCGGCACTGTTTAAGATATTGAACATATCCGGTGAAGCGTTGGGGGTAAATAGAGGGAAATAAGTGAAGCAAGCTGGTAAGAGTACAGACATTAGAGTGTATGTACTAGAAGCCAAGGCCTCAAAATTTTTTATATTTTTCATCTCCGCCACCACCACCACCCACTCCATTATTAAAGGGGTTGATAAAATAAAATTGAGTTGTTCACTTGGAATTTGGTATACGTATATATTATAATGACATCAGGAATTAGATTATATTTCGGGATTATTCTGTTGAAGGGTTGTGGGTTATATAGGGGTGAACAGGGGAAAATAAGTAAAGCAAGCTGGTAAGAGTACCAAAATTTAAAATTTGGTGTAAATACTAGAAGCCAAGGCCTCAAATTTTTTTATGTTTTCCATCCCCTCACCACCCCCCACTCCATTACTAAAGGGGTTGATAAAATCAAATTAAGACGTTCACTTAAAATTTTGTATACGTATATATTATAATGATATCAGAAACTAGATTTTATTTTGGGATTATTCCGTTGAAGGGTTGGGGGTTAAATAGGGATGAACAGGGGAAAATAAGTGAAGCAAGCTGGTAAGAGTACAGAAACTTGAAATTCAGTGTATAGACTAGAAGCCAAGGCCACAGATTTTTTTATAATATTTTTCAACCCCCCCACTACCCCTTCTCCATTATTGAAGGGGTTGATAAAATAAAATTGAGATATTCATTTGAAATTTGATATAAGTATGTATGATGACGACATCTGGCACTGGATTGTATTTTGAGGTGATTACGATAAAGGGCTGGGGGTTTAATAGGGGCAAATAGGGCAAAATAATTAAAGCAAGCTGGTAAAAGTACAGAAATTTGGGATTAGGTTTATATACTAGAAGCAAAGGACTCCAGTTTCTTTATAATATTTTTCATTTCCCCCCAGCACCCCCACTCCCTCATTAAAAGAGTTGATAAGATTAAATTGAGATTATCACTTGAAATTTTGTACACGTATATATTATAATGAGATCTCGAACTGGATTAATTTTTTAACATATCCGGTGAAGGGTTGGGGGATCAATAGGGGTAAATATCGGGAAATAAGTAAAGCAAGTTGGTAAGATACAGAAACTTGAAATTTGGTGTGTGTTCTAGAAGCCAAGGTCTCAAAATTGTTTATCATATTTTCTATCCCGCAACCACCCCCCACTCCATTATTAAAGAGATTGATAAAATAAAATTGTGATATTCACTTGAAATTTGGTATACATATATATTATAATGACATCAGGAACTGGATTATATTTTGGGATTATTCGGTTGAAGGGTTGGGGGTTAAATAGGGATGAACAGGGGAAAATAAGTGAAGCAAGCTGGTAAGCGTACAGAAACTTGAAATTCAGTGTATATACTAGAAGCCAAGGCCACAGATTTTTTTATAATATTTTTCAACCCCCCACTACCTCTTCTCCATTATTGAAGGGGTTGATAAAATAAAATTGAGATATTCATTTGAAATTTGATATAAGTATGTATGATGACGACATCTGGCACTGGATTATATTTTGAGGTGATTCCGATTAAGGGATGGGGGTTAAATAGGGGAAAATAAGTTGGTATACATATATATTATAATGACATCAGGAACTGGATTATATTTTGGGATTATTCCATTGAAGGGGTGGGGGTATCATATGTTAATTTGAAAAAAATGAACAAGGGTAACACTTGAACACTTGAAAATAATTTGCGTTCTTTTATCACTCTGTAGAATAATATTAATTTTACGCGTGACTTTTTGGATAATTCTACAAGCTATTAACTCGTTCACTTAGGAACTGATCTTACGAACAAAAATAATAAGAAAAATTCCTAACATGTGGTGGAAAATGCGTCCTAAGAGAACTACGCCCCTCTAACAATGGCTTGACTAGTGATTTTTACTATTATCTCGGAAACACCGTAGCATATAATCGCATCAAAATACTCCTGCAAAGTGTATTTTTGTTAACACATAAGCCGACTCGAATATTCATAACACGCATTACTAAACAAAGTCGTAATATCTTGTTTAAATTATTTTTAAGCGACTTTAAAATTTCTTAAAAGGGGAAGAGTTCTCAGTTTGACCCATATGCATATATTTTGACAGTCAGTCAGGTTTCTATGGAAATCATTTGCAAACTGTAGAGTATGGCTCGACAGTGGTCTCGTATTAGTTTCATCAAGCTCTGTCTAGTATAAGATGACAAGAAATCGAAAGAAACTGTTCTCTGTTCTAGAATTTTGAGTAGTTTTGGTGAGGGCATCGGATAAAATCGTGTACTTAGGTATTTTCGGAGTAGATGACACTGAATCTGAAAGTTGAGTCCAAAGAAGCTGTCATAAATAATCTCATCTCTCAGGATTTACCTGAGTAGATGTATCATATCAATGTGTTTCAAGGTGAAATTTTACTAAATTTCGAAAAAGAAATTTTTTGTTTTTTATGTTTTTGAAACCTTGTTTAACTTACAAAGTTTCAATTTGTTACATAACTTGGGCACATTATAGCCCTTAATTAACACTAAGCTTGAAATTAGTTGAAATACTGCAAGGCATTTATGGAAAGTTGATCAACCATGTGTCATGAATTTATTCATCATAGACTTTTTATTAATATTTTTTTATGATAATTGACAGTTTCTGAGAAAAATTGCCTTTTACATAAATTATTCAAAAAAATTAATGGAGGGATATACCTTTCCGGTCCAACTTTAATGGAACAGTAATGGCCCCGTCAGGGGTTTTGAGATGGGATAAAATAATCCTTATGTAAAGCTTTGCACAAAAGTATGTCTTTGCTAGTAGAGAAGTTAAAAAAATGTTTTTCGCTATCGCGGTACCTACAACATTAAACAAAATAGTCAAGCTCTCTCAGAAAGCTCTTTTAATTCGTCTTAAAACATGCAAAATATAAATAAAAGACGTGGCTACAATAAGAGTACCTACGAATTTCTACACAAGAAACATACTCACAAAAAATTTCGAATGTAATCATTTTTGCGTAAAATAAGAATCAAAGTTATGGAGTTGGACGCCAGTGCGCTAACGCAAAAATTAACCATTTTTTCGTGCGTATCGGCAAAGGAGCTTTAATAATATTGAGAAGAAATCGGATTGTAATGGAAAAAAACTATTTAAAAAATAGCGAAGCTTGGATAAAATACTCCTTTTATGAAATTTTGCATATAAGTAAGTTTTGGCAATAGTAAAGACATAAAGAAAATTTCAGACTATCGTGGTTGCAACGTAACACAAACTGGTGACAAACTTCCAAAAATGTATTTTTCAAAAATTGTAGAAGTGATAATTGAAAATCAGAAAATTCTATATAAAAATGCCCATACAAATCATATCGCAGATGCAACCATTTTCGCGTAAAGGATATTAAAATTTGAATGTGAAGGATAGTTCTAAGGCATCAGCTGGGGGTCAGTAATAAGTTGAGATAACTCATTATCTGGGTGATCTGTAAGTATCCTGTGTCGCTGAATACAAATTCCTAGGTCATTTTACCTAATATTGGACCAATGTTTAGTTATTAACCATTTTTGCAGATTTATTTGTTTCTGAAAACTTATCACTCATTGCCTCATCATTCACTCCTTTCTAATAATTAGTGTAAAATATTGTACAATATTAAGCATCTGATTCTATGAAAAAGGTTTATATAAAAAAACCGGTACAAGTGTGAGTAGTATTTACGCAATTAGTGTTCTGTACCACCTCGTTCTACTGTGTAGTTCCACATAATCTTGAGGAATATATTATGTTTTATCCGCCTACCAGAGATGAAAACCACGACTTGGTCATTATGTGTAATTAGTACAATCAACCAAATAGAATAAATGTTTGAAGATGGTGCCTTTATACCTAATGATTTGTTCAACTACTGCGGACCTCTCATAAACGAACTCTACGACCCTAATCTACCGCATTCATATATATTTACAATAGTACAATGCAACTTACAAATATTTGCGGCTGCGCTGCTATAATACGTGGAGATAATGTTTCCAAATTTAAGCATAATATTTTAAATTTAAGACTCATGGTAGCTCGTGTATAATTAATACAATCCGAGTGCTTTCATTTCTTTGAATTACGTACTTACGAATTTAGGAAATTCGTAAATCCGTACGCCCCTGGCTCTACTGCCTACACTTATTGGCTCCACTGTAGATTTGTACATATATTGTGCCGCAAAGCAAAGTTTGTGGTCTGATTTTCTTTTTATGTAACAAAAGAATTATCTAAGCTGAGAATTGAATTAATTTACACCTTATTCCCAATGTTCATGGTTTTTTTCAGATTTCTCTGGTCGATACTTTTGAAGATAGTGTGGGGATACAGCAATTTTTATGCGCTTTTTTGGAAATGTATGAAAATCTACATGAAGGGAACAAATTATATGTTTGAATTCGTACTTTAACAAGCCTTCATTTGGCACCCCATATGATGCCCTTGAATTTTTGTTCGTATTTTCTCATATTACCCCCGAAATTAATCCCCAAAATTCCACTTTTAATACTTCACATTTGACGAACGGAGAGATCAACAGACACCAAGGTGGTTTCATAAATGTTCCGTTTTGCCAAGGACGCACGGTAAAAATTATATAACTTACAAGTTCAACGATAATTCAATGCCAATAATGTCCATGACCATCTTCTATTCCAGCATTTTCTTTTTCTTCATCTACTTCACTCAAAATAGTATGGAAATTAGTGCTTTCTTCAATATGACAGAAGCCACACCAACAGAATTGCAATAAAACCTAGCCTCTCTGCAACTGCAAGCCTTCCCACTCATAAATATGGGTAAATAGGAAAAACTGAGTAAAGCAAGCTAGCAAGGCTCCAGAAACTTGGGATTTGATCTAAATACTAGAAACCAAGCCTTCAAATTTTTTATGACAACTGCCAACCCCACTACCATTATTAAAGGGACTAACAAAATAAAATTGAGATGTTCACTTGAAATTTGGTACACGTATTATTCACGTTCTAATACTATAATGACATCTGGAACTAGACTATATTTTGAGCTGATTGCGTTGAAGAGTTGGGGGGTTAATAAGGGTAAATAGTGGAAAAAAGTAAAGCAAGCTAGTTAGAGTCCGGAAACTTTGGATTTTATCTATATCCGAATGGTCAAGGCCTTAATTTTAAGACATCTGCCCCCACCCCAACACCTCCACTCCATTATTAAAGAATTTAACAAAATAAAATTAATACATTGACTTGAAATTTGCTACGCGTGTGTGTTATATTTTGAGCTTATTCCGCTGAAGGTATGGGGGACAAATAGGTGTAAATAGGGGTAAATAAGTAAAGCAAGCTAGGAAAAGGACAGAAACTTGGAATTTGGTGAATATACTAAAAGCCAAGGTCCCAATTTTTGTATAACATCTACCAAATAACAAGATAAAATTGTGATTTAGTGTATGTATGAGATCAAAAGTTCTTAAAAAATTTCTTAGCATCAGCCACCCTCATTGCCAACTCGGAGTAGATTATTTCAAATATTATATTATAAAAAGCGAAGATTTTGGTACTAGGCTCATACCTATATCATTATAAATCGTACAGAAATACATTTGCCCACAGATTAACCTGTAAACATACAATAAATCTAAATATTGTAAATCACAGTCGTCCCGTCACATCCAACATCTCCACTCCATTATTAACAGAGTCGAAAAAATAAAATTGTGATTTTACCTGTGTATAAGAAAAAGATTTCTCAAAACATTTTTTGGTATCAGGTACCTCTGTTATCACCATGGGGCAGACGATTTCAAATGTTATAATATTAAAATTTTATGTACAATTATTTCCGCACATTCGGGTGCAAATATAGTATCGGGACGTTTTCTTTTAAAGAGTCTTGGATGGGAAACTTGGATGTGGAAGTAGTGCTTCCTTAGGCAGCGGTTTTCGATACAGCTTTTGCAAAATAAATATACCTGTATTCATCAATAGATTTGATTTTGTTTGGAGCATTACAAACTAGCAATTTCTTTTAAATTCCATCGTTACTTGTATTAGTATCTTCGATCCTCAACAGCTTTTTCAACGACTGATGTATATACTAAACTTGATTTTTCGTGCTTTTCGTCCTTTCGGCGACATTCCATTCCTGTTGCTCATGAATTATAATGAAACAATGAACATTACTAATTTGAAGTAGATGTCTTTAGCTTGAATTTTCACTTTTGTGTTCATCACTTTAGAGCATATTGAAATCAAAATTTTATAAACCATGGAATTCACGAAAATGACAAAAATGTAAAATCAACTCATTTTCTGTCCAGAATATTTTTTAAACGTTTCTAAATAGATACCGTGATATTGAAATGTAACATATAAAGATTCCAAACCCAAGGGGAATTGGTACATTGACGAATATATTTCAAAACATAGATGAAGTAATGGAGTAGGCTTTAAGAATCACAAAAAAGAAGAGTTTTTTAATGAAAGTTGCACTTTTTCCCTTTATATTTCTATCACGATCCGATTATTTATTTAATAGTTATTAAAGTTTTTTCTTATTTTACGCAAAACCGGTTACATGGACGAAGTATTTTGCGTTTTTACTTTCCTCGCACACTAAAGGGAAGTATTGTATTCGTCCACTCCACTGCATGGATGTGGAAGTAATTAAGTTCCAGTTCCCAAATTCCTCTTTCGAGTCACGTAAAAAACTGTTTTGCCTTAGTGATTTCCTTTTGATTAAAGGTTATATAACAATTATTTTAATTTAAAACATCGGTAAGTTATTTACGCAGAACTTCCCTCTTGATTTATACAGGATGGTCACTCTATAAAATTATTAATTAAAGGGCGACATAAGAGAATAATAAACGGAATGTAGTTATCACTATTGCTACAAAAAACCTGATAACTAAAAATATTGAGTGGTCATCCGACAGAGAATAATAAATAATGGATAAAAGGTGCTAGTTATAGAAGGTTTGTGTAAATACCTTTACAAAATTTCCACCACAGTTGAATTATTTCTTAGGATGACCACCCTGTATGTTTTTCATTAAACGTATAATAGGTGTCTTCCTTGCCAATTGTGCTAACTATGCGCCAAATATTATTACCGTTTGTCACATTTTTTCATTATCTATTCTGTTTAGAAAGTCCACCCTGTATATTTTCCAGTGGAACTCTAACCATTTCTTCCTTGGCAGTAACATCAACTATCTGCCAAATTTGACTGTTCCCTGCCAAGTAATTTATTAGATATAGCGCCAGCAGACAGAAAAAAGCAACAGACAGACAGATGGAATTGAAAGATTTTCGTTTTCGTAATTTACATGGTCTGTAACGTGAAAATCCGAAGAAATCTCGGAGGATAATTTTTTCATGAATACAATTAATACTTCCCTTCAGTATTTTAATTTTAAGTCAAAGTCAAAGAGGCATTTATTAACTTTGCAAAACCGTGTTGAGACGCTTCTCACCTGTAGTACTTGTCTGTGAAGAATAGCCCTTTCTCCAAATATCAATATATTTATTTATTTCACCAAAAAATTACCGGATAAAATTATTAATTATACAAAAATGAATCGAAGAACATTCTCATTCTTATAGATTTTTGAAAAATAATGACTAAATTATGCAAATAGAAGTATTTGGATAAAGTAATTTGGATACAATTATCTGGATAAAAAAAGTTAAAGAATTCGATACGGATAATAATTATTATAAGTTCGGACGTTCATTTACAAAATGTATACGCTTATCCACTTGAATCGATACTTAAATATTACCAACTAATATCATTTGGTAGGGCAAGTTTATTTCGGTAGGTTAATAAAAAGCACAACGAAACTTTCAGGGTTTCTTGTAAAACTCTTGGATGTATATAACAATATATTAAAGATTAAAGTCATCAATTATAGCAAAGTAATCAAAACGATCATTAACTTTTGATGTAAGAATATTAACTTTTATGTTTATATTATTATATTTATTATAATATTTACAGGGGTTGAGTTGTGTTTGACCTTTAGGAATTATTCGTGCGCTTATTTATCGGCTTGGTAATGTGCCAGAAATAAATTCGTGTCCTACTCTCACGTTGAGATCTCCGAAGAAGGAGCTTTTTATGATTTGATTCCTCTATACATGGGAATCTCTACCTGGCCTGAACATGGCGTTCAAAATTAATTGTACTAAGCATAAATATGTGAAATTAAAAGACGTATCTATCTATTAATTGTTAGATATTAAATAGAGCTTAATACATTCTCAAAATCCATAGATGTAAATTTTGGGGTAAATCTAATAGGCAATAGAACTACCAGCTACTTCTTGTCTGTATCTCTTTGTTTTTGATATAATAATATTATGTTTCTGATTCAGCCACGTGAAAACATGTTAAAAATACAAAAAATGCGGAGTCAATTCGCTACGATTGCTTTTCTCAATTTTTGCGCTTCTTTGAAGCAATACATCAAGACAATAGATATTAACTTGATTTATTTTCAACGCTCCCTAAATCAATTCCCATAATTTAAAAATGGTTAACACTAATCAGCAAACACCTAAGGTAACAAAATTGCCCAATTAACAACACTTTTGTAAACACATTCGTAACTTCGTTCGTTTCACATCAAGAGGTCCCTCGTGATATTATTGCTGAATAAATTTATATCTGACATCTATATATTTAGACGGTTGCTGGGGCTCAGGGTTCTTCACCAATCGAATGGCACTTTCCTTATCGATTTACAAAACTGAAACAGACGTCAATTGACATATTTCATTCAATAACCTTATAAACCACCCTACTTCCTGCGTCGCTTGAGTGGCAGCCCCAGTGGTTGAATTTCTAGTTGCGACATCGTCTACATCCGTAAAAGCTTCAAGAATACCACTCTTATGTTCAAGCTAATACAAAATTCCCCGATGAAGAGTACCAAGGGGTACTCTTATCTCATTATTCTTTTTAACGAGATCCATTGTTTATTCTGAGGTTTACTTAAAAATTGTGACAAATAATTAACAGCAGGCCTTGAGACATTAGTTAAGTACAATAGACTCCCAATAGCTCCACGATATGGAACATTAATAAGGAGTTGACACGGAATTGGGTGTATCATGTTAAATTTCTCTTAAAATAAAAATAATAAAATGATTTTCCTAATCGTCGAACCCTCAACAACTTTCAGAATAACTATAGCACTATAAATTAAGAAATTTGGACGTGTAAGTAGTGACAGAGAATGAATGCTGTCGTTTTTAAGCAGTAAACCAGCTAACCATTACACTCTTCGCCGATGTACTGCACTTCTATATAATTGTTGCACATTCTGTAGGATACTCTTTGCAATTTTTGTTGTAAATAATATTAGTTTACAGATATCACGTGCACTGTTGGTTAAATATATTTTTTTAATTTTACACTTATCGTTTACAAACATAGAGAGAATGCGGTTGACGCGCGTTCACGGATAGCAACTAGCGTAAATCTACATAAGGTAAGGTGAAATCCGCCTATGAGCTTTTCAATGTTTCGTGACGTACTTTCTTCCAGTTGCCTACCGCATAAACAAGTGGAAGCGTCACTTTAGCGCTAAGCTCATTTCGGTTTCATTTGGTTTTTCTCGAGCGCCACCTTTACAATTTAAGTGTGGCAAAGGTCCCACACTAGCCTCTTAACACAGCCTGTTGCAGTACGGCTGGGATAGCTTTAGTGAAGAAACGGATATGTCCAGGGGTCAATACGACATATTGGATTTTCATTCGCATTCGACAGTAAAACGCATAATTCGGTAAGTAACTAAGTTTATTAAATATACTAACAATAGACAACAACACTAAGAACGGTCAAGTACCTAAAATACTCATACATAATTCATCATAAATAGAATAAAACTTAAGATATATCATTCTACTTAATAACATGCAAAGCTACGAGAACGAGGTACTAGGCGGGAAGAAGTAGATAGAGAAGATTTTTAAATTATCGTATTTTTAGAATTATTCATCGTACAGAAATAAACAAAAAAACAAAATGCTTGTTAATTTCATAATCTTATTTTTGTACTATACCACTTTTTCCATAAATGTAAGACTTTTGAGTTCTTTACGAAAAACAGTCTTATTGTACCATTTTTTTAAAGCTAAAATCGTAATATTCAAATCGTTATAAAATATAAATTTTCATGAATCATTGTAAAGCACCCTTTTCTCTTACAATATGATTTTATATCAGATTCGGTTGTTACTAATTTACTTTTTTGCCCATTCCTCTAGAGGGGGTGGGAGGGTGGCAACCAACCCCAAGTAAAAAGCGGCAATGGAAAAAGATCATGAAAATCCATTCATTATAACTGGCTTCCGAAGTAAAAACCTAATTTCACACGACTTATTTTAAATTATCACTTTTACACACTTATTCCAGTAGAATAGTTTTACCTTGTTAATGTAAAAACTGATGAAAACGGCAGCTATCTTGGCTGCTCCCTAATAATACTGCGTGGACGGTCGAAACGAAATCAAATTAAAATATGTCTCAATTAAATATTTGAGCTAGGTCGGCCAGCGCCGTTAGTGTCTATTTTTGTAATTATTTACTAATATTTCAGGTAATCTTCTCACAGCCGGGTTTATTACACTTTTCTACAGAAAGTGGAATCCTGCATCGCGGTTATACTATTTAATATATAAAAAATCTATAATCGCAGTTCGCAATACATTTGAGTTTCTCTATTGCACACATGTTGGCGGTAAAATAAATTTGAATAGTTTGACGGGCTACTGCCTAAACTAATTATCGCGGACACGGTTTTATCCTGAATAAAATGATTCAAAACAAATAAATTCGTATTAGACCGGTAGCACGGGAAAGATTCTGGTGAACAATTAGCTAACGTCTGCGTCTCATGGAGACCTTTCTTAAGCACGTAAAATCGATTACGAGATATTTTTTATCATTGCCACTGGCGCAAAACAATTTTTAATTCATTTTTTATTTTGTAAAATAAACGCATCATTTTTATCAATTAGTTCACGTCTGCGATGTTAATGTTAGTTTACATTAGGAAAAAAAAGTGACGGGAAGCGTAATCGCAGACGTGTAGGTGGCGCACTAGTCTTTGAAATCGGCAATCTCATTTGTATCGAAAATCGGCTTTTAAAAACAATCGGTTCACGTCTGCGAAAGGCGTCACCCGTTATATAATGTCTTTTTAAGTACTTGAATAGTCTCCCAGACGATTTGGCTGTGTATGTGATATTTTTATACATTTTCGATTATGTTGTCGATTCCGGTAACTTTGTACAATAAGCTCACTTTTCACACAAATAGATATTAAAAAATTTTGATATACCGATACTTATGGACGCATTCGCAGACGTTGCGCGTGTGTATAAGTGTAAGTAAAGAAAAAATTAATTTGTAAAAAACATTTTTTACCGATCAACTCACGTCTGCGAATAACTTGTTTGTTGCTATAATGGTATAACAATATTCAAATATTTTTCACAGACGTTTAGCGTCCGCATAAATATTTTTAACATTAAGATTAAGAACTTTGAAATCCATATACACAGTGGAACGATCAGTTCACGTCTGTGTGCAAGCCGCGTTAATAATTGATTTCTGCTTACTCATAGTGAATTTTGCAGACGAATACTACTTGCATATATTTCAATAAAATTAATGTATCAGGTGCTCACCAACGTTCCGCACGTTATCATTTTAGCTAGTGTATTCTATGGGTCTTGCTTTGTCATGAAATGTATTATAATTACTATGTATACCTATATAAATATATGAATTGTGTGTAAATACCGTCTACACTACACATTAATAGTTTGAAATGTCTGTGTAAAACATATACCGAAGAATTCGTAGTCTCTTGCCCAATTTCAATGAGAGGACCCGTTATACTCCTACCACTGATCGTTGAAACGTATTCCCTCGATCCGGTACTGGCGGTACTGCTCCTTCTTGGTGATGTCATTTTTCCTATTAGTTTTCGAGCGTGCTAGGTTCAAAGAGTTTAACAAATAGAGGAGACAAGCTCCATAAAGGCGAGTTCATATGCCGGCTTTTAGCGTTTTTGCTTTTGGCGTATCGTTTTCTGATTGGTTCTTGAGCGAAAGAGCGCTGTTCAAGGTCAGTGAGCAAGAAGTCGAAATCGTTTCAACTTTTTTTGTAAATACGCGCAGTTTTCTGTTTCTTAACCTTACTTCTGTCACGTTTTGTTTGCATTGTCAAATGTGAATAACCTCTCGTTGTGGCGATTAGGTATTTAAGTCGTTGATTAGGCCAAAAAGGATTAGATTTGGCGCATTCTGAACAAATTTGTATATTTTTCTTTATTTGCTAAATTCATTTCAACTATTGGAGAGTCAGTGAAGCTTACTTCTTCCAAAAAATTGGCATCCCAAAATTTTCTTGTATTACGTTTAACGTGGTCTTTATAATAATAATAAAGTACAGTCACCTTTAATATATATTTTTTTAATTCAAATAAAGGAATCTTCCGAATTTCCATAATAAAAAAGAATAAACATAATAATATGAGATTAGGTTAATGATATAATATTTGATCTGTGGGTTAATGATTTCGTTGCTCAAATTTTATAACCAGCATGTGAACAGTGCGCGCTCTCTATTCTTACTTTCCGCGATGCGCGAAAGCTCACATCTGAACCCACCTTAAGCGTAACGTATAAGCAGCGCCTTCCATCGAATTAGCAGCATTGCGGGAGCGTTGAATTTGAATTAAAAAAAAAAAAAAACAATTACAATACATGACTTACTTCGGTTTTACTGTCACAATTTTCATTATCATATACGTATTTATTGATTAGTACAAGTTTTTTGTCTTATATGTGTGGAAAGTCTAATATAATTAGATGCAAGTTAACAACAATAATTTACTAAGTGTACCACTGTTGATTAATGGTGATTTTTCTGCACAAATGGACATTTTTTCTGGTAACACCCTGTAAAATATACTAATATTGGGCTACCTAACTTAACTTGTTTATATTTACTTACCTGTCTGCTCTGCTAGCATCCCATTTTGCCACCCACCGCCCTTCTTCCCTCCCGAATAATCTCAATTCAATGCCCAAAAGTTTTTATTTTTTATAACCATTCAATGATTTTAAGCAGTCAAAACTTAAAACTATTGACCTACCCCTTGCCGCCCCCGTAAACTTAGAATACCCGGACAATTTTTGTTCGATACACAAAGGTCCAATCCACACAACGTCACTCAAAGCATCCCGATTGACCACCCTAATTTTCTTATATCGCACTTAAACCTCGGCATAATTTTATTAAAATAGTCAAAACGCAGACCTTCACCTTCACCTCCCCCTTGCCGCCCCCGTAAACTTAGAATGCCCGTATAACTTGTATTCGATACACAGAGGTCCAACCTACACAACGCCACTCAAATCACTCCGATCGGATCACCCCTGCGTCCAGCGATGACGCCCGAACATTTCCGATGTTAAAATACTTTATTAAGAGTTGTATTTCAATGAGACTTATTAAAGTATTTTGTCAACTTTAACTTCAATAAAATTAAACATGTGCATGTGTTTACATGAAAGTTATTGTCGAAACGTTAATACACACATACAAGCAAACTGACTATAGTTCTCAATTAATTGATTTTAATACGTATAATTACAAACGTTTTTAAGGAAGGAAGGAAGTGTTCGACTAATCTTAAGCTCCGCGTACGATAAAATAATTGCAAAATAATGAAGCAAATACAAGCAATTTTTTTTACCAACAGATGAGGACGACAATATAATCTCTGTGGATGAGGATGAGGAGAGCTGTGTTGAACTGGATGATGATGATGACGATGACGACGATGAATGAATGTTTTACTTGCGTTCAAGAGAATTTACAAATACATGTTTTTTTTTTTGTAATGCAGATATCTTTGGTTTTTAACACCCATCGTGGCCTAATCGTTTATTTTACAAAATCCTGGCGACAATGAAAATGCTTTCAACAAGTGACGTGGGTGTTGCCGCGTCCATCCCCCCTTTTCTTTACCACACTTCAGAATAATTGGTTTTTTCTTGCCATTGTCACGGTAGTAAATAGTTAAATGTTTGTTTGACCGACTATAAAATCAAACTCTTTCTTTGAAAGTATTATTTTTAAGCGACCGCAAATAAAATTCATGCGATCGTACTCATATAAGCAACTGCACAATATACACATCTGCGAATAATCTCGTGGCCTAAAAGTGATGTATTTTGCATAAAAAACCATTCGCAGATGTAAACTAATTGTTAAAAAAAAAAAAAAAATCACAAAGTAAAAGCGTACAGACAAACGTCTGGGCTTGTTCTACGCGTCTGGGAATAATTTGATACAACAGTTTGAGCTCAAAGTTTTTGATAATGCACTTCGCAGACGTTAGCCAATCGTACAAAATTATCGGAATCGGTAGCATAATCGAAAATGTATAAAAATATCACATACACAGCCAAATCGTCTGGGAGACTGTTCAAGTACTTAAAAAGACAATATATAACGGGTGACGCCTTTCGCAGACGTAAACCGATTGTTTTTAAAAGCCGATTTTCGATACAAAAGCGATTGTCGATTTCAAAGAGTAGTGCGCCACCTACACGTCTGCGATTGCGCTACCCGTCACTTTTTTTTCCTAAAGTAAACTAATATTAACATCGCAGACGTGAACTAATTGGCAAAAATGATGCATTTATTTTACAAAATAAAAAATCAATTAAAAATTGTTTTGCGCCAGTGGCAATGATAAAAAATATCTCGTAGTTGATTTTACGTGCTTCAGAAAGGTCTCCATGAGACGCAGACGTTAGCTAATTGTTCACCAGAATCTTTCCCGTGCTACCAGTCTATATGTAAGCGGAACAAGTAACGAATGATTTAAATGCATTTTCAGCATCGGGAAAAACAGTTCGTCACAGTTTTAAAACCGATCGCCTGCGCGCGTTCGGTAACGATATTTAACAAGTCCAAGCCAATCATACTAACTTCATCGATTATAATAGTATAGTAGAGGTAAGAGATATAGTGAGGCCATCAAAGAGAAGCCGATAAAGCAGTTAAAGCCGACAAAGCGACCGACAAAGGACACCGCCGCTCTTTTCGCTTCTTCGTGTCACTATCCTCCAAGAACAGTTAGAATAATGCAAGTTTTGCATTTTTCTGTTTCTTAAGGATAGAAAAAAAAAATCCGACGTGGTGGGACAAAACTAACACCGGATTCGGATTCAGCAGGCCAAAATACGCCGGAAATGGTTGGTCCGTGAAATTGGCAACTGTTTTATTTTTGTGTGCCTGCGGTATTAATGAAATTATCTAGCGGGACCTTGAAAGTGATCGTGAATCTGACAGTTCCAATAAAAGTGAAACTGATAGTGATGATAGTGATAGCGACTAATTTTTTTACTTGCTTACTTTTATTTTTATTACCACTGATATAATAATATATGTTTGTATATGGAACAGTTAATTTTAAATACAAGTTAAGTCACAACATATCTTAATATTATTTCAAGAAAAACCTAAAATTATAAAGTAAACCATTGTGCACCAAAAACAGAAAAAAGATAATTGAAATAATTGTTATCTTCCTAGAAGTATAAAATTGTCTTCTGCACCCCATCAAGAGCTTACATTTATTTCACTACATTTACTTTACATTTCTTTTTGTAGATTCACAAATCTTATTAAAAAAGTTACGTCATTCTAAAATAATATTTAATTCTCAACACCCTTAAAAACCACCCCCTAGGTCCTTAGAATTTTCTTACTATTTTTTATGTATTCACGGATACAATATTATCGTATGTACAAAGTTTCAGAATTTTGAAACTAAGTATGATTTTTTAACACCCTCAGAAATGTCAAAATTTTGTTCAATATTTCTCCGCCTCTCTATCGAATGTTTTTTGTTTATTTGCTTTGTAGAATTTTGTCCACCTGGAATTTGATAATTTTCCACTGTGCGCCGTCGTGTCTAATTAACGTGAGCCGTACAGTAGATACATCAACCACTTAAAACATATGATAACATCATAATAACGTCTCTACACACCTATCTTTCTGATGTATTCATTTACTATTCGTATAACATTCACATGTACATATTTCCAAACCTACCCCCAAATTGGTAAAATCTCTGAAAGCCGCCCAACTACACACACCTTATCTACATGTTAATAACACTCGCTATCATCTACCAAACATATTTATATTTTTTTTCTTTTTTCTCGCCTTTGAAAGCCATATATTGATTTGCCACATTTACGCATGAAATTACCACTTACCCTAACTTTCTCAGAAAACTTAACTTTCACGCTAAGTACACTTATATGCACTTAAACATATGAGATTCCCTGTATATTTTTTACGTACTTGAATCCTTGTAAAATTACAAGCAAACTGGTATAAGGTTTTATATGATATGATATCTGATAAAATCTGTTTCTGAAATATTTTTCAAAGAATGGACCACAATCATCAAACCTTATATCAGTTTACTTGTAATTTTATAAGGGATTGAAAAGTTGTAAAAATATACAGGGAAGTCTCTTTAAAAGAAAACATTCCTTTGTGTTACCACTTGACAGATGATCGCCTATATATCACCAACTAATTTTGAATTACAGTCCTTTTGATGCAGATACCCTGTATAAATTGACTTTCGATTAAGTTAAACAGTGAGTCCAATTCTTACCACACTATTGATTTGCCCTATATATAATATTGTTAGGTCCCTTCCTATGCTCATTTCTGATGTATCCGTTCAGTATATGTATTATATTCACATGTACATATTTCTACCACCAACTCCCAAATTACCCCAAACAGCTATGAAAACCACCCAACCGCACACCCCTTATGGACTTGTTAACAACACTTCTTATTATCTGCTGTCATTTTTCTAATTTTTTTTTTAATATTTGTATTACTAGTCGAAATATAATCGCCCTGTACATGTACATGACCAAATATGTCTGAGTTATAGTCCTTTTGATGCTGACTCACCCTGTATATTTGACTTTCAATGAAGTTAAAGAATAAGCCCAATTCTTACCACACTATTGTACATATTTCCACCTCCCAATCTCCTAAATTACCAAACAACTAAGAAAACCGCCCAACCGCACAGCCTTTATCGATATGTTAACAACATTCCGTAGCATCTGCCGCGTCATTTATATATTTTCTTTCTAATGTTTGCATTACCATTAACCATTAATATATTTTTATTTTGTTTAACTAGTGTTACATATCAAGCCTTAATAGACGAAGAACTGGCAACGGAAATTAAAAATGATAAGGTGCAGTAAACATTTTATGTAAAAACCTTTCCTACTAACTGAAAGGTACATAGCTCTGCAGCCAGAAGATCCCGGGGAGGGAAGCGTGGGCGGGCGGTCAAACGCGTTAATTTTTTATTAAACTAAAATCTTTGAGTGAAGCTCTGGAATTTTGTGTAGGTATAGTTTTTAACTGTAGAAATAAATAAATAACGATGTAATTTTGGGACAAGAAATCAGCTAAAAAGTTCAAAACAAATTTAAAAAAGTACCCCCGTTTAGGATAGGAACCGAGAAATTCATAACTAAATAAATACATTAGCAAGAATGCTTCCTAATGTCGATATCGAAAGATCGAAATTGGCATTTTCACGGCATCGTTAATTGCATAGGTGAAATCGAAAATTCGAGCCCACAGAAGTGAACGAAAAATATATTGACTTTGACATTTCGCGAATTTGATTTGTTATTTGTTCCATTAATGTCACTTGTACGTTAATAACCGGAAAACCCGAAAGAATGGGGAGATTTTAAATATAAAAACAAAATCGCCACAACTGCACTTTGACCAATGCCAAATTTTAATAATTTGAACAATTTTCTTACAACTCTACCGACTTCTGGCAGCATTCAATCCCTGACCTAGACTTCTGACAATAATTTTGCACAATTTCTACAGTTAATAACTATAACTATACAAAATTTCAGAAATGCACTCAAATATTTTATTTTGATTAAAAATTAATGCGTTTGACCGCCCGCCCACGCTTCCCTCCCCGGGATGGAGAGCTATGTACTTTTCAGCTAGTAAGAGGGTTTTTACATAAACATTTTCACTGCACCTTATCATTTTTAATTTCCGTAGCCAACTTTTAGGTTATAACGTAAGTATTTCATCGTGTACATTATTGAAATATTTCACAATATCAAACTACATAAATCATATAATGAACCATCGGATGTTATGAATGGAGACTTTAGATGGTTTGTTAAAAATATTGCAGCTATTCAAAGGCACTTCTCAGAGATTTATGCCTATTTTAATTAAAATATTCTTCACGATTAAAAACCTGCTATAGACAATGTGTCAGCTGATAAAAAGTTGCATTTTATTTAACGGAAAATTGTTATGTGTCTGCGGGTTTATGGGAGATGAGTGGTTTCTGAGGAGTCGGAGGGAAGGGGGTTGGGTGGTTTCTGAGGTTGTTCGTGCCGTGGTTTGTTCGGTGTTAGTTGTTGTACCGTATTTCATAAAAGACAAGTTAAGAAGCTCTAAAGACTTCATCGATGAAGTCTCTCATGATTTCCATGCTTGCAGCTCGACGTACTTTAACAATAGGTGTGTATGTGTCCGTGTTTATCTGGAGTCTTAGAAGTTTATATTGAGATACTTGCAATCTCTTGCACTGCTTGTCAGAGATGACATTCCATATCTACTGCATACAAGTTATACTGCAGGAGTGAGTGAAAGTATTTCCACCTGCGCCTGCGGGATTCCCGCTGACATTCCATATAGTGTTGATTGACATACCTTACCTTACACTTACCGCAATGTAGCGGTCTCCTATGTAATTTTTTATTAGGCATACGACATACGTTGGGTGCATTTTTTTCTAAAAAATGTGGCTTTACGATTTTGCGTGTCATCCTTGCAGAGGGGCTGTGCTAATCTGCTTCATATCTTTCCAATTTTACTACATGTAAACATGATCGCCCTATACATTACCAATTATTTTTAAATTATAGTCCATTTGAGCTGAATCACTCTATATATTTAACTTTCGATTAAGTTAAACAATAAGTCCAATATTGAACTTCACAACACTACTAACTCGCCATGTATGTAAATATCCTATTAGGTTACTTTCTCTGCCCTTCGTCGCGTTCAACTCACCGTGAGCCGTACAGTACATACATCAACCACATATAATATGTGACAAGGCCATAATAGCCTCTGTTCTACTCATTCCAAACGTATCCATTCACTATACATATGCATTCACGTGTATCTATATAGTCCACCCCCTTCCCCAAATTACTAAACAACTATGAAGGCCGCCCAACCGCACACCCATTACCTACATGTGAGCAACATTCACTATCATCGACCACGCCATCTTTATATATTTTTCTTTTGTTTTCTCGACTTTGAAAACCATAAAGTGACTTTCCACCCCTACACACTAAATTACCCCATACCCTAACTGTCTCAGCAAGCTTATCTTCCACTTTCACTTTAAGTTCACGTATAGCACACTTAATTATCAACAGGGTGTTATGAAAATATCCAAAATGTAAGGAATCGTGGAACCTCCGAAGATTGAGTCCAGATCTTAACAAGGGATCACAGAGACTACTCCAGGATTTCTCTTAGAATGTGCACCGTTCTGAATAGTGTGATTTTCTGCATTTCTTGGGCACTCGGTCGATCGGTTGACCAGGCAGTTTTTGCAGGCTCCGGTCGTGGCCTTTTTTAACAGTTCCGAGGGCCCCTACTATTGCTGACATGACTATGGTCACTTCTATTTGGAGGTATGTGTACTTTCTCAACTTCTCAACTTCCTTGAGTATCACGTTGACGTCATTCAGAATTTCTCCTCTTCATTATATACGACGACGAATTTCCCTGTCAGTAATAATGGGCACGTCTCACATAAGTGTGACATCATTGGTGTTAACAAGGTATACTCATAATATATTTCTGGCACCGGTACACCGTACTGCTTTCATATGACCCAGTGGAGATAATTAGCCATTCTATTGTGTCGGTGAGTGTACTCCGATGGTGACAAAGTAGTACATCCTGTCACCAAGTGACTGACATGTCCCTCTGTTAGACCGCACGTTCTGCATTCGCTGTCAACAGACTGTTTCAGGATCATCCTGTGATGGTACCGGGTATTTAACGCTTGGTCCTGATCTTCTATTATTAAACTTCCTTTTTCCCCTTTCAAAATCGAGTCATTCAACCACTCTTTCTCCACTGCTGGCCGATTAAGGTCACGGAAGCACTTTCCATGCATTGGCTTTGCTTTGTACTTTTGTTTTCCTCTTTCAATCCGACATACAATGGGGTCATTTAGTCAAATTTCATATTGCACAATTTATTACAATTATGCAAATAGTTATTATAATGAAAATTTGAGGTCGAGTCGATTAGTTCCAGAAATATACTACTTTAAAATCAAGTTCTTCATAAATTGATGCGCCAGAATCGCTGACGTCAAAGATTCCTATCTCGCTGTATTACGCAATCGCGTCAGTGAGAGACGATAGGATCTTTTACTATGTGCGAATCTGGCTATATAAAAGCAGATTCATCTAATCTGCCAGAGGTGAATTTAATTATGGTGACGGAGTATTTCAACATAAATCACCAGTATATAAGTACCGAAATGAGAGAACTATTTACACACGAAAGAAATGTAATAAAATTTGGAAAAATATTGTTTTGTTGGTTTACGTTTCCCTTAATTTCGCACCCTCTGGAATGGCTAATAAACAGAATTATTTGAGATGACGTGCTCAATATAGGTGGTCTCAATATAGGTGGTCTGGGAGGCGATGCCACCATCGCATCCCAGACCACCTATCGTCCTGGGGAAGGTGGAGCCTCCATGGGTGAATTTTTGCAATTTTAGGAAATTCATTTGTGTTCCTGATACTTATTGTATCAAAATGCTTACTATTGCTCCTATGGGGTTGAAATTTTGTAGGGAGACGATGGTTGACCTGAGGGATGATTTCAGCGTGGGCGAACCACCCTAAGTTGAACTGAATGTCTGCTTGTTGATACCAAGTCCGCTTTGCTACCGTCAAGCCGACCTTCTTTCGTGGTCAAGCAGATGTAGTTGTTTTGTGGAGATTTCAGAAATAAAACACACTGTTTTAGTATTATAATGACGACGGTTTTACAAAAGATTTTCAAATTACGAGAATTTCGTATCACAGCTTTACATAAGTTTATGTTTTCACAGGTACATTTATCGTTAAACACATAAGAACATCCAGTGTGACTTTTCTTATTAATAATTTTTGTCGTTAGTAGGTATGGGGGCGGTTGAGCCAGACAGTCAAACCTTGATCTTGTAATTTTGGCAGTTGGGCCGCCCCCTAATTTTGGGCTGTGGTGATCATGAAGTGGTCATGAGGTGGTCATGACTACCTCATGATCAATCCATGACCACCTCAAGACCACCTCATGAAGTGGTCATGAGGTGGTCATCAGGTGGTCATGAGGTGGTCTTGAGGTGGTCATGGAGTGATCATGAGGTGGTCATGACCACCTCATAACTACCTCATGACCACCTCATGACCACTTCATGACACACCTGAGCCCAAAATTAGGGGGTGGCTCAACTGCCAAAATTACAATATCAAGGTCTGACTGCCTAGCTCAACCGCCCCCATATCTACTGTCGTTTGACGCGATTCTGTAGAATTTTGACTAGTTATGTCGCCGAAAAAATGTTCGCCGATACGGAGTACTGCCCTCTCCGATTGTCTTGTCACCATTCACTCTCTAAGGAGTCGCGGCCTAGGGTTTTTATATCGAATTCTGAATAAGGCAGCATTGAGTTCTCTTTGTTCCCTTTGACGGAGGATGCTCTTTGAAATTTTGTTTTCCGAAAATCGTATAACTAGATATTTATTGTATTTTATATTTATAATATTTTACTTTGATATTTGTACTATTCATGATGCAAACAGTACTTTATACTATTAGGCACCTAGGCAAGCATTTCGCTCTAGAATTAAAAGATCTTTCAGAAAATGTAATAAAAGAAAATACCAAATGAGCCCATTCTCTTCTTGGCTTCCTCGTCAGTAGTTTCGATTCCAAGATATTCTGTTGTTGTCATTATTATTATTATTATTATTATTATTGTTATCATTACTGTTTTCGGTTTACCCATTGCCGGACAGGGCTTCCGTGTTTTTTAACCGATACCACACGGTAGCCGCCCTGGCGATAATTACAGACACTCCCCACGACCTGTGGGATTAGTGACGGTAAATTCCCGTGTGCCCTAAGTAGACGAGGGGATCTCAGGATTACCGCCTTCTTCATTAGAGCTGCCAGGCATTCGACTGATTCCACACAGGCCGGTATGGTCTTCAGTTTTGAGGCAGCGTAGGCGCTACCAGTACAGTGATTATTAGGGCGACCATCTTGACCGAGTAACCTGGGTACATCATTTAGGGCTCATACCGGTATTTGATCCGTTTTTCCTCCTCCTTTAAAGAGATATTTGGCTCAGCAGATGCCGAGAAGTCGGTCACAAAAATCACCATGTTGGCTTGAATTAGCCTGGTTGTCGGAAACGAGAAGTTCCAATAAATTCGGCACCTCCCGTTCTCGACAACGGGCTCGATGTCTCCATACGAGGGCTGTAGATGACAGTAGAGCACTCGTAACGCCGCGTTATGGAGATGGATGTAGGCCGAAATTGCATATACCGGGAATTAAGGTTCTGCAGTTAATATTAACAACCTCTACACCCATTACGCGGCTTCGGTAAACCAAAGTGTTAATTACACCATCTTGGCAGGCAAATGAATCCCTCGACCTCAGCTAACCTTAAGAAGGTGAATGTCAGTCTAGTCGATAAACTCAGTGTTTCTAGGTTCCTATAGAACACCCCGTGCATAAGTTTATCGACATGTTGCCTAAACAAACGTTCCTATTCGGCAGCTTTTATTTGGGCTTTCAAGCGAGGTGGTGTGTGTGTGAGTGATTGACTCTAGACCGTCACCGCGCCGGCCTCCTCACCTGTCGTCGAGTACAAGACCGAGCTCATCTGAGGGTCATCTTGCCGCCTTAAGCAATCCTGCACCCACCCCTGCATTTTCGTGATATCCCACTAATTGCAGAAGCGGATCTGAGCTCCTTAGGATGTTGCATGCCATACTCAGTGCTGCTCTGCTATGCAGACACTTCAATCCCAAGAGTCCTTGGCTCCCCGTTGACGTGTGATGTATTATTACATAGTCACACAAAAAAAAGTTGTCAATTCTACGGACCAGAACAATCAGTTTGGGTTGCTGAATCAAATTCGGTGTCAGTTTTACCCCACTACGTTACAATTTGTTTCTATCCTCAAGAAACAGATAAATGCTAAAATTGCATTTTGCTAACTGTACTTGCAACAATAGTTCGTTGTGTCAAATGCCTTAGGATAGCCAATCCAGTAGATTTTTTTTAGATGTTAACTGGAGGAGCTGGCGATTGGCCTTGCCTACTGCAACCAGTATAGGTCTATTGTAGTACCAATCCAGTAAGAAGATTCCTCTTGTACTGCACATAATCCCGCGTAACACAGCGGTGTATCAACAGGCTGTCCTTACAACCTTCCATGCCCTTCTTGGCGCAATGCTGCTCGTAAATCTACTGGAAGACCGGGTTAACCTGCCGCAGTGTCCTAGCATACAAAATACTTGTAAATATCTTGTGGAGTTCAGACAAGTGATTGGCTTATAATTCCTTGAATCGGACAAATCTTCCTTTTTGGGGATTAGCGCAGTATGTCCCTTGACAAACCAGTCCGGAATCTGCTACCTCTCGACGAGTTGAAAGCTCTAACCAGACGACGGTGGGCGAAAAGAAATGTTTTCCATCACCAGTTATTTATGCAATCTGAACCTGGAGCAGCGAAGTTCTTAGTGCCAACAAAAGCTTGTTGAACTTCGTGTGGCTATCGAATGGACGTGTCGTTTCGTAGATTCCCTTCCAAAAGCTTTCGATATCGGCTACAGTCGGCGGATTGTCGACAACACGTTGTGGCTCTTGAAATAGGCGGGAAGGATTCGTACGGAACAACGCATTTTGCTCCATAGTCCGTACTCGCCTTATTAGCCTCTTCTTCAGAGCCATGAGTGTTCGAATTCTATCTAAATAATATTGCTTAATTGTGAGCGTCACTGTTAAATTTAGAGTGTGGTGCTGGCGTCTTAGGCCGGTTGCTGTTCGCCGGACTTTAGGCGTGAATGCCTGGTGAGCTGTTCCACCATTCCACCACACTTTGTCTTCGAGAACTGTATTTTACTTGCCTTCGATCTTTTGTACACGCCGCTTATCAATTTCGATACCGCTTGAGACACTGGTTATCCTTTCGCAGGAAACATATTGGCTAGCAGCGTTGTACTCGGCAGTGTTGATATATGGCTCCTCCAACTTGTGTCTGGCCCACATCCAGATGGCGTCGATTGTGATGAGATGCACCGCGTGTAGGCTGCCGGCCCGGTTTCGGCACCCATATTATTATTGTTATTATTATTATATAGTCTTGAAGTTGCTTTGTGTATTTTCCCAGTTTCACATAAGTTTATAATTTGTGTTACATGTTACGACATTTAGTTGTTCTATCTACGTTTGTGTTCAAGAAATTAATTTCAGTGGCAGTGATATGGCATTCTATTGCCTTGTTGATAACTTAGTTCGTTTTCAATCTGTCAGAAGTCTGCTTGGTGGCGAGTTCTGTAAAAAAAAAATTAAACACGCCCCATGGATTATCTACTTCAAAACTAAAACATATTTATAAGGGTAATTAAAAGACTAACAAAAAATCTATTCAAGAAAATAAGTTTTATATTACGGGAAAAATAATATGCATTGTACTTGTCAAGAGAACTTTCTACTCCTAGTAACATAATATACTATTTTTTAACCCAAAATAGCATTTTATTGACAGCTGGTAAGATTTAAAAGAATGTCATTAATGAAAAATAGAAAAAACCGCGGCCTAAGAAATCACTACTTCCACATCCAGATTTTCCATCCAAGTCACTTTAAAGGAAACATCTTGACTATATTTGCATTCTAGCATGTGGAAATTATTGGTCATAGATTTTTAATAATATCTGGGGCTGATGTCGTAGAAAAATTTGAGGCGTTGATTTCTACCGTATCGTTAAAAATTAAGTTTTCAGCTTGCTCTACTTATTTTCCCCTATTCACAACCTACCACCTCCAACCCCTTCAACGAAATCATCTCAATCAGATGTCATTACAATACATATGTGTACTAACTTTCAAGTGAATATCTCAATTTTGTGTTATCAATTCCTTTAATAATGGAGTGGAGGTGGTGGGGGTGGGTGGGTTGAAAAATATTAGAAAGAAATCTGAGCCCTTGATTTCTAGTATTTACACCCATCCCAAGTGTCTGTACTCTTACCAGCTTGCTTTACTTATTTTTTCCTATTTACCTTTACTTACCCTCCACTCCTTCAACGGAATCATGTCAAAATATAATCTAGTTTCAGATGTCGTTATAATACATACGTGCATGAAATTTCAATTGAAAATCTCAATTTAATTTTATCAACTCTGGGGGGATGGAAAATATTATTAAAAAAATCTGAGGTCTTCGCTTCTAGTATATACACCAAATCTCAAATTTCTGTACTCTTATCAGCTTGTTTTACTTATTTACCCCTCCTTAACCTCCAACCCTTCAACGGAATCATCTCAAAATATAATCCAGTTCCAGATGTGGTTATAATACATATATAGCCCAAAATTCGAGTACTTGAAAGTACTTTGAGAAAACAGTTTAATATAAAATTTTGAGCATTAGAAGCAAGTATATGCAAATTAAATCCACACCCACCCCTACGAAGATCAAATAACGAATATTAGTGCAAAATGTGAGAAACCATAGCCTTGTAGTTTGTAATTCCAACTATATGAAGCTTTGCCTTAACCTCACTATTTCAGTCTATTTTAGGGGATGTTTTTGCGCTTTAGTAAAAAATTACCTGGGAAATCGGATATTGGGTTGCGAATTCGGATTTAGCATAAAAAATACACACAATCTATGTATTCATGTCTCTGGTACAGTACTTTTTTTAACACTCTCATAGGGGTGCGTGTGTTTCTTGCATATGTTATTTTAAAATGTTTTCTCAAAGTCTTTGCAAATTGTTGTTATCATTATATAAAGGCTTTACCTTATACTCCCTATTTCACTTAATTTTAGGAGATTTTTTAGCGCTTTACGAAAAAATTGCCTGGTAAATCGTATCATTGGTTGCGGATTCGGATTCAGCATAAAGAAATACACAAAATCTATGTATTCATATCTCTGGTACAGAACACTTTTTTAACCCCCTCGTAGAGGTAGGTGTGGATTGCATTTGCGTATATTTCTTTCTAATGCTCAAAATGTTATTTTAAAATGTCTTCTCAAAGTATTTATACATTGTTGCATTTCATTATAAAGCTTTACCTTATCCTCACTCTTTTACTCTATTTTTGGGGATGTCTTTACGATTTTGTAACAAATTACCTGGTAAATCGAATTTTGGGCTGCGGATTCAGATTCAACATCAAAAAATAAACAAAAACTACGCATCCGTGTGTCTGGCACAGAACTTTTTTTAACCCCCTCGTAGGGGTGTGTGTGAATTTAATTTGCATGTGTTTGTTCCTAATGATCAAAATTTTATTTTAAAATGTTTTCTCAAAGTATTTGCAAATTGTTGCATTTCATTATAAAGCTTTACGTTATTCTCACTATTTCATTGTATTTTAGGGGATGTTTTTGCGTTTCAGTCAAACATTACCTGGTAAATCGGATTTTGGACTGCGGATTCGGGTTCAACATCAAAGAATACACAAAATCTATGTACTCATGTTTTTGGTACAGAACTTTTTTTAACCCCCTCGTAGGGGTGGGTGTGGATTCAATTTGAATATGTTTCTTTCTAATGCTCCCAATTTTATTTTAAAATATTTTCTCAAATTATTTTAAAATTCTGCAACAATTTGTAAATAAAGCTTTACCGTACCTCATTATTTCACTCTATTTTAGGGGACGTTTTTGCGCTTTACTAAAAAATCCTCTGGTAAATCGATTTTTGGGCAACGGATTCGGATTCAGCATATAAAAATACACAAAATCTATGTACTCATGTCTCTGGTAGAAAACATTTTTTTTTGTGGGGCTGTGTTTTAAAAAAAATCAGCCTGATATTTACTAATCGTGGCTTAAAAGTAGACACATTTCAGGATTAAAGTGTCTGCCGTGTACCTCCATTAATCTGGATGGATGTCTGCCTCAAGACCTTCACTAACTGGGATATATGTCGATCGTGTTTTTATAATAACTAAGTAGTAATTAATCAATAACAAAGAAATCAGCTTGATATTTCTTTGTCATGCCCAGTGACATAGCTTGTAGGTTTAGAATGACTGTCGCTGGAACTCCACTAACCGGGATGTATGCCAATTATATGTTTGTATTCACTAAGTGGCAAGTAATCAATAAAAAAGTATCCGTTTGATGCAAGTACTTGTAAAAATTGTAAAAGACATTTTAAGTTATTTGGTAGTTTCCTACACTAAGAAAATGTCTCGTATCATTTTTTTCGTCTACCATACTCTAAGGAACACGATTAGTAATGTCTCTAGCGTTCAAAAATGTGTCATGTACTTAATTGAGCGTTGACTCATGTATCAGAATGGAATATTTTGTTTGTTTCGACATGCGGTGAAAGATTTATATTTTCATTTAATAATGCATACCTTTGAAATGTAACAAATGTTTTGTTTATGATGTATTTTGTCACAAAATGAATTATGTTCTAGGTAGGCCTAGAAATTCGCAGAGATGGCTCATATGGGGCGGGGCGTCTCTTTATAAATGCTTACAGATAATGATATTTTATTACATTTTCAAAATGATGTCGTTGATTATCTTTATTAGTATACTAATCAGAATTAGCGTATTAAGGTATACAATGTGCTTGTTAAAGCGACGACGACCTTGAACAAGGAAGTACATTTGGCATCTATATGAGCAAACATACCTATATAAGAAATGCTACGTTTCTTTTTTTGTAATGACGATTTTGCACTTTCTGCCAAGTGACCACCAAATTCGCCAATTTTTGCAGCATCCATAATTTTACATAAAAATGGCTAGATTGGATGCAAAACTTTTTCATTTTTTGGGGGCAACTTCCCCTATAATATAGGGCTAAACAGTGAAAATACAGATATCCGCATTTAAAAAATCACACATAAGAAACAGATTAAATAATTATGTTTATAAGTTATTCATGTTTTTATTTATACAATTAATAGTTTTTTAACCTTGCTAGGTGATTGAAATCCAGTAAATGTAAAAGCTACGAGGAGGCGAAAGTGGGTATAATAGGTATAATGTATGAAATGGAGCTGAAAATCTTTTTAATAGAAAGTCAACATTATTAACTACACACTTTTTTAAAACTGCAGTATTTTATCAGAATTTCACCCCTTTAGTGGGAATACTACCCCTAAAAGGGACGAAAGTTAAGTTTATTGCATAAAATTAAGCTGAAAAAAATGGTTTTGCGTAAATCATAAATAATAATTATTGTCTAATCATCAACAATTTATTTCACTATTTCATGTATACAATTAAAAAACATTTTCGCTCCGTTTTATGCATTATTCCTATTAAACTCACTTTCGCTCCCTTTTGAGAGTAATTCTTACATTTATTGGCTCTCAATCATCTAACAAAGATTTATAAATAAAAATCTGAATATCTTATAAATATAATTATTTAAACTGTTTCCTTATATGTGTGTTTTGTAAAATACGAGGGTAGTTTACTCCGTTATTACAGGTGGGTTGCTCCTAAGGAAAAAATAGATTTATAATATCGGACAGGGCAACGATAAAGAAGGAAAAGGGAAAAAACAGTTTAATTTACGGTCACTGTTTCCATTTTTCGTCATTTACGTATTTATGGGAAATGGCTCATAGGGTAAAGTCTCTTGATAATTTCTTACAGATAATGATATATTATCAAATTTTCGAAATTATGTTGATTATTATCTTTATTAAAAGTGATTATTTATTATTTGTTTGCTTATAGTAATGAAACATATTCTTTATAGAATTTTGCAAACAGCGGAAAGAAAAACTATCTATGAGAACTAAAGGAAAAACTATATATCAAAATATTAATGAAATCTTTGCATTCTTTCGATAATCTGACTTCTGGTTATGCTAACAAGTAAAAATTCTTATTTGCCATTCTCATTTTAACACTAGCATCCAACATAGTCCCCTATGGCTAGGCAGGTTAAACTAGTATCTACATGATCGCCTACGATATGTAAATTAAGTTTAAAATGAGAACAAAGGCCTGAATTTAATTTATTTACGTACCTCGTCTTTAAAAAATTTTCCATTCTAATTAATTATATTTTCATAAAATCTCATTCAGTTTCTTGGAACGTTTGAAACGTTTTTCGTTCTTATTGTGGACTCATCAGAAAAGCCCAACATGGAATATCGTTATGAGTGGCTTTGGGCTTTTCTGATGAGTCCACAATAAGGACGAAAAACGTTTCAAAGGCTAAGCATTTCCAAGAAACTGAATGAGATCTTATGAAAATGTAATTCATTAGATGAAAAAAAGACAAGGTACGTAAATAAATTAATTTCAGGCCTTTGTTCTCATTTTAAACCGAATTTACATATCGTAGGGGATCATGTAGATACTAGTTTAACCTGCCTAGCCGTAGGGGAATATGTTGGATGCTAGTGTTAAAATGAGAATGGAAAATAAGAATTTTTACTTGTTAGCATAACCAGAAGTCAGGTTATCGAAAGAATGCAAAGATTTCATTAACATTTTTATATACAGATTTTCCTTTACTTCTCATAAATAGTTTTTCTTTCCGCTGTGTGCAAAAATAGTACACGCAAATTAGACTTTTTAGGAGAAAAAATTCATATACAAATTATATTTGGTCTATGTATAGTTCATAGGAGTAGAATGAAGGATCCGAAGAGTTCCCATCTTACCCGTTGATGGAAACACTCTTTTGGGGTGAAAAACCACCCCTAGACAGGACTTAGTTACGATTATTCTCATTTTTCTTCGAATCCGTCATTCCCACGAAAAACAGGTATGGGAACTAAAATATTCCTCATTAAATTCTACACAACAAAGTTCTATGGTCGATTTGCGTACTCCCCACTATTTTCTCGCTATCGGCGTTCATAGTAGGGGGTAGTTTGGAGCGCTCGGCGAAAAATCGATGGTACGCGATTTTTCACAGCGAATATCTCCGAAGCGGCTACTTGGACGTCAAAAATGGTTATAATGAAACTTGTAGAGCGGATTCTTCGCTACAAGATTCATCTTGTACTCTTTCTTTTTTTTTAATTTTTGTTGAATTTTCTCGCTTTTTGTGAAGATACGCACTTTTCCAACCACACCAACTATGAGGTAGAGGTCTCTGTGAGTTTCTTTCAGTGGTTTCCCCTATAGGCCTATTCCACTGTCGTCATTGTCGGTTTCAGTCATCGCGTCGATAGGGTTTTCTTCAATCAACTCATCTTCGGTAGGAGAATGAATTTAAGCAGCCTTGTACGTGACAGTTGGAGCTTATGGTTGAGCAGCGCAATCCAATTTTTACACACCAGCATCGTTTCCCGCAACCCATTCTATGTTATGGTGCACCAAGGCCCAGGGGCTAAAAAAGCCGAAAAATTTACAAATTTTTTCATTAGGACTTATGCCAGCATACCCCACTTTACTTGTGGCTAGAGCTAGAGGCTAGAGCATTTACCACTTAGTTATAATGTGTAAGGCTTTCAGCCAGAATACTGTATAACTATTTACTAACATTAATATTTTACAAAGCATGTCAGGTGCAAACATAATAATTAATCATATTAAGCCATCAGCAATAACCTCCGATGTGGACTAGGAGGCATAAAGCTCCCTCTGAGCACGCTATCCTAGATGTATAGAGTTATGATGTCGACAGACAAATGGAGAGGCACGCTCCAATATTCTTGACTTTGATGACGGTCTCGTATGATTAGGGGTCGAGCTTCGAGCTTTTTGCCCCAATCATCGCTGTAGACCTGGACCGGCCTCGTAAGGGGTGGGCCTGCTTTTTTTACTACCCCACCTGCAAATGCAGACGACGGTGTAGGCGAAGTTATCAGACCTCCCGTGGTCCTGGCTGTTGGACCCTACCAGCTGGGTCGTTTCTTCTCGCGCTCTTCTATCTTGAGTTTCTTTCTTCGCTGGCATGTCGGCTCCCGGGAGCGTCTTTCATCTGTCGTGACAGGGAACGGCTGTTGCCGCACCCTTTCGGAGTTCGGAAGGGTTTGGGGGTGTGTGACTAGTCGGAGCCTAGGGTGCCAATTGGCATCATGTGCTCCGATTTCGTCGAAAGGAAGTTTTGGGATGTGTATTTCAAGGATTGTGTTCGTCCAAGGACGCTTGTTTTAACGTCGGAGGCCGGTACGGGCTAGGGTAAGGGTACCTAGCTGGTTATCTGCTGGATACCCTCGGGATCGGGTGATTTGGGTGTTTTGGTCATTGTCTCCTTGAGGCGTGGCTTGAAGATCGGGCTGAAAGGAAAGTTAATTATACTTACCCATTATCCAGGATCCGGAGCTTCGGCCTCTTATACCTAGGAGCGTCGTTGGGGTCGTAGTCAGTCGCCTCTCTGACCAGCGGATTCCCATGCTCTGCTGCACGGCGTATATTTTCTTCACTCTGTCCTGGATGATTTCAGTTACCGGGGTGTATTCCAGGTCTCTCAAGATGTCGGCGTTTCTGACAAACCATGGTGCATCCACGGCGCACCTGAGTGCGACGCTTTCCACGGCCGTTTCGGAGATATTCGCTGTGAAAAACCGCGTACCACCGATTTTTTGCCGAGCTTTCCAAACTACCCCCTAATATGAACGTCGATAGCGAGAAAACGGTGAGGAGTACGCAAATCGACCATAGAACTTTTTTGTGTAGAATTTAATGAGGAATATTTTTGTTCCTATACCTATTTTTCGTGGGAATGACGGATTCGAAGAAAAATGAGAATAATTGTAACTAAGTCTTAACTTACTTCTACCCCTATGAACTATGCATGACCCAAATATAATTTGTTTATGATTTTTTTTCTTCTATTCGCTAGTTTTTCGTCTAATTTGCGTGGACTAAAAGAATATGTTTCATTACTATCTTTATTAGTTTGACATTTGATATTCTGAATTTTCTTCGTAATCTGAAATAAACGAATATTAAAAAAATCTGAATGATTTTGAAATATAGATAGATAGATAGATAGATAGATAGATAGATAGATAGATAGATAGATAGATAGACAGATAGATAGATAGTATGGGAGAAGTCAAATGAAACTAGACATATTTCGAAAACATAGATACAGTAAAATAATAAATATTAAATAAATATGTGGAACTTTAGGTTACAAGATTTAAAACGAGATATGACTATAATAAAGTATTCCAAGAATTATATAAATAAGTACATCACAAGCTAACATATTACCTAAAGCGGAAAATAATTCTACAGAAATTTATAGAAATATAATATTAACAGTGTATAAAATATTAAAATACAATAGCAAAAACACTCTGTCTACACTTTCGTCTGACAGTTGCTGATTGCGCTCCCGTCCGAAGTATATGTAAGAGGAGGGACTATTTATTCCGTGCTATAGCGGTGATTGTCGGCTGAATGGTTGGCACATGCACAGGTCCCGGGTTCAACTCCCAGACCCTCTGAATTTTCAGAAATTTTTAACTTCCAGTTACTGCAATTCTGCAGTGAAGGCATTAAATTAATTTTTTCATATGACATTTTTTGTTCGAAAGTCCTTGAACTACATATTCCCGAAGTTTGAAGAAATCTCCACCGAAATAATTTTTCCAATGCTAATGATGTGGGGTCCGTTATGTCCGGATTAGCCATCTTGAATTTTGAAATTTCGAAAGTCGGTCTCCATAAAATCAGAGGCATTTAATAACGAATAGTTAAAACATTTTCTTTATAATTCCATTAATTCCAGGCCTGGGCATTGTCGTTTGATAAAAAAAAATGAGCTAGTGGCTCCACTGTGTGACGGGAGTGTAGACACGGCGTAGATAAATCGGTAAGGGTATTTACACAGAGTCTCTCTTTATTTATACAGGGCGATCACTCTAAAAAATTATTAATTAAGAAACGATGTATGAGAAGAACAATCGGAATGTAGTTATCGATATTATTACAAAAAAAATCTGATAACTTTTAGTTAGAAACACAGAGTGCAAAAAATAAAAATTAAATAAAAGGTGTCAAATATGAAAGTCTTGCCTAAAGACCTTTACTAATTTCCATCATAGTTGAATTATTTCTTAAGATGTGTACCACCAACTTCTGCCCCCAGCAGGTTAGGAAGTTAATGCTCTCGTTTTGTTTGTGGAGACTGGGTCGTGGTTCGGAAATTATTCAGAAAAAAATTTATTTTTAGGTTAGGCGCCAGTAGTCATATAAAAAAAGCATCTACAACGTACTTGTCTAACTGTACGACTGTGACTACTCAGAGGTAATTAAAATGTCATAGATACTCATACAATTATCACAGATAAACACTACTTGTTAAATTTATCTGGTTTATTGACTCTATTACAAATATTGAGGTGATTTGATTTAAATGTTACATCTTATGGTTCGGATGTAGCTACTTCCTTACAAAAAGTTTATAGGTATATATTATAAATAAGTATGGTAAGGTTGAAGACCAAAAAAAATACAAAATATGACAATTTATCGTTAAGCTGTGATTAAACAATTAAATGTAAAAAAATTAATAAATAGCTGAAGGCAATATATAACATACGACAATGGTAAAAATTTAGAAATATTTGAAGTTTATCGAAAGTTGAATAATGAAAGTTGAATAAGTAGAAAAATTCGGATGATACTATTACCACCGGTTGCGTTCTGCAGTTACCAACCCTGGTCCTCGTCTCACTGAATCTTCACTGTGTACCACCACTCGATCATTAACATCTATCTAGCAGAGATCCCTCGACTTCTCAGAACTTATGCTCCTGTGAAAGATTACCAAAACCCAACAACTTGGTGCTCTCATCCAGCGGGGACTATTCTATACCAACACACTCCAAATTTGGATTACAAAGACTCCTTCTTGGCAAATAATCTGGTTCCCATGGATTAATAGCAGCAGCCCAGTTCTTTGGCACAAGGTTAAGCCAAATATTGTGGTAAAATTACAAATTTTAAGGGTTAACTTAACACCTCTTTTCAATCCAGATGAGGTGTTAAACGGTCAGAAATACGTCTGTATCGCTATGAACTAGCCATAAAAAATCGACCTGTTCACCTGTTCCAATCCCGTGTAAGATCTGATATGGTCTAGTTACCCATAAATACGCGAGATGTCGCTGACAACTACTGGTAACATAAATAATTCTTTAAATAGAATACAAATCTACACAACTACTCTACTGTATCATTTCTATGAATTCATGAGTTCCAATTTAATCAGAATTATCGATTAATAATTTTGTTTATCGATTTTTAGGAGTTTCACTTAATATACATTTCTTTTTATAATATTTGTTGTACCAGATGACTTGCAGGTGTATAGCAAGAGAAGTAACAGATGGCGCTTGTATGCTAATTTCTAATTTCAAGTTGGGATGGTGAAAACAAATTCTTCCAGATTCAGTGAGACAGGGACGACTTCAGGATTGCACTGAAAAATTAATTACTAAGTTTACTGAATTGTGGTTTCAGACTACAAAAATTCGTTGCTATTCAAATAAAATTTAACAAGTGGCATTCAGGTAATTTTGAATGTCGCAGATGACTACCCTGTATATTTTTCAATAAAACTATAATAGGTGTCCTCCTTGCCAATTGTTTTAACTATATGCCAAGTATTAGTGCCATTTATCATATTTTTAGTTCCACGTCCACGTACTTAGTGGAGTGGAAGTGTAGTAGTAGTAAAAAGTTCTTTTTTTTTTCGTTAGTAGGGTGCAAATGACTGTGCTGCTGGAGCGGAGCTGATCCTCAGGGATCAGAGCTCACTGATGATCAGCTCCGCTCCAGCAGCACTGTCATTAGGTATGGCGTGCACGTGGGCGGCCATCTGGCCGGAGGTGATTTATGGCATACACGTGGGCGAGCATCGATCGTGGGAAAGTATCGTAACGGCCTTTCTCACGGTGTGGGGTACACGTGTTCAACATCTGGCATGCACGTGGACGACCATCTGGCCAAGGGTGAATTATGGTGTCGTGGAAAAGTATCGTAACGGCCGTTCTCACGGTGTGGGGTACACGTGTTGAACATCTGGCATGCACGTGGGCGAGCATCTGGCTTAACCGTTATTTCATGAACATGTCTAAACTTGTCTATGGGGGTGATTCATAATTCAGGTATGCAGGAAGTGGACAGGTAAACCGGAAGTGACCGGATATGAACCAGGTAAACCGGAAGTGACCGGATATGAGCCAGGTAAACCGGAAGTGAAACCGGAAGCGACCGGAAATGAACCAGGTAAACCGGAAGTGAAACCGGAAGTGACCGGAAATGAACCAGGTAAACCGGAAGTGAAACCGGAAGTGCCCGGAAATGAAACCGGAAGTGAAAATACATCGGATGTGATACCGGAAATGGCCAAAATATACCCGGAAGTGCCAAAAATTGGACCGGAAGTGGTCAAGGAAGCATGGAATAAAACCGGAAGTGACCGGAAATGAAACCGGAAGTAAAAATACATCTGATGAGGTACCGGAAGTGGTGGAAATCTAACCGGAAGTGCTAGAAATTGGACTGGAAGCGGTCAAGGAAGCATGGAAACAAACCGGAAGTGACCGGAAATGAAACCGGAAGTAAAAATACATCGGACACGAAACCGGAAGTGGTCTAAAACTGACCGGAAGTACAAAAAATTGGACCGGACGTGGTCAAGGAAGCATGGAATCAAACCGGAAGTGACCGATATAGAAGCGGGAGTGGATTGTGAATCCGGAAGTATTCTTTATCAAAACCGAAAGTGAACAGGTGAGCAGGAAATTGCCGAATCTAGTGATAAACAGGAAGCGCATATGACACACATCTGGCGATGATTCATATTCGACCGTGGGAAGCTATCGTAACTTCCGTTCTCACGGTGTGGGGTACAAGTGTTGAACATCTGGCGTGCACGTGGGTAAGCAGCTGGCCGAAGGTGAATGACCGGGAACATCTGGCATGCACGTGTTGACCATCTGGACACCAGACTTGTCTAGACAAGTTAGATCACATATTTTTATCGAGGACATCTGGCATGCACGTGGGTGAGCATCGCAACCTTCGTTCTCATGATAACATCTGCCAGATGGAACACATCCAAAGAGTTTTATGAAATTTTTATATGAATTTTATGATTGAAAATTAAAGAATAAAATATGTTGAAACCAGGAATTGAACCTGGGGCCTCTAGAGCTTCAGTCTAATGCTCTCCCACTGAGCTATTCCAACTTACATAAACATTAATGAAAAATCTTATATTTGGATTAAGAATAAAACAACATATTTTACATTTATATCCCATAGCAACAGATGACAAGTCTGAACAAGTCTAGACAGTCTGTAAAAACGGTAAAAGGTGAAGGACAACGAAATGTTTCAGGCCATGTCCGCTAGATGATAACTATCTGAGTAGTGGGGGTAATGTAATAAATAAACAGCGATGTGCTTAAGACACATTAGTTTTCTAAAATGTCTGCATCCTATAGTTTCTCTGAATATGTGCCACAGCAATATACTTCATCAAATGTACCGAGTGTAGTTGATCAATGCGTGTCAAGTGTATCCAAAGACAATATTCCAAAAGATGTATTGATTGGTGAACATCGATATAAGTTAAATAAATCAGAGTGTAAATTTGTTTCGGTGGGACTTTCATACGATTCTGGATACGCTCCCTGTGTGAAGCTGTCAGGAAATAAAGGTGTTCAGATTGTTTTCAATGAAGGCGATTGGAAGAGATTTTTATCCCACCAAGGAACAATAATGAATTATATGTATTACAACATAAAGCCTGATGTAATACATGAGGACGGCTTTTCCATACATTTCGAAGAGCTGTCAATAGGCCGTGCAATCAAGATTTCGAAGGAACAGATTATATATATTTGGGATATGAATCGATGTGTGGTTTATGTGAAATACAGCCACTAGTGAAATACAGAGTGGAATTATTGAAAAATCAGCAATTTGTGAACTACTTCAAGATTTTACAAAAAGGGCTACAGAACCAAAGAGGCAATGTTTTTGAAAATGCTCTTAATATACTTAAAGGCAATCCAAATAGTGAAAACGTTTCTATGGTTCTGGAATTGATATATATTCATCCTAATATCTTTGAAAAGGAGTGTAATGAAAAAAGTAGCGTTTAACGAAAAAAATCAAGTTCATCATCTTATAACATGGAGCTATGCATATAACTCATCTAGAAAAACATATTGGGAATTGTTTGCAGTGGACAGACTACGCTTCCATAGGAGAATCGAGACAGTCTCAAATATTCTTAATCCTATTTTAGATATTAATCACAGATGTAAAATATTTCACGAAAGATTTGAAATAAAAGAACACGTAACAAATACAATTTGTTTTATTTAAAAAAATGTTTACAGGTTTATACTAATTCATTTTTATTAATCCAAGAGTTGTGTTTACTGCTTAACCCCAGCCATTTAACATAGATCTTCCTTCCTTTTCTTCTTAAAATCTTTTCAACTAGATAAATGTCGGGGTGTTTAACATTCTGAATTTCATATTCATAGAAACCTCCTTCAATCCGGGTTCCTTCTTGATCTTCCAAAATATAAGTTGTTGGATTAGTGTTTTGTACTTTCCATATCTTAAAAACTTCATTTGACCAATTCGGAGTATAGCCTTTCGAAAAAGCTTCTCGGTATTTACTTATTCTTACAAAGTCTCCTTTGCTGAATTTCTGTTTGCGCGGATCAACTGTTTTTAAATGTCCATACGCGCGCTGTAGTAAATATTTTTCATCTTTCTCTGTAATATTTTTCGGTTTCCTATTAGTGGTCCCATGTATAGTATCATTATATTGTTCAACTATATCAGGTAAAAGATTTAGCCACTTGTAGTTTCCTTGTAAACTGAATTGCCGCCACATCAAATTTTTCAAGGTGCGATTTACCCTTTCCACAACACTAGCTTTTAAATTGGAGAAAGTGCTGTAGTGGTTAATTTTAAAATTCTTCATTAATTCTCCAAATTGTTTATTGTAAAACTCTTTACCCATATCTGTCTGAAGGTTTTTAGGAGGGGTCTTCATTTCCGACAAAATTGCTTTCATCGCCTCGGCTACATCTTTACCGCTCTTTCTTTTAACTGGTCGAGCCCATACAAATTTACTGAATACGTTTATAACAACAAGAATATATCGATTGCCTTTATTATTTTTTGCATACGGAATCATTTCTACTAGATCAGCCTGAATTAGATCGTTTAATCCTTTGACAATCACATGTCTTCTTCGAAAATTTTTCCTGGCCGGTTTATGTAATTCATTAACAACGTCTTCTTTAATATTATTCATTTATTAACGGAACGCGAAGCACAATTTCTACAAAGAGAGCTGGATCCGACGTGAGTGAAAATGACACCTCATCTCCCTTGTTGAGGTTTTTATTATCTGGATTATAATTTTCATTGTTTAAAAACATTGTCACATTGTTAGGTAAATTTATACTTTCAATTATACCTGAAATAGGTAACGTGTACGATACAGTGCCACCATCTAACACGTAAAAAGTGAAAGTACGAATGTTTGTTGATATTTTCTGTTCAATACCCCGAATTTGTATAAGGCACAGGCTAGATAAAGTACTAGCAGAATCTACAAGTGTGGAATACGGTTTTAAATGGTAGGTAAACATATGTCTACCAAACTTGTCTATAGGCATGATGAACGTTTACTGGATAGATTTAAACTGAGCAGAAAATGACGTGTGGCTCTTATTTAATTATTTTTAATTCTCGTAATTCAGATATGATTGATGCAATCTCATTTTTATGTCCATCATTTCCGGCTATTTGGGAAGCTACTAAAAGCCTTAGTCTGTCTATCAACTCGTTGGGATCATCGTAATACACGTAATCAATTTTTTTATTAGACAAGTCCAATGTGCCTCCTTTCGTAGGCTGCTTAAATGAGTAAGATCTAGGACGAATATTACTTTGAGATCTAGTATTAGGAGGCGGTGGTTTACTAAATGAAGATGTCCTCGGAATCGTTGTAGGTTTTAATAAACCTTTATCTAATAAATATGGTCTAATTATACTTTTATATTTTACGGTATTCGTAGCTTGAATTTGTTCATCAGGATCAAAATTTCTACGATAAGCATTAGTAAGTTTTAGTATGTGCATATAATGATCTAATTCTGATTTTTTATAGGCTTTAGGTTCTTTTTTAAACAGTAACTCATATAATCCAGTAGAGCCAGGGTATGTAATATCCTTCAAAACAATATCTTTACCGACAATTTTTAATTCGGAATCGCCTACTTTAAATTTATCTGTTTCAATATCATGTGTTATACCATATACGCGATCGTATGTTGTCTCATCTCCTCGTATGGATTCATCAATATATGTTCTCGGCAAGGGATCATATGCATCAAGATATTCTTTATAAGCCGCTGTTTTTGACAATTCTTGTATATGTATACGAGTTCTTTCTACATCCTGATTAATTAAATCATCGCTATTTTGTTCAACGGTAGTAGAATTGTGTGGATCAAATTGATAAGTATCCTCCAAAACTGAGTCCAGTCATAGGTAACGCAGGCATATATTTGTTTACAACGTTAACATTAGATTTTTTTGGAGTAGAAGTTTCTGATTTAAACACTTCAGGCTCCTTTTTAACTGACACGTCTGATTTCATGTTTTGTACTAATTTTTCCAATGGTTCGATAATGGGCTTATAGCCTTTCACCAACTGAGCCTGTGTTTGTGCGACATCGGATTTTAGAGACTGATATTTCTGCCTAACTGATTTTCTAGTTTTTATTAGTTCCTTGGCTAATTTTTTATCCATCTTTACACCACAGAATATAGATGTGTACTGCATTTTGTACAAAGTATTTATGTATTATATATTACAACACAATGTAACTATCAAAACCCTTTCTATATCTCCCATTATTTATTGAACAGTCCTTATCTATAACGACAAATCCATATGGTTCTTTCCAACATAAAGAACAAAGATCTTTAAATTTTTGAAATGACATATCGACGCTCACGTGGTCGTCATAAATGTGTTTAAGGTTTGTATTATCCTGATGAAAAATAATTATTAAATTACCATTATCTCTAATCAATCTTTTCTCAATAGACGAATAAGTTTGACACAAGAATAAACAATCTGTGTTCTTATGACGTCCGAAACAAAAGTAATCTCGCATAATACTTTGATTACAAGAAGCTACATCATCAAAGATAATAATCGAATTCGGTCTGATCTCTTGAGCCGGTATAACATCTTCTCCTTCATCGAATTCAAAATAACCTATTTCTTTCATTGGTTTCAATAACTTTCTCAAATATTCATATTTTGGTTGGTATAAAGACTTTGAATATAGGTAGATATTCTCAAATCGGAGTCCATTGGGGTGTGTCAGTAATGTAACAACTAAATTTGTTTTACCGCAGCCGGAACTACCAACTACCAGCGCTCGCTTCGATAGACCCCGAAATAGTTCACCATGTTTTTGATAATTATTTTCCGCCAAACACTCATCTTGATTAACAATTGGTAATGTAACATTCTGTTTTTCAATCTTCATTGCGAAAGTATATATAAGGAACTGTATGATCAGCCATTCAACCATACTATTTATAAGGCTGCACATGACTAGAAAATCAGTTTCGCTTAGAATTTTCAACAGGCTATATAATGCTTGTGCACAACCCAACCATAGTTAATCGTGAACGAAGACGTGCAAAGACAGGGTCAGGATTTATTAATAGTCTTATTAATAACCTACCGTTTGAATTGCATGTACCAGGTTACAACTATTGTGGTCCAGGAACAAAGCTATCGAATCGACTTGCCAGAGGTGATACTGGAGTAAATCCTTTAGACGAGGCTTGTAAAGAGCATGATATCGCATATTCGCGTTCTAAGGATATAACAAGTAGACATCAAGCGGATAAAGTGTTAGCAGAAAAAGCATATCAGCGGTTTAAAGCAAGTGACTCTTCAGTTGGAGAAAAAATTACTGCGTTAGGTATAGCTGGTACTATGAAAGCAAAAACCAGGCTGGGAATGGGCATGCGTAGAAAATTACGCTCCAAACGGAAACGTGGCATGGGGGTTCGTAAGTACACACTAAGTTTCAATAATGCAGTACAACGAGCTCGACGCGGTATTCAAAGCAACAATTCTAGTGATCTTATTAAAGTCGCAAAACAAGCATTATCATCAATTGGAACAAAGAAACTCTCTTTACCAAAGAAGCGGATTATTCCTATCCCAAAAACTGGTGGTTTTCTACCGTTCCTTTTACCTATATTTGCGGCATTAGGTGCTTTAGGAAGTATAGGAGGTGGTGCTGCAGGTATCGCAAAAGCCGTTAATGACGCGAAAGCCGCAAAAGAAAAACTTGAAGAAGAGAAAAGACACAATTTAGCCATGGAGCAAGTTGCAGTAGGAAAAGGATTGTACTTACGACCTTATAAAAAGGGCATGGGATTATATCTAGCACCGTTTAAAAAAAACTGCCAATAAAGCTACCTCGTCGGCCCCTAACCAACATAGATTTAATAAAATACGCTAAAGATTTACATATTCCAAACTTTCGGGGTGTATTTATGAGAGATGCATTACCAGTAAAGATAAAGAAAAGTGAGTGTGGTATAATTAATCTGGATATTTCATCGGGGCCTGGTACTCACTGGACAGCATATGTGAAGAAAAAGAACTCGATAATCTATTTCGATAGTTATGGAAACTTAAGACCGCCAAATGGAGTAATAAATTATTTCTATAGCGATGGTAGCTTGAATAAGGTTAACTATAATCATGATCAGATGCAAAAATATAATTCAAATAATTGTGGTCACCTGTGTCTAAAATTTTTATATAATCAATGTAAATAAAGGAAATGTCTTTATTGTACGTGTACTATTGAATTGTGCAACATGTCTCTAACTTTTTCACTTACGGGAATTTCACCCATCTTAACAGCAGATTTTAATCCACCCATATATTTGGAAGATAATTTGGATTATGTTATCGGTTTAACGAACTTCGAAACTTTTAATGTTATACCAAACATCGATGAAACAAACAACAAATTCACTCATGGTAATATGACCACAACTATCCCCGTCGGAGCCTATGAAATTAATGACATTAATAATTATATTCAAAAAACAATTGGTAAAAATATTAATATCACCCCCAATCGTAATACTTCGACAGTCAACATAGAAACAAATGTTGATATAGATTTTACATCAGAATACTCTATAGGCCGCCTCTTAGGATTTGAAAGAAGGATTCTTAAAGCTAATGAAATAAACGAGTCTGACTTTCCCGTACAAATAATTAAGGTGAATGCCTTGTGCATTGATTGTAATATCGCCAGCGGGTCTTATTCTAATGGGCTACCTGTTCACATAATCCATCAGTTCTTCCCAACAGTAGCCCCAGGCTATAAAATAGTAGAATCGCCCTTAAACATTCTATATTTTCCAGTAACTGTTAAGACGATCAACTCAATTACCATTAAAATACTCGATCAAGACGGTAATCTCGTCAATTTCCGTAAAGAAACTGTCACGGTCAGACTACATTTAAAAAAGATAACCTAAAAGATGGTTGTCCGCTATAATAATAAATACCATATTCCACGTATGGCAGCTAATCGCAATTATAAAAGAAAACCAAAGAACACATTTTCAGTCAGTAATAAGAAGAACGTTAGTCTAGTAACACCTGAAAATAAGATATTCTTAAAATCTCTTGGTTTTGAAGTACTCATATAATGGATATATTAAATGTTACAGAACAACCTCTTATCGATAACTCAATTATTGATTTCGAGTATCACAATTATCAACCTTTCGTAACCGCCAAATTCGATTATAATGATGAAATTAGAATTCCAATCCAGGAACTGGATGCTTTTACCTTACCGTGTGAAAGTAGTCTATACTTAGAGGGAAATCTAACAAAAGATGATGGAACACCGGCTACTAAGTTAAGCCTAATAAATAATGCTTTCAGTTTCCTCTTTAGAGAAATCCGATATGAGCTGAATGGTATTGTCGTTGATTCAATTCGAAATGTTGGATTGACTTCCACTCTTAAGGGGTATTTGTCTTTTAATGAAAGTGAAAGTATCAAACTTCAAAATGCTGGCTGGTTTCCTAAAGATAGTAAAATACCGGATAGTAATAAATTTAATGTATGCATACCACTTAAACTATTAATGGGCTTTTTTGAAGATTACAAAAAAATAATACTAAACATGAAGCAAGAATTGGTTTTAATTCGAAGTAGTAATGATTTAGATGCTGTGAGTAGTGTCGATGATACGGAGAAACCTAAGATTAATATTGATAAACTTTATTGGAGAGTACCACATGTTTCCGTGGGAATACCACAGCAATTGGTTTTAACTAAGATTTTGGACAAAAATGTTGAAATACTACTTCCATTCAGAAGTTGGGAGCTTGTAGAATATCCTTCACTTTCTCAAACTACAAGACACACATGGCCCGTGAAAACTACCACTAAGTTAGAAACTCCTAGACATGTAATTGTTGCCTTCCAAATTAACAAAAAGAATAAAGTAACATCTAATATGAGCACATTTGATAACTGTAATCTTACAAACATAAGAGTATTTTTAAATTCTGAAAGATATCCTTACAACGATTTATTTCTTGATTTCAAAGACAATAAATATGCAACTTTATATGAAATGTTCTCGCATTTTCGCCAATCATACTACGAAACAGGGAATGAGCCTATATTTACACCTAAAGAATTCAAATCAATTTCACCAATAAGCCACATCGATTGTTCTCGTCAAAAGGAAACTATTCAGTCGGGGTCTGTCGTTATGCGCATAGAATTCGAAACAAGCGATAATATTCCGAATGATACAACAGCATACTGTTTAATTTTACACGATCGTTTATTCCGTTATAATCCACTGACAAAGATAGTTAGACAGGTCTAACCTACATAAGAGGGTAATGCTAGCTAGCAAGTTAGTTTGCGATGATCTCTAGCTACAGAAAGGCTCTGCGAGAGCACCAAAAAAATCTTAGAGATTTAAAGAAAGCTGTTAAAATATATAGTTTAAAAATTTATATAACGAAAAAGTTGGCAAATATAAAAATATGCCATTAATTTTGGATGTCCAAGGATTCAAAGGAGAAAAAAATAAGTTCATAGTTAAAGAACTTGCGGCATATAATGGTTATAAAACGGCCCACTATATTTTCAAACCACCATTTCCTGTAAAACTTCTACCACCTGATTTGGAAAAGCAAGTTAATTGGTTAACATATAATTACCATGGTATACATTGGAATGAAGGAAACACACCATTTTTCAATTTTGGAAAAGTTGTCCGAGAGTTAACCGAATGTGAAAAAGAAATTTATGTAAAAGGAAGAGAAAAGGTCGCATACATAAATGAATATTCATCAAAACCTGTGTATGAGTTAGAAGAACATCCACCACTCCAATTTTCTGAACCTCGATGTTTTCACCATTTAAAATCTAAATGTATGTGTTCTTTATCAAATGTATATTATCTTTATGAGAATTTTATAATGTCATAATTTTAAATAAAAAATTAAACATATACCATGTATTTTATTTATCAAACAAGTTTAAACAGGTCTAGACATGTTCAACACGTGTACACCAGATGTTGTCGTGGGAACAGTAGTTTCAATTGACTCCCACGTGTTGTTGATCATTATGATGACTCAATAAACATCTGGACAAAATTAAATAGTGGGGGGATAATGATATAAAAGCAGAAATTGTCTCACATTTAATTACTTTAAAGAAAGACCATGCTAATTACACAAGATAGGCTTGTGGTAGTGGAGAGAAAGCGGTGTTGTGTTTGTGGTGGACTAATTAGTAAACAATACTACTTCAGTGACTTCTTGCTAAATTGGAATAAACTGTTAATAGGTTATTGCACATATTGTAGCCAGACAAGACCAATTAAACTTACTAAATTTTGGGTAAGAGCAGAAACCCACTTCGGGGAAGATTTTAAAGTGTAACATGGTGCAACAGGAAGAAAACAGTTATACTTCCAGCTACAATCCTAGGACATTTAGTGAAGACAAGGATGTGATCAGTGGCCACCTAGCAAGGGAGAAGGTTTTCAAAAATAAGCCAGACAAGATCGACCATAACAAAGAAAGACAGGAAAATCAGCAAGCTTTCATACCTCGCGAAGTGCTTAAGATGTGGGATGAGAAGGTATTCAAAAATAAACAAAGATTCTGTAGTAAATAAATTATTGTTTAATAAATAAAATTTATAAAAAATCTGGTTTTATCCTTTACCCCCACTCCTCTTTATAATAGGATATAAATTCATGTTAATTTAATGAAGCATTAGTGTGTTTATGAATATTACGATGATAGCCTCGCAGTTTTTAGTTTTGCACGCCATTTGGCATGGAATTCTCTACATACAACAATCTTACAATACTAAAGAGGCATTTATTTGCTTCGATAGCAACGGTACAAGAAATGATAGTTGGCCATCAAAATGGAAACGGATGATACCTTCCACAACAATCAATGAGTCGGTCCTTACATCTTCAATACCCAAAAATAGTACTATGTATAAATTACGAGTAAGGCTGAATGATAACTCTACTAAAGAAACAAAGTGGAATCAGCTCTTCAGTAAATGCCCCCCACCACTATATGTTAATAGTATAAAAACAGACCGTGATGTGGAGTTAGGCTCAGTTTCTTACCTGATCTACTACATTACACTGTGTTCCTCGTTGCTGGTTGTTGAATCGATTGTTAGGATTATACATAAAATATGGATCCAGAACTGAACTGTTCACTCTGTCTAGCAAACGAATTAATAAAAGAACACAAGCATGGTAAAAATTTATATGATTTTACTGAGGATGAGCTACAATATTTCCCATTAACATATCTGATTGAAAATGCTGGTTCCATGGAACTTCTTTACACATGGCCTAAATTACCAAGGAAGTATACACAAAATTTTGAACTAAGGATTCAACTACCTTGTTTCGTACATCACAACAGACCAGAGTGGTATAGTCATGTGGATGGTCCACCAGACTCACAGTCCAGATGCCATGTATGTAAATGGGGTCTTCAAAAATGTGGTTGATATGTTACAGTAATTGTAAATACCTTTTATGTGGTGGAAAAATAAAAACAATGAATAATGTATAAGTTTTTTATTTATATGTAAACAGTGTGTTTTTTAAATATAAACCTAATAAATTACAAATCTAATAAATCGAAATGATCTAAATTTAAATTATCTTCTAATTCAGAATCATCCAAATTAACACTATCCCATCCTGCTGCAGGTTCTTCCATGTCCAAACGCCTAGCGTATTTTAGTAAAGTATCTAAATTTGTATTACTATCAGTAATTAAATGGTGTCCCCAAGCCAAGGTTCTTACATCTCCAGGCACAATATATCTTTTGTCATCGGCAGCTGACAGAGCTACTTTATTTTTTAGTTCTGTGTGAATGGTGTGTAAAGTGGATTTAAATATGGACATTTTACGGAATATTAAACCACCGTTTTCGACAACCTGAACATAGTCAGAAAAGTCTATTTGATGTTTAACAACGCTTCTGGAAACACCTTTTGCCTTCTTCATTACATCACCGGCTTTAACGCAATATGCTTTTGCACCAGTACCATAAAAACTCTCTATTGGTCTCCCAGCGTATTCATCCTTCATTTTCCCTACCACGGACTTTGTTTTGGGTATGCTATGGATGTTATCGACATTGTAGTTTGAAGTATCGAAAAAATTAATGTTTTTGTTGATATCATCATAAACATTGTCTGTGAAAATTTCCAAAATTAGGCTGTCGGTGTCTGTGTATAGGACTGTTGCATCATCTCCATACATTAATTTTATGTAACCATACAAAAACTCGTAGATGATTGTCTTGGAAATATCCAAAATGGAAAACCCCACATAGAGCGGTTTGTCATATACAACTTTCAATTTGTCCAACTGAACTGCTACTAAATTTTCATCGAAGACAGAACAGGATTTAAAATGTGGTAAGGCTATTAACGCTCTGGCACCCAACATACCTTTTTTATTTTCCCAGCATGAGCACAGTTTTATATTTTGCCTTTTGTCGACGTTTTCCATGGTTTTACCGAATATTGAGTTAACCATTAACTTAAATAAGTCCTTTTCAAAAGCATTTCTGGCTGAATTTCTTAGTTTTGTATTTAAATTAATATATGACCCCAACCAGGGTGATTGGCAAAATTCTATTATCCTATGGATTTTCTTCAATTTGATGCCATATTTCAAGCACTGCTTCAAATTCTTGTAGTGAATGATATATTTAGATTTATTTCTTAAGTTTGGGATTAACTTGGAATATTTACTTTTGGGAGGAGTCATACTCTCGGGACAGAACGGCAAGTCATTATGGTCGTCATGTAGCTCTGTTGGATATTCCAAGTCCACTTCTAGAACATATCCTTTTTGTGAATTTTTTTCAACTAGGGAACAATCAAATGTTTCAATTTCTTCTTGCTCAAGCCACCTAAAATCACCTGTGGGCAGGTATTCCTCCATTGCGGCTCCATATAAATTTGTGGCGTCTAGGTACATGATATATGATGTTGGTTTACTGGGATCATAGTTCGATAAAAATGTGTTGTTTGCCACAGCCTTTCTTTTGCTGCATTGAGCCACTCCTCCTCGGATACCTTTTCTAAAGAAATGTACTGTATCCACATCGGTTAGAAGTTTAAGTTCAACGCTTGTGTGACGTAACATGGCATCCCAGCTCAGGGAAGGTGCGGTCAAATAATGGGCTGGATCTAATTTATATTGTTCTAAACACACTTTCCTAAAGTTTTCAAACACATCGGTTAATAGTAAAATGTCTGATTTCAGGTACAAATCTGCATATGTTCCCAACGTTTCACACTTGAAGGTATTCCACACTTTGATAGCTCGTTCATAGTCCTCATCAGAAATGGCCTCATTTGTTAATTCATTGTAAAACTTGTCTTTTGAGGGTAATTGTCTTTCGTCCAATTTTTCAAACGAGTCTACATAATTATAAGGGAAAACACCTTTTTGTCTGATTAATCTGAATTCTTCCTCATCTTGAAAATACTTTCTAATCTCAGTACACTGATTAGATTCTAAACTTTGACTCAATTTATCGAGAGATTTGGATAAAAATCTAAAAGAGTCCACAAATTTTAATCGCAGGAATGTGTGAGGTTCCTTGGGATTTGTAGATTTTTCAACGAGGATTGTCTTAGAGAAAGATATATATTTTTCTTTGGTTTGTGCAATCACCGAAATGCTTTCCTTCTTACATGCCAGCTTCTTGATAAATAGGTGACTGTCGTAATTTGTTAAATTATGGAAGAACACTGGTATGGATTTCGGCACTTTATAGTTCAAATTACAAACGGAATGGGCGGCGGCACGAAAGTGTCCTGTCAAGTGACAGTGATCGCGAACTTTTATGTCACTAGGCTTGAAGGGTTTCTTGCAAATATGACAACATGCTGCGTTTTCAAATTCAGCTTTCTCTTGATCAGTAAGGGGCTGCATCTGTTTAACATGTTTCAGGTGGGTGTTATATAAATGTAGGGCTGTTTCATCCAACTTCTCAGCAAATACTTCAGCAGCATCAGGTCCTCGATATGTTATAAATTTTGAATACTTGTCATCGAAATTGCATTTCACATAAAAGGCGAAAGAATAAGGCTGGTGTTCACATACTTTAACCGTGAACGATTTATCCTCACATGGTTCATTATGGTCGATTGGTTTCAGCAAACTCTCGAAATCAGCATAAATTACGAACGGGACAGGTAATTGCCTCTCAAAGTTGATGAATTTAAGAATGTTCTCGGGCACAGATTCACCATACTTATTAATTTTTAAATCGGTAGATGGGAGTTTCGTATATGTATGGTTGCAGTCATTTTCTTCATGTCTTCTCAGCTGCTCTACTTTCCGAAACGATTGTAGACATCCATCACAAATATATAATCGATCATCATGGTTTGATTTTTGTTTAGAAACCAGTCTTGACAAATTTTGTATAAGGCAATAATGGGTGTTACCTGCAATATCCGAAATAAGCAGTAAATTGACGTGCGTGCCTTGCCGACATGAAGTAAAATGTAGCGGTCCAACCACTTCAGTAATAGTTTTCCCATCCTTGAACTCTGATTCAAGACCAAACACATTAATAGAGATGTTGTTAATTTTTTCGAACTTGGCTATATCCTTTAGTTTCATAGGGAATTCTAAGCCTCTAAAGTTCAGCAAAGTATCATAATGTGGATACGAACTTGTTTTTGTTGGATCACCTTCTGCGGGGAAAATAGCTGCATTGATTGACCATGCAAAGCACGCATTATCCTTGTTTTGTATGTTCAAAACAGCATGTTTTAATGATATGGCTTTGGGCAGCTTAATATATGATGAAGCCCCCATTGGTGTAAACTTATTTATGTTGACGTCAAGGAACAGTATATGTTTTAATGTCCACCCAGAGTCTTTCTCTTGGAATTCAGATGCTTGTGCACTCATCTCCTCGCTAAATTCTTCAAAAATCTGGTGCATGTCCGTTGATACAGTGACTATTTTATTTTTGGTATTGAATGACTTAATATCACTCAATTCCTTTTCAGGTATTTCATACAGCCCAAATACTTCAAAATTAATCTTGAGGGTTTGATATTTCTCCAAATATTCACCAATTTTGTCCAAAACTTTTTGTTTAACTTCTTTCAGAAAATCGGAATATGCGATGTGACTTCTAGGGCTGCTAAAACGGTAACTAGCAATCCTGTTTTTAAATGCACAATGTAGTTTGTCAACACCATCTCCCAAGCTGCTCTCAATAGGACGATTTATTTTCTTTCTGTCAATTACAAACAGGTCGTTAAGGACAGGGCATCTATTATTACTGACATGTCGTTGTAAGTTGAACGATGTTGAAAAGTTATTTCCACAGTATTCACAAGTCTTTGAACCACTCGATGTATTTTGTTTTCTGTTAACGCCGCTTGTAGAAGGTGCACTTGTAGAAGGTACACTTATAGAAGGTGCGCTTGTAGAAGGTACACTTGTAGAAGGTACATCATCAGACTTTTGTTTCTTGCTTGGCGGCTCATAAGCTACACTTCCATCATTTAGAACGGGGCAATCTCTGCGAATATGTCGAACTAAATTACTTTTATTTGAAAAAACTTTCTTACAGTGTTCACACTTCATTGTTATACAATAAACTGCACAGTACTAGTGAATATTACTTTCCCTGCATTATATATAATCTGTTGCTGGGAGAGGGGATAGCTGTGTACAACAGATGTTATGAGAACGACGGTTACAACAGCTTCCCACGATCGCGAATTATGAATCACCGCCAGATGTTCTCGATAAAAATATACAATCTAACTTGTCCAGACATGTCTGGCAGCCAGATGGTCAACACGTGCATGCCAGATGTTCCCGATCATTCACCTTCGGCCAGCTGCTTACCCACGTGCACGCCAGATGTTCAACACTTGTACCCCACACCGTGAGAACGGAAGTTACGATAGCTTCCCACGGTCGAATATGAATCATCGCCAGATGTGTGTCATATGCGCTTCCTGTTTATCACTAGATTCGGCAATTTCCTGCTCACCTGTTCACTTTCGGTTTTGATAAAGAATACTTCCGGATTCACAATCCACTCCCGCATCTATATCGGTCACTTCCGGTTTGATTCCATGCTTCCTTGACCACGTCCGGTCCAATTTTTTGTACTTCCGGTCAGTTTTAGACCACTTCCGGTTTCGCGTCCGATGTATTTTTACTTCCGGTTTCATTTCCGGTCACTTCCGGTTTGTTTCCATGCTTCCTTGACCGCTTCCAGTCCAATTTCTAGCACTTCCGGTTAGATTTCCACCACTTCCGGTACCTCATCAGATGTATTTTTACTTCCGGTTTCATTTCCGGCCACTTCCGGTTTTATTCCATGCTTCCTTGACCACTTCCGGTCCAATTTTTGGCACTTCCGGGTATATTTTGGCCATTTCCGGTATCACATCCGATGTATTTTCACTTCCGGTTTCATTTCCGGGCACTTCCGGTTTCACTTCCGGTTTACCTGGTTCATTTCCGGTCACTTCCGGTTTCACTTCCGGTTTACCTGGTTCATTTCCGGTCGCTTCCGGTTTCACTTCCGGTTTACCTGGTTCATATCCGGTCACTTCCGGTTTACCTGGTTCATATCCGGTCACTTCCGGTTTACCTGTCCACTTCCTGCATACCTGAATTATGAATCACCCCCATAGACAAGTTTAGACATGTTCATGAAATAACGGTTAAGCCAGATGCTCGCCCACGTGCATGCCAGATGTTCAACACGTGTACCCCACACCGTGAGAACGGCCGTTACGATACTTTCCCACGACACCATAATTCACCCTTGGCCAGATGGTCGTCCACGTGCATGCCAGATGTTGAACACGTGTACCCCACACCGTGAGAACGGCCGTTACGATACTTTCCCACGATCGATGCTCGCCCACGTGTATGCCATAAATCACCTGCGGCCAGATGGCCGCCCACGTGCACGCCATACCTAATGACAGTGCTGCTGGAGCGGAGCTGATCATCAGTGAGCTCTGATCCCTGAGGATCAGCTCCGCTCCAGCAGCACAGTCATTTGCACCCTACTTTCGTTCGAAATAGTTCTAAAACGGCATGAAACGTGGTGATTTTAATTTGAGCGAAAATAGCTTTTTACAAAATAATGTTAGTAATCGTAATTTTTTTTAAACATGGCTTCCATGATGTATGAAATTATATGTCTGTCATATCGCAAGCGTGACACATATTAAGCACGATAGGAAGGGTGAAAAATATTTTTAATAGTGATGTTTTTTAATCTGAGGAGGGCAAAATATCTTTATGTTTGGTATAAAGAGTATTTGAAAGTTTGGTATCAAGAGTATCTGTGTGTATGTTCAAATTTAACGCATTGTTTACCTATACAAAATCCACGAGATTTCGTGTTTTTGACTTGGGCGATTGATTATCTGCCTATTTTTAATAATCGACTTTCGTTAATGGTGCTGCGTCTAGGTGTCAAATTTAACAATTTTAGATGTGTTGAGAGAAATGTATTAATCATTATTTATAGTTTATATAGAGCATGTACTGGGGTCAAATTCTCACACAAATAAGTATTGCCGTCTGCAAACATAATGAAATTGTTATTTCCGGGAGATCATAAACGAAAATAAAAAAGAACAGGGGACCTAAAATGAAAACCTGGGAGACACCGACAGTAACATATGACTCATTGCAATAAGTGAGATTAATATCTACAATTTGTTTTCTATTGTCAAATGTTTCCATGGAAACTGGGAACCATCCCTAATCCGTGGGTTCGGAAATTATAACACAAGATAAACACTAGCCTATTTATTGACTAAAATTCACAATACGTTTGGCAAACTAATACAACCTTCATTATTTGATATTTCACTTTACTATTCATTTGGGATTACTTTGAATTTATCATACCTTTACTGAACTGAGCTCATTTGAAAACTACTGTTCCCGCGTAAATCAATCGCCTTATATAAACCACAAGATGCCTCTAGAAAATTCCTGAAAGGTTCATCCCTTTCCGTAACTTTCTCGTACAGGTATCTGTAATAATCTAGCATAGTCTCGATCCGCTTTCTTAAAAACCCATAATTTAATTATAGATACTTAATTATTTACTCCTCTGAAGAGAAAGTTGAACCAGTGCTGCTGAATATAGAATTGTTGTGAAGGCATGCTAATAATTAATGCAATCCCTGCTTAATAATTATCCCATCCACACCTAAGAGGAACTAATGCGCAACACTGCCTCCCCTTAAGCCTAAACGTCTCGGCCAGGTAATTCAAAGTCCTCTATATATTTCGTGAGTAAATCCAGATGCACGATCTAGGAATTTTTGCCTCTTCGAATTCGATAAACATCATTGATCTGGATAATATATGGTCCGTACCAACGTGATTGAAGTTTCGATGATCTTCCTTTCTTTCGCTGTGGGTTGTACAGTTGAACCCTCCTATCCTTACGGTCATATGGAGCATTCATTCGGTTACTAACTATAGTAATTTGGTCTCATTGATATTTCTGTGTCGTTCACGCATTTTTCCACCTTGTGTTTTCAAACATCAAGTCACAAGGTAGTCTGATCTCATGTCCAAAAACTACACGGACCGGTGTCTGTTTCGTGGACTCATCGTGGATGGCAGCTCTGTATGTCATGAGGAAAAACGCGATGTGGAGATCCCAGCCTCGTCATGGGGCCTTTCCTTTGTTGCCAAATTGTTCATACAGTATATTTATCTATTGTGAAGTTCTTTTGCATTGATAATAACTGTTTTGTATTTTTTTTTTATAATTTTTATAATAACTAGGTATTATCTATATTTCCTGTTTCTGTCATAGTTGCATATAGTTCTTTCTTCTTTGTAACAGATATTTTAATACCTCAAGTTAACCAGGGTTTTACAATATTTTTAGTATATATTTTTTTAACGAGGAAGTTATCTACATAATATTTTAACCGATCTAAAACACTTCAAATACTTCATTAACAACCTTAATTTGACATATGTCATGCTAGGATTCATTGCTTAAATAATAATACAGGTTTGCATAATTTTCACTACTATAAACTCTTCTGTACGTGTACATGTTTATATTTAGGTTTAAATCGCAGTTTATTTTTATGACTTGAACCGAATGCTCCGATATGCTATTAAAACATACATTAGTAGATGTATTATATATATCTTTGTCAAAATTGATACAAATGTAAACAATAGCAGTAGAAAAAATCGGAATACCTACGCCTTGCTGGTTCATTTAAGTAAATTTCGAAACCATATGCGTGTAAAATGTCAACTAATTAATTTATTTTTGGTAAGTTCGATAGATAGTTGTTGTTTATGTTTATGTCTCCACAAAGTATAATATTTTCATTTTTTATTCTAGAAATGCAAAAATTAATTTACTTCAGTTAGAAATAAATTTATTTCTGTTGATGGAGATCTATAAACACAAGAAATCTTTAATGAACTATTTTTTTTATTTTTTATTAAGAGTAATTTAACACCGTAAATATCAGAAATATTCTCTTTAGAACATTTTTCAACTTGTGCAATTGCACTACACGAATTTGTTACTACAGAATACTGTTATACCACCATTCTTATATTTCCTTCTATAAAATTTACTAACTGAATTATAACACTCAATATTTAAATATTCACTTTGCTTATCATTTAATCAATGTTCCGTCGAGCATTAATTTTGTTCATATTAAGAGAGGATTCCACAAGACCTACCTTTTTCCTTAAGCTTTGTATATTTTGAGGGCATATCGATGGGTTTTTGACAAATCAACGTAAGCGACAAACAGTGAATTTTACAGGAACCAACTTTTTTATAATTGACGTTATTCTCAGACTAATTCAATTTTTTTATCAATAGTAATTGAATTTTAGTATAAAATTCGAAATAAGTAAATATTTACATTAACTATTGCAACTTAAGATAATTTGTCAGACATAACTTTATTAAATTTTGTCGCTTAAGATGCAAATAAGATGTTATTCTCTCACAATTTTGATGCGCAGTGGACAAGAAAATAGTAACTAATAAGTATCGTAAGCACCTGACAGTTAATCGTAACCGACGACGCTTACGATTCTTTGCCGGCATTACATCAGGAGTTACGATAGTTTTGAGTAAAATTTAAACACAGTTTGAAGATATTGGCGCTTACGATAATATATAAAACGATATATTTTAGTGAAAACAGTGCAATTGAAATATGGTGTTATGTCCAGATGCACAAGTTTAACATAAGGAATCGTATAGACCAAAAAACGCAATTTTGACAAAATTGTCGTTTACGATGTTTTGTCAAAAACCCATCGATATATTTGTTGCTCATTAGATTTTTATTATACTGAACTTGCCGTAATTGCTTGTGTTTCTGCGCTGACCTTTAGAACACTACAATTTTTAATATCGAACATAGAATGACGAATATTTAAATTAAAATTTAATTTCTTATGGGCGTCCATACAGTTCCCACATTTAAGTAAATCATTATTACATTCTTTTTTTTGTGTCCCATTGTACGACATTTTGTACATATCTCCTCATTTTCACAATTGTCTGCATTGTGAATAAATCCTCCACATTTGAAACATCTGTATATTTTGACGTAGTCAAAAACTCTCACAAAACTCTCGCATGTGTAATATTCACATTCTAGAATAGCCATATGACATTTCACCATTTTTTTAATTACAATAACATTTCTTTTCAAATCACGATGACGTAGAAAAGCATTTTGTTTATTTATACACTCTAAAAGTTGCTTCTCTTCCATTTTCTTCTCAATTAGTAGAGTGCTTGCGTTGACAAAAGTCGCTTAGTTTTCGATCCCGTTGGCACTCTTAGAGTAAAATGTATACCTTGTCAGATATGTTACTTATGCCCTGTGGATTACGAATCCACTTGTCGTCAAACAATCGTCATGAATATAAGGGCGCAAATCAAAATTTTCTAATTAACCCATACCACGCGATAGTCAATCATGAAGCGTATTTTATCCAAAAATCATTAAATTCTCTGTAGAATTTCTATATTTAAAATAAATAAAGAAACGAACTTTTGCATAGGCTTATATGGCAGTAAAAATCAAAAATCCTCATTTTCTCTGTTCGACTACGGCTGAAAATTAATTATTTTTCGTCTACTTTTCCATTCCCACGACGATATCTCGTAAGCTATTATATTTATCAAAAAAATATATTCTTTGTAAAATATTTGCCATATTTTCCAGATTACAATGGTTTTTAAATCAGATTTTTTGAGAATTTAGTAACCAAAATATTTAATAATGTGTAGCGTGATATCAATTTTCGAAGCTTATCAGCGGCATGCGTTCGTTGCAGATTCTCGCTCTCCCACTCTTTAAAACTGTTTCAACACACCCCACTTCGCACCCTCCCTGGCCTACCGTTAGATATATTGGCGCATAGTAACTCTCGTGGTTCATAATGTATTGAAATTTATATCTTGAAAATGAGTGTTACTATGAAATAAATGTAAGTATATTTGTAGAATATTAATTCAGTGTTACATGGACTTACATAAAAATTATGGCCTTCCTAAAATTATTGTGTAATAGATTAACACGTTATAAGAAACTCCCTATAGTTCACTGTTTGCAAGATGCTTTCAGCTGGTATGTATTTTAAATTTTCTACCATATAGGTAACTAATGTATATGCTTTTTAGAAGAAATTAAAATAAAAAGTACTACTGATAGCACAAGTTCTAAAAGTGAGATTGAGAAAAATATATATATTAACGTAAAACAGATTCGTAACATATTAGCTTAATTTAAATGAAACCGGGCCCTGTAATCAAAGGTTTTGAGAAATCGTTTGCAACATTTATTGATTGTTTAAAAATCTATGAAAAAATAAGTAACCAAGGAGAAGATGATCTATAGCATTATATTATTCAAAAAACAAACAATTTTGACTGATTTGGCACCGAAATTGCTATTCTAATTTTACTAGCCAAAGAAATATAGAACATTTAAGGAGATAAATAGAGAAAGAAATTAATAAGAGTTCAGATGGATCCAATGCCTGTCCATCAACTTTTGCCGATGTGTATTTTGGTAAAATAATTTTTTTAAATAGAGAAATGTATTTTTGTCAAAAGTACAACAGTAAAGCTTTCTCAAGTAATGACCACGGAACCAGAAAGAAAAGTAAGACTACTAGCCCACCAGAATCCCATAATTTTCGAAAGAATTTGTGCTAACGATTTAATACCTATGGAAATTGAATATCATATTTCAAGTTTCTAAAGTCGCTAAATAAAATGCAGAGGTCTATCTAATAATAAAAATAAAAGTGAGAAAGCAAAAAGGGTATGGTATGTCGTCAATTTCTGATGAGAAGTATCTAGAATGGATAGATAAGTCTAAAAGAGAGATCAGTAGACTACTTATAAATACATTTACCGGCAAAGGAATCGAAATTGTTAAATCTACAAAGAGAAACAAAAAATATGTTCTAATTCCAACAGAAAACGAGGCATGAAACTTTGCATTTTCTATTGTGACTTTAGAAACATTAAACATGATATTTAGTTTCTATAGCATTTAAATCGTTAGCACAAATTCTTTACAAAATTATGGGATTTTGGTGGGCTAATAGTCTTATTTTTCTTTCTGTGTTCGTGGGCATTACTTGAGAAAGCTATTTTATTGAAAAACATTTCCTTTTACGCAAGGATACGCCTGGAGAAGTTATTGGACATGAACTCCATCCATCTTAACTGTTTTTAATTGTTTTCTCTTTCTCCAGTTTTCTCCTTCAATGTTCCGTATTTCTTTGTCAGTAAAACTAGAGTAGCAATTTCGGTGCCAAACCAAACAGCCAAAATGATTTGTTTTTCGAAATCGCATAATTCTAGAATATACATCATCTTCTCTTTGGTTACTTATTTTTTCACGGAGTTTTAAACAATCAATAAATATTGCAAACGATTTATCAAAACCTTTGTTTACAGGGTCCGGTTTCATACAAGTTAAGCATAATTTATTACGAATCTGTTTTTCTTTAAATTTTATTTTTGTCTCAATCTCACTTTCGGAACTTGCGCTATCAGTAGTATTTTCCATTTTCATTTCTTCTTCAGTTACCTATATGGTAGAATATTCTGTTAAAAAAATACATACATGCTGAAAGTATCTTGCTAACATCGAACTACCGAGTTTCTTATAACGTGTTAATCTATTACACAAAAATGTTATGTAAGGCGAAATAACACTGAATTAATATTAAACAAATATACTTATATTATTTATTCCATAGTAATCATTTTCAAGACATAAATTTCATTAATATCATGAACCACGAGAGTTACCAAGCGCTAATCTATCTTACGATAGGCCATTGCGGGTGCGAAGTGGAGTGTGTTGAAACAGTTTTAAAGAGTGGGAGAGCGAGAATCTGTAACGAACGCATGCCGCTGATAAGCTTCGAAAATTGATATCACGCTACACATTATTAAATATCATGGTTATTAAATTCTGAAAAAAATTGATTTAAGAACCATTGTAATCTAGAAAATATGGCAAATATTTTATAAAGAATATATTTTTTTAATAAATATAATAGTTTGGGCGATATCGTCGTGGGAATGGAAAAGTAGACGAAAAATAATTAATTTTCAGCCGTAGTCGAACAGAGAAAATGAGAATTTTTTTATTTTTACTGCCATATAAGCCTATGTAAAAGTTTGTTTCTTTATTTATTTTCAAAATAGAAATTCTACAGAGAATTTAATGATTTTTGGATAAAATACGCTTCATGATTGACTCTATCGCGTGGTGTGGTCAGTTAGAAAATTTTGATTTGTGCCCTTATATTCGTGACGATTTGTTGACGACAAGTGGATTCATAATCTACAAGGCATAAGTAACATATCTGGTAAGGTCATATATTTTACTCTAAAAGTGTCAACGGGGAAAGATAGAAATTGATTTGCACTCTACTAAATATCAACAATTGTTAAACATGAGCTCTTTTGGTTTGGTATGTTGACTTGAAATTACTGTCTTCCTAAACTATTTTCTGTTTCCATTTTTACTGTTTCAACTTCTTTTGCTTTACACTTTTTGACAACTGCCTCACTTGACACTGCGGTACAATATGTTCTCTCAGACATCGGTTTCTCAATTTTGCTTGAAATTTCTTATTCCCTTTCCCTTTACATCGCGTCACTCATTCATTATAGATCTTTTAAAATCACTCATTTCTTTGTTTATTTCTAACGTAAATTTTTAATATGGTATACAAAAACTGCAAAGCCATTAAAATTTTTAAATACATTAAATATTTTTCGTATAGGTATATAGGTATGACTCGTCATATAGATGCCAAATGACCTCCTATACCTCCCTGTTCAGAATCGCTATCTCTTTACTAAACACCTTGTATATAACGAATAGGTAATTTCTAGTTTTTTCATATTAAATATTAGGTATTGAGTATATCAAAGTTGTCTACTAAATACTCTAAGTAACATTTTTCAGTTTTAATTGTTACGTTTTTATAAAATTTCGATTCGTTATTCGTTAAACTTTTACCGTTCGTATAATAAAGCACCCCAAGCCACTTATTTTGTATAAAATACTACTATTTAATTAAATCGATAGATAATAATAATACAATTCGGTCCTAAATTAAGGAAATATAAGTCTATTAAGATTCATAAATTCACTAAATTATATAGAAAAATTTTAATTTTATAACTCAAAAATAACAGCGCTTTCAGTTCAAATCTATATATAACAAAGGTAAACGATCAATTAAAATAAAATGATACTGATATAGTAGATTCCCCAATATTAATAATTAATTACAAATACGTTAAATTAAAGTGAAATAGAGTGTATATTTGCAAATGTTGCTAAATCAATTATTATTCTTATTTATCTACCCACGTACAAGTTTACTTTTGTGAGTTATTTCCTAATTGTTACATAATAGATACTGTAATTATTGTTGATCTAATTACACGTATTATTATTATTATACATTATTTGTGATATATGACCTGATTATAATCCATAATCCTGCTCATCAAATTTCTAATGTATGATCACGTGATTAATATTTAATTGATTAGTTGAATATTACCACATGTAATTTGTTTTTTCAAAATACCTAATCGAGTAGTTCCTAGTTTTTTGTGTTCCTAAAATCGAATAAACATAAAATAATGGGTTGTTGATAGTTACGTAACACTGCAGCAGTTCATGTCCCAGTAAGATAACTAACTATAAATAAAAATTCAAGCAAGGATAGCGTTCCATAGTGATTATAAGAATGAATTTACGATACATAAAGTAGTAAGAAATGCATAATCAATATTCAAATTAATTTTAAAATAAAACATACCATAATTTTTGTATTTATTACTACTGAATGTTGAGCCAAATATGAGTACTGCTATAAGTAGCTAGTTACCTTTATAAAGCTATGCTTATTATTCACACTGGTTTATCACTTTTGCGTTATTTATATGCATATTTTATAGTTATACCACAATTTAATGAACTTACTGTATATTAATTTCCATTATGTCTGCAATGCTTATTGTCATAAAAATGCATATCATAGTTGTAAAAATGATTTTTGGCAAATAAATGATCTAAAAATATAAATCTTTCTTTTTTCCCATATTGTCTTGGTACCTTCCTGCAATCATGATTATTCTTGTAAGCAAATGTTAAGAAAGTTAAATTCTGAACGTTTTATATGATGCAAACAATTTTCGAGGGGTCACAGTTTTTCTTGATATTTGAATTTCGGTGCCATTTTTTTAGGTTTGCTGCAATTTTTAAACTATATTTTAAACGATAAGTGTGGCTGTAAATAAAAAGGCGAGTGGTGGCACCTTAGTAAACTTGGACACCCTTATCACCGGCAAAGAAGAGGAAGAAGGGAACTGGAAATGGTCTAAAAATGTATTAACATCCCCTAAAATCCCATGAGCACCCCTACAATTCCTTTCTGGCTAACTGACCTGAAGTCCAAAGGTTCTTCGGAAATTACATTATTCTTTTATTTTTATTATTTTAGTTTTAACTATACATTTTCATAGAAATGACACCAATATTATTTACGATTTTCAAATGTAACTATATTAGTAAAATCAACTTATCTTCTGTAGGGAATTGTTTTTCAACAACAATTTTTTGCTAGAAGTTATTATAATATTAGTTCAATAGTAATCGGTAGACATCGCCTTTGCGAATGGACGCAATTACCTACATGTACAATTGTACATACTTCCTTAATAAAAAAAGACTTCATTATTATTATCGTTTAACATTATCTCAGTATTTGTGGCTGGTATAAGATGAGGTACAGACTTATTATCAAACACTCTCATCTAATCACGACTTTACGTGTAGTGTTCGGAATGACTGTTTTGTGAATGAGCGTATAGATGTCCTTAATATCCATGTTAAGACTTTCGTGTAACGATTTTGGTATTACAGTGGCAGATAAAACAATCGGTCTAGTATCCACTTTTTTAAACTTCCACATTTTTTTTACTTCATGTTTCAGATTTATCATTGCATTTTCTTCATCTGTCGTCTTTTATAATGGAGTCTGTGATGATATGTTTCATGTAGTTCTTGGTATTAATTTCCTGATCTTGATTGGCTATAAGAAATCCTTCGGTTTCTGGGAAGAGTTCTCCATACCTCAGCCATGCGTTTGACGCCTCTTTGTCGACATATGTCTGGTCAAGGTCATGGAGGTGCCTGCTATGAATTGCCATGGTACGCCATTCATTGAGTTTTCTGTTCTACTATGAATCATTTTATTATTTTGAACAAGTTTATCCGACAAGTTCAAGGGCGTGTATTTAATATCTACGTGGCAAGCACTTCGATGCAGAGGTGACTCTTGTTTTCTTTGATAAGAATTCTTTAACAACTTGATCTGAATATTAGAAAGATTTTTAATATTAATTAACCCTCGTCCACCTTCTACTCTTAGTAAAGTTAATCGCAGCATGCTTAATTTCTGGGTGAGGGAGTAGGGGTAAATAAATAAAGCAAGTTAATGAAAGTTCAGAAATTTGGAATTTGGTGTATACTAGAAGTCAAGGTCACGATTTCATTTATGACACCTGCCATTGTAACCCTTCTTTGGGCCTGGTGCAAGACGGCAGCTCTTTGTCTGAGAGCACTAGGTCCTGGTACGGAATTTTTCTGAATATTTTCACCTTGGAGTCGGGCGCCACCTAATCGAGATGGAGGACTAGGAGGAAAAATATAGGCACTATGATTTTTCCTTAAATGTATGTTCCTTAAGTTATAAAAACAAGTTTCACAGTACATATATTAGAGTACTTTAAATTGAATATGTTATTTTATTTTTAAACCCCACATGTGGCTCACACTAAAAAATGTACATGAATAATAATAATGTGTTTACTTCATTACTTTGTTAACAAAAGAATGATTTAAATAGTTTTAACGTAATATTCCTCCTAGATTCGGCGGTAGGAACTACAAATTTGTGTAGGTATGTTGAAAGTTGGGAAGCAATGAATGCAACTTCCCCGTGGATTTCCATTTATAAAAAGATGGGACATTCTGATCTTATAGATCGAGCTCCCATAACAGAAAAAGGTACCCCATCAAACATCTCAAATTTAAAAGGTGAAAATGATTGCAAAACATGTAAATATTATGTTACGCCCGCCAGACCATAAAAAATTTGTTAATTGTTATTTTTTATGAATTTTTGAATTTAGCTAAAAAAAATTATTTTACATTTCAAAACTGTTGAAGTAAAATATTTAATTGTTTAGTACTATTAATTTTGATCTCCATACTTTTGATACTAATAATGTCAATGTCATGTTAAAAATTAATTATGGTAATCTGTCATAGTGTTGTCTGTTATTAATTTCAATATTGTATTATTTACAATAAAAGTGTTCTAGTGTTTATCATATTTCGTTTATCTCAATAAAGACATCTTGAAATTTTTTCAATGTGTGGTAAATTATGAATCATTTTTAAAAAGATTGGTCTGTCTGACAATTGTTAACTAATGTGACAGACTTATTTTTTTATAGAGCATTTTTTTATGAAAGTGCACTTCATAACACCTCCTTGATTTTTGTTTTAAAAAAAAGTTTAAGATCTCTCCTATCGATTACAACTGGTCTGTCTGACAATTTTTGTTAATTAATGTGACAGACTTAATTTTGAATGTGCAGCATCAGTGCATCAGGATTAATCACTGATATCTCATAATACCTCATTTAAAAAAACAGCTGAAATTGAAGATCTCTTCTATGCACAAAGATTTGTCTGTCAATGAAAAAATGTGTTTCACCATGTCAGACTTAATTTTGAAGCTCTGAGACGGCGTTTTTTTTAATAAGCTTTTACAATGGCCGCGTCAAAACACCACCTTAATTTTTTTCTGCATTTAGGTTTGAGGTCTCTTTTATCCATAAGAATTGGTCTGTCAGGGAAAAAATGTGTTTCACTATGACAGACTTAATTTTTAAAGTGCCGCGACCACATTTTTTAATTAAAAAATGTGGTATGACCGTTAACTAAAAAAAATGTACTTTTTCAATTCTAAATTAATAGCTGTAGATTCAAATCCGTTCTTTATCGAAAAAATGTTTTTACTAAGTCAGATTTAATTTTTATACGCCACGATAACGTTTTCTTTTTTTTTAATAAAAATTTCCAGACAGTCAAGTTGTAATAGGTAGGAAAGGTCTTAAACTGACAAAAATCAAGGAGGTGTAATGAAGTGTACTTTCATAAAAAAAAATAATTTATAAAAAATTAAATCTGTCAAATTAATTAACAAAAATTGTCAAACAAACCAGTTCTAATAGATAGGAAAGATCTTAAACTTAATTTTAAGACAAAAATCAAGGAGGTGTTATGAGTGTACTTTCATAATATAAAAAAAATGCTTTATAAAAAATAAGTCTGTCACATTAATTGACAAAAATTGTCAGACAGACCAGTTGTAATAGATAGGAGAGATCTTAAAGTTCATTTTAAAAAAAATCAAGGAGGTGTTATGAAATGTACTTTCATTCAAAAAAAGTGCCTTATAGAAAATTAAGTCTGTCACATTAGTTAACAAAAATTGTCAGATCAATATTTTCAAAATGATTCATTATTTACAAGTTGAAAAAATTTCAAGAAACCGTTTTGAAATGTAAAATCATTATTTTTTAGCTAAATTCAAAAATTAATAAAAAATAACAAATATCAGATTTTTTATGGTCTGGAGGGCAAATATTTACATGTTTTGCAATCATTTTCGCCATTTAAATTTGAGGTGTTCGGGTACCTTTTGTTGTCATGGGAGCTCGATCTATTATTAAATCCCTTATATTGAGCTCCCATATTCTTTGCAGCGTTACAGAGTTGCTTAGAAGCAATGTCTCGAGGGCCGACTCCCCTGTTATGTTATTTGGTGGTAGGTACGTATATGACCAAAGTCGTGCAAATCGTACCTCCTTGTAGACCTGCAGATCCGTGTATTTTTCGGCAGCTCACTGGAATGAATAATATTGCATTTATTCTGTGGTAAAACCATAAATTAAAATGCCGCGGATCTGAATTAGAGTTACACTTAGTTTCGCCGACTTTACGTAATTAACACTTACAATTACACATAAATTGATTAAATCAAGGTTTATTTAATTGAATTCAACATACTTTCTATTAAGGATAGCCTGTATTATTTTTATTAATAAATTCGCTCCACAATAACTGCTCAGAATGGCGATAGGAATTTGTGTACCCTTTTTTCCCCTTAAGTCCCTATAATCCACTTTCGTTAATTCTTCTTAATGAAAAAAACGTTTTACTTTTAAATTGTAAATTCACGCAGATAATGTTGGTGAGACTCGGACACCACTTATTGTACTTACGAGATGCAACCATACATACCAGTAGAATAAATTATTAGTTGACTATAAATCTATTTGAAATAATTTGCCAACATACCAATTGATTTTAAGCAGTCATACAGGGTGAGCGTGAAAAGTTCAAAATTAACGTTACACCACCCCCACAACGACCTCAAACACCCTCACTCCATTATTAAAATTAAATTGTGTTTTAGTGAAGTTCTCAAAAAAAAATTTTTTGACATTTGCCACCCCCTTACTACTTCGTGGCAGATGATCTCAAGTACTATATAATTAAAATTGAACTATTTTATCAGTGCAAACTGTACGTAAAACTTTAAAGGTCTCAAATTAGCTTTTTGCGTGTGGTCGTCATAATAATTTTTATTGGGTCGATTGCCGAAGTTGAAACTAATTATTATTAATATTGATAATGAAACAATTTGAATTTTAATTGTTTTAATCAAGAACTGTGCGTCTGACGAGAAAAACGCAAGAGTCCATTTTCACGTGGAATTGACCAGGCTAATCAGAATGGAAAAATGTCAGTAGCATACCACTTTTAACATTGGAAATGTTTATGTTTTCGTATATGGGGTAGAGTTACCAGTTTTTGTTCAAGGTCAAAAGACAGCGGTATCGCGGTCGACTGAGACTATCGTATGCAACGGCTGATATACGCAAATATAATACGGGTTGCACATATCACAGGGGGTCAAGTTACCAGTTCTCATTTAAGGTGGAAATACAGCGCTGTCGCGGTCGAGTATAAGCGTATATGCAACGGCTGGTATACGCAAATGTATTATGAGTTGCATATATCACAGGGGGTCAAGTTACCACTTTTCATTTAATTTGGAAATACAGCGGTGTCGCGGTCGAGTATAAGCCTATATGCAACGACTGATATACGCAAATGTAATATGGGTTGCATATATCACAGGGGGTCAAGTTACGAGTTTTCATTTAAGGTGGAAATATAGCCGTGTAGTGGATCGCGCTATTTTCGGAAAAAGTTGATAAAGTTGAAAAAGCTTATGTTTTATATATGGTGTTATCATTTCCAATGTTCTGATGATTGCAAGGATTGCGAAATCTGTGAATATTTTTGGTAAAAAATATCAGAAGACATCTTCGCAGGTCGCCACTGGTAGAGCGATAAAATAATTTTTCTAACTAAAATATGTGATTTTATATCCTGTTAACACATACCAAAACTGAAAATAGTATCTAAAGTTCTTTCTGAGATATTAAAAAAATGCAACCGTTTTCGTATAGAATTGACCAGGCTAATCAGAAGAAATATCTGCATTGATAAATATTAGTGGCGTATCACTCCTTTGGTAAAAAATGTTGGAGGACATGTTTCCAGGAACGCCAATGGCGGAGCTATAAAATAACTTTTCTATCTAAAATATGTGGTTTTATATCCTATTAATAGATACCAAAATTGAAAATAATATTTCAAGTACTTTCTGAGATATTAAAAAAACAACGATTAAAAAAAATTCAACTGTAGCAAAAAATTTAGGCCGTTGCGGACATATGTTCATATGAATTTTTCTTCATAAAATGACCTAAGGAATCACACCCTGAAATATTAGCACGCCATTAAGGAACATCCTGTATATTAAACAAATGTTTTCTGGAAATAATATATATTTTTACTTCCCTCGCATACCGAAGGGAAGTATTGTATTCGAGAAAAAATCACCCTCCGAGATTTTTTCGGATTTTGACGTTTCAGATTACGTAGATTACGAAAATATAGGTTTTTCATTTCCGTCAGTCTGTCTGTCTGTCTGTCTGTCTGTCTGTCTGTCTATCTATTTGTCTGTCGGTCTGTTGGTGTATTAACTAAAAAACTACTTGACGGAGAGCAGTCAAATTTGGTAGGTAGTTGACGCTACTGTCAGCGAAGAAATGGTAGAACTTTCAGTGGAAAATATACAGGGTGGACCGTCTAAATTGAATAAATAATGAAAAAAATATTTTTTTGCTCAAATTTAAAATTTCCACGTTTCATGACACGCTAAACCTATTTCAGCAAAAAGAAAATGGAAAATTTTTTTCACCAAGATTTTTGAAAAATTTTTACCACTAAAATAGATGAGAAAATTTTTATTTTTGTTGAAATTTAAAATTTCCACGTTTCATGGCATTCTAAACCTATTTCAAAAAAAAAAAAATTTTACCGCTAAAATAAATGGATTTTTTTTTCTTTGTTCAAACAAATTTTCACGTTTCATAGCGTTCTAAACCTATTTAAAAAAAATATATTAGAAATTTTGTTCACCATTTTTGAAAAAATTTTACCACTAAAGTAGATGGAAAAATTTTTTTTCATTTGTTCAAATTTAAAATGTCCACGTTACCATGGCATTCTAAACCTATTCAAACGAATTTTAAAAAAATTTTGAAAAATTAAAAAAAAAAATTGAATTTTTTTTTATCTATTTATCACTACTTACTATAGAATAGATAAAAAATTATGTTTTGCTTAAATTTAAAATTTCCACGTTTCATGACATTCCAAACCTATTTCGGAAAAAAAGAATTTCAACAATTTTTTACCATTTTGGAAAAAAATTTTACCACTAGAATAGATGGAATAAATTTTTTCTTGCTCAAATTTAAAATTTTCACGTTTCATGCATGACATTCTAAACCCATTTCAGAAAAAGAAATTTTGATAATTTTTTTCACCATTTTCGAAAAAAATGTTACCACTAAAATAGATGGAATTTTTTTTTCTTTGCTGAAATTTAAAATTTTCACGTTTCATGGCATTCTAAACCCATTTCAGAAAAAAAATAAATAATTTTTTTTTACCAACATTTTTGAAAAGTTTAAAAAAATGAAATTTTTTAACCACCTCTATACTTCCACTCCACTACGTGAATGTGGAATTGAAAATGTGACAGATAGCAATAATGTTTGGCATATGCACCTATTGTACTTTTATTGAAAAATGTACAGGGTGGTCATCCCAAGAAATAATTCAGTCATGGTGGACATTTGTAAAGGTATTTACGCAAGCCTTCCATATTTGGCATCTGTTATTTAGTATTGAACTTTTGCTGTTGAATGAGCACTCTGTATATTTTTTTGATCAAAACTGATCAGGTTTTCTCTGTAATAATAGTGACAACTATATTTCGATTATTATTTTCAATGTCATTTCGTAATTATTAATTTTTTAGAGCGACTGCCATGCACCAATAAAGAGGGAAGTTCTGTGTAAATACGCTTTACCGATTTTTTTTCATATTAGACTAATGTTTAGAAGTTAAACAAAATAAATAAATTTTTGTTTTCGTGATATTGTTATTATAAGTACGTATCTTGACATAGATCTTTTTAGAAGGACAAGAATAATTAAAATAACTAATTGAAACATTCATTAAATTTTACCACATTTTGCATAACAATGACGATTTCAATATAAAACAACCCTGTTTAATGATACTTCTCAATTTCTTACAAGAAATACTAGTGACATCCCTCATAGAAACATTACAAATGTAGTAATTTGGCCGTGTTTTCGTTCCGACCATCATAATAACAACACAAAGAAATAATATCTTCCAAGGCAACCGTCTGCCTGGTTTCTAGTATATACACCAAATCCCAAGTTTACTCTTACTAGCTTGCTTTACTTATTTACTCCTATTTCTTCATTTCCCTTCAACAGAATAAGTTTAAAATGTAATCAAGTTCCAGATCTTATTATAATGCAACAAATTCCAAGTCGGTATTTCAGTTTTATTTTGTTAACCCTTTGAATAATAGTGGGTATGGTGGTGAGGACGGAAAGCGACATAAAAGAAATTTAAGACCATTTCCTCTAGTATATATACATCAAATTCCAAGTTTCTGGATTCTTATTAGCTTGCCTTAATTATGTATCCCTATTTACCCCTAGTTCACCCCCAAACCCTTCAAAGAAATAAACTCAAAATATAATGTAATTGCTGACCTCGTTATAATAAATATGTGTACTAAATGTTAAGTCAATATCTTAATTTTATTCTGTTAATCCCTTTTAATAATGGAATGGGGGTGGTGGTGGGGGTGTAAAATGAATCACTTTTTGAAGCGTCTCAAAACTGATCTTTGGCGAGAAACTGAACCGTAAAACTTATATTTTTTTTATGCAAAATTTGGATTCAGGTCAAAATACATAACGGAGGAGGGTCAGCCCTATGGAAAAACAACTTTTTTGTGTACCAGTGAAACCAAATTGAACTGATTAAAAAATGCACTAAAGGGAAGAAAGTCATGTAAATAATAATGATTATTATGTTATTAAACGTAAAAGCGTAGGGCTCTCAAAATATTCAGAATATCCGAAAATGTTTCTCATCGAGCACCCCACGCTTTTACGTTTACTAACATAATTATTATTATTATTGTTAACATTGGGTACGTCTAGGGAATTCAACTACTGCTGGCAATCGCTCAAGCTGATGACTGTTTGATTTTAGTGTAAGCTACGGTGAGTTCCCCAAACAGTGTCAAGTAAATTGCTAAATATCTCTATAATCTTCTTCTTTTTAGACTCAATTAGACGTGCTTGTTCGATTCGGAAGCAGTACGACAAGTCAAATACATAAATCAGACGTATCATTATTTTTAATTTTTTCGTAATTTAGAAAAGCAATAAGCGGGTTAACAGATATAAATACACTCATATATTTTGATCCTAATTGCTATTAGAAATTTAAAAAAATGTTTTAATTTATTTGCCGAAGAATCTAGTCCTAAAGAAAATTAATGTACTATTACGTGGGCTTAAAGCCAAAAGTGACCAAGTCCAAAACCAGCATTTTCTGGTTTTCTTGACCAAGTAACAAGAAATTCGCTTACCTCTTCTTGCAAAAATTGACCAAGTACTGTGAGAACTCTAAAGGTGTTTATTTTTAAACAAGCTTTTTGATCAAGTCTAAAAATAATACACTTGATGCGAACTAAAACTGACTATGTCGACCTGGTCATAATTGGCTTGTAAAAGATTCAGCTTGAAAATGACTAAGTGCACTTGATCACTTTTTGCAATTCGGCAACATTGTATTTAGACATATGATACTACACACTTAGTCATGCCTGTCTCAACAGGTTATTATTCTGTTTCTGAATTTAGTGGATATTGGTTGTAAAAGTGGATGCTTTATTATAAAAATGAGTGCTAGATCACTTTATATTGCCGAGTTGGCTAAGAAAAACCAAGTTGTTCATGCCGATGCTCAAGGTAAATACTTATAGATAGAATTACTTAGTTTTTCACAAAAAAAATAGCAGAATAGGTATCTAACCTAATAAAATGTTTGATATAAATTATTGGCTTTATTAAATTTTGTTTTTTACCTACTTATTTAATTAACAAGTTTTATTTCCTTTTACTTATTTGAGACTGAGAAAAAAATCAGGAATATTATACGGAAATGTTTTTTATTAGAAAGACTTTTATTTTTATTAGAATTGTTTTTTGTAGGTTTGGAAATAATTCCATCAACTTCTGGAATAAATTGCGATCATCATCTTAACACGACCATTCAAAGTGAAATGTATGAGCCATCCTTGTCTAGTTCTTCGATCAGTAATGAACCATTTGAAGGAGGCAGTTCAGATGAATATCAGCCAAGCAAGGAGGACGACAGTGACAGCGAACAAGAACAAAATAATAAAATCAATACTTCGCCACCAAAGAAAAGGAGAAGGTGGAGAAAGTCAAACCCAACAAAGTGGAAAAAAAATGTCATTAAACAAAAAAGATCTTCAGGCGAACCATACGAATCTGGCGGAAAAAGCAGGCCTGCGAAAATGCCTAAAGAAGTAGACTGTACATCCTGCAAGTATCAGTGTAATCAAAAATTTGATATTGAATATAGAAAGCTGTTGTGCGCTAACTACTGGAACTTTGATTACTGCAGACAAAAAGATTTTATATTGAGTTGTGTAAAAAGTACAGCACCTAAGTGTAGGAAACCTCGAACAAATTCAAGAGAACCAAAAGGAATGAGCAGGTACTATTTCTTCAAAAAAGGCGAACAAGAAATAAGGGTTTGTAAACCTTTTTTTTTGAAAACTCTTTGTATTAGTCACGGGCCAGTGGATCGAGCTTTCAAGAGTAGAAATGAACATGGTTGCTTTAAATCACCTGACAGACGCGGACGAAAAGAACCAGCCAATAAAACACCAGGTGTGGACATTCAAGAAGTGAAAAATCATATAGAGAGTTTCCCAGTAATGGACTCACATTACTGCAGGAAAACAAATCACCGGCAATATTTGGATCCTACCTTATCCATCACAAAAATGTATCATTTGTACGTTCAGGAATGTAAGAACAATAACAAGAATACAGTTTCTGAAGCCATCTATCGAAAAATCTTTTGCACTGATTACAATTTGGCTTTTTTTAAGCCAAAAAAGGACCAGTGTTCTACATGTGAAAAATACAAAAACAAACTAATATCAGAAGTGGAATACAAACAACACTTACAACGCCGTGACGAGGCCAACTCAGCTAAAACTCAGGACAAAATTCGGGCCACAGAACAAGAAAACTTTGTAAGTGCTACCTTTGATTTGGAAAGTGTTTTGCAAATACCTACTTCAGAAGTTTCCCAAATGTATTACAGCATGAAGCTGTGTGCCTTTAACTTATGTGTATACGAGTCAGCCCCACCAAATAATGCATACTGCTATGCATGGACTGAAGTAAATGGTCAAAGGGGAAGCTGCGAAATTGGTACAGGCCTATTTGAATGGATCAAGACTTTACCAAAGACTGTTACCGAAATAAGTCTATTTTCTGATACCTGCGGCGGCCAGAACCGAAATCAGTTCATTGCGGCTTTGTTTTTGTACATAGTAGAAAACACGCAGTTAGAAAAAGTGCAACATAACTTCCTAGAAAAGGGTCATTCCTACATGGAAGTTGACTCTATGCATAGCGCCATTGAGACAGCAAAAAAAAATATTGGAATTTATACCATGAATGATCTTCTTAATGTATTTTACATTGCTCGTTCTAAACGTCTTAGAAACAAAAAAGGCGACCCCTACCATTGCAGAGAACTAAGATTTGGAGACATACTTGATTTAAAAACGTTGGGAAGCACCCTTATTAAAAATAGATTGAAAGATGAAGATGGCAACAAGGTATCGTGGTTGAAGATGAAAGTCATGCTTTATAAAAAAAGTGAACCAGGGCAAATTTTCTTTAAGTATAATTATACTGATCCAAATTTTAAACAATTAAACGTTTTTGGACGGTTAAAGTCAAGGTGTACACCGAAACAGATTGCAAAGTTGTATAAAGGTCAATTACCAATTTCGGAAAAGAAAAAGAAAAGTTTGCTAAAGCTTTGCAAGCAGAACGATATACCACCAGAGTACCATGCTTGGTACGAAGCTCTACCAGTTGATGCAGAACTAATAAATCGTGTTCCTGAGCCTGCAAGCAGCAGTGATTCTGAAACTGAATATTCCGAATAGTTAGTTGTGAAATAAATAATAAGAATAAAGACCAGGACCTAATAATTAATATTTTTATTTTCTAATAATTTACTGTTAGTGCATTACAGTTTGATTTTGTAGTTTATTCAGTTTTTATTTCATTTATAATAAGAAAAATACAAATTATAATTACTACATGTCTGTGTTCTTAATCATTTCTTTTTCTCCTACCTCTTGACCTTTTTTTAAAACTTAAACCTAAAAATGTATTACTGTGGTACTTGTCTATGTCTAAATAAGCATTTTAAAAAATTATCAAAAAATGACCAAGTCCATTTTTTCAAAAAAAAATAAAATTTTGTTTTGATACAATGGTGAGATTCGAAACCTAAAATTATGATATTTATAAAAACATTCATATGGATTTTCTACTCAAATCTTTATTCTTATAAGCTTATGTTTAAAAACGAGAAAAACAAAATTACCAGTTTCTCGAAAATGAACATTTTGGACTTGGTCACTTTTGGTTTTAAGCCCACGTAATTAGTTCTTTGTCGAATTTATTTACCAACCTGTATTTTTTTCCTAAAATACTTTCTTACAATTACCCTTTTACTGAATATAGTGTATTATTTTTAGGTAATGTTAGAAGTTGATCGATGTATGGGTTCCCCAGTCCTTGATAGGCCATCTAGTACACAAAGTAGTAGGTCCTCGACACCCTTTGCTCTTCCATTTCCAACTTTACCAACATCACTTCTAGAAGTTGGTCTGATGCACCCGGCACTATTAGGAGAAGAAATGTTTCGTTGTTCATCCTGTATGGCGGCTTTTCCTAGTTTGTGGCTTTTAGAACAACACACTGCCCTACAACATATTGGATCTATCAGCTCATTAGATAAACCATTTGTTTGTGAGCAGTGTGGTCAAAGCTACAGGTATAGATCAGCGTATGTTAAACATCGAACACAAAATCATCGAGCTCGTCTCCCCGCTGATAAGCTGTTTTCCTGTGATGTTTGTGGCATGCAGTTTAGATATCTAAAATCCTTTAAAAAACATAGACTTAACCACGCATTGGAAAAACTTCATGGGAAAACCAATGATATGCACAAAGAAGTTAGATGTGATCCTGTCAATGAAAGTATAAAAGGAAATCACGAAAATAGTAATGACCAAGTATCTAGTTCTAATGAAACTATAACAGTTGAAGCAGAAGACGACCCTATTGTTGTTAAAAAGGAAGATATTGCGGACGACATTGCTGGTAAATATTCTTGATTTATAAATAATGTTTATTTAGGTGACTTTATTCATTAGGATCGAAACTGGTTGATTTAGTTATTTTTCCTATTCATGTGCGTTTTATTTTCAATAATTGTAAAACATGTCTCATAAAAATAATAATATTGAACGTGTAAATTAGTGGTTTATTTCTCTGTCATTCCATTGGGCTATTTGCAAGTAACAATAATATATGACTTTGGTAGATATGAACAAATTACTTCAATGATTTGTAATTTTGTCTTTAACAAATAAATTTTATCGTTTCATCAGTGCTCAGCAAAATTATTTCGAAGGCGTATGAAAGGTTATAAGTAGTTATAGTAGGAGGAAGAGAGTAAGAACAAGGAGTAAAGACAAAAATTTTGATTTCTTACACAACATGTTTTTTTGTTCCAGTAAATTCCAAATCGAGAAAATAGATTCCAAATCATGTTTTTTGTTAGTTGTAACTATCATGTATACGCTAAATTTTTTTTGGCCGTGATGGATGCATGGTCGAAAGATTTTACACATACATTACTTACATTTTGAAAATTTTTCAAAAAATTATTATAATTTTTTTTTGTTTGGCTTTAAGATTAAACAATTTAGCAATATATTAAAGGAGACAAAAATTATGATAATAAACTGAGGAAATGCTGTTTTTTTAAAAAATTTTGACAAAGATAATAGTGTAGGAGTTATAAGTATTTGAAGTTAACATTTATCGTTTTCTTTTTGTCTCTTTAAATGGACACAGTTAAGATGAATATACAAAAACCGACAACCTCTGTGCTGCTTTGGCCTATCTGACCTTAAAGAGGATTAAAAGATCTTAAGAGTGCTTTTTTGGGTGATTTTTATCATTAACTGCATGGAGATATGACAGAAATAAGGAGCGAGTCTCGTTTTAGCGAATGACGATATTACTCATTTGGCGGTAAAATCTCACAATATCTTCAATTGTAAAGGAATAATAATAATTTTTATACTTTTCTGATATTCACGCACATTTTTTAAATAGTTAGACATCGCATGCGTGTATACATTTGTGTAAATATTATATTATAAGCTTATGTTACACTTATAATGTATTACAGATGACAATTTTAAATATAACATACAAACATACTTATAAAATCATCTGTATTAAATTGGAAATAATAGTTTGCTGCATTTTAAGACAGAAATCTGATCCAAATCCGTAATTAGCAACCCCAAAGCATAAATAATGTTAGTTTCATTAAAAAATTCCCAGTAATTCCTTTATACTTATGGGGTGGTTTTCATCCTCTTAAGAGTAAGAGCAATTATTTTTCTTATTGGGGGATGAGTTTTGTCTCGAAATGTAACAATATGTTTAGAAAGTCCTAATTTCTCAAAATAAACAAGAAATAATTAGTTCATCAGTTTTACACCTTTTTAATCGGGCATATTGAGGGTCAACATAACATTTTTAATTTCTGATTCCACATTCGTAATCAGTGACCGCAGAAACATAAATAATATAAGTTTTATTAATTCATTCTCAGTACTTTGGAAATTATTGATTTTTTTAGGGGTAGTCCTAATAAGAAAAATGACTGCTCTTACCCCTAAGGGGGTGACCTCTTAAGGACAAAAGTAATCACAATAATATAAAAGCTGGCAAAAAAAGTTCTACTTGCTCAAAACAAACAAACTATAGCTAATTATTCCATTATACCCCTATTATATCGGCCATATTAGGGGTGCAATCATGAGTTTTAAAATTTTGACTTCAGATTCGTAATCAGCAACCTCAAAAACATATACGTAAATTTTTTCAATAACAACTAACTCTTAATACTTGGGTCAATATTAAATTTTGAAATTTAGAGTTAGGTTTCACCCCTCCTTTTTATACTTGAAGTAGTTATCCTAAAGATTAAGAATCCGCAAAGAAATCCAAGCCGCTAAAGAATTAATTCGAAATTCGAGTATTTTTTGACACCAAGTGACTGCACTATGACAGTCGTGAAAGTGCATCGGCCACTACATTATTCTTACCTTTAATATAACAAATATCAGTTGTAAATTGAGAAAATATAAATAAGGCGATTAAAATAAATAAATAAATAAACAAATAAATAATGTACTTGTCTTATGATCTGTAAAAACTGGAAATTCTGACTTCTAGAAAATGTTTAATTCCTTGGTAATCAAACAGTTCTCGATTAGAAGCTGAATATCTGATTTTTGTATCAGAAAGCCCCTTTGAACAGAAGGCTAAGGGTTCTTATTTGTTATTATCTAGATTGAGTCAACAGCAAGATAAGGTAAAACTTTTTCATTGGGATGTACTAATACTGTATCTGAAACTAGAGCTAGTTTCACTGATTGCCAAGCGGTCTCATAATCATGTGGCCAATAAAACTTCTGTTTCAACGAAGTTTTATTATTTTGAAATCAGGTTACAAGTCATATAAAGGTTTAAGTTTCTCAGCTAAATATTCTATGAATGTGTGAAACCAATAAATCCCTGTAAAGAACGGAGTGATATTGATGTTGGATGTTCAGCTATTATTTTAGCTCTTTCATGTGATGGCAAAATATCATCTAAAATCTAGTGATTCAACTTCAAAAAACATATTTAGCAGGTTTAATGTTTAAACCAAAATCATCTACGCATTTAAAAAGTATTTTGAGATGATCTTCATGTTGTTCTTCAGTTTTATTGGCTACTAAAATGTCGTCGATATAAAAAACTCCAAGTCAAAAACTACTTCGTTTATAAATCTTAGGAACGTTAGAAACAAAAATGTTAAGCGATGGTGTATCAACATTATTTAATTCAACATGGATTATGATGTATGTGTATCATTTAATTTCTTACTTTTGAGATCAACTACTAAACCAAATTTTGAAAGAAAATCTGCACCAATAACTTTTATAAACATTCTGAATTAACAATTTTTACAAATTTATTGATTAACAGATGATTTTTTCAAGATTGCTTAATATTAACATGTAGAATCTAATTTTCGAATTGTCCGATAAAATAGATTTTCCACCACGCTTGGAAATCTTTCGGAAGAAGTAGAGGGGCAACACCGCGTTCTCGAAAATCTTCGCAGAGGAAAAATTTGTAGATTAGATTAAGCAATACAAGAAGTTACAAAAGGATATATATAAATTCATTTTTTGTACGCGGGTACCTAGACCATAATTCTAATGGGCAAAAGTACGATATCCTGAACCCCAAATTTAGAGGCTATATTCGAATTCTGTGGGAAATTAATCAAGAGTGGCAAAAGTTCGAAATTTTCACGATTTAACTATGAAAACTATACAAGCCATGGCAAAATATCAAGAGACCGTTATTGCAGGAAGTTAAATTTTCCATAGAAAAGGTTCAGCGGCATTTTTTCATATCCCGCTTACTCACCGAGTTATAGACGAAATATTAAACAATTGTGACACATTCAGTTCTTATTTTACTTACAGCTCAGAAACTAAGTTTCTTTTTATTAAGATATGATTTCTTTTTTTACAAGGGGGCCAAATAGCCCCGTGGCGATTTAACATTTAACCGGCGTTTTTTAAAGATTTTAATTTCCTACAAAAAACGTTGTATAATATTTTCTTATATTTCACTTAGTCTCGGAGCTATAAGCTTACTTTTTCCTATAACTCGGTAACTAGGCAAGATATGAAGAAAATCATAAGTACGTCAGTGACCGCTGCTGTTCTATATCCACAGATAGAAACTTACTTTACATAATAGAGGGACATATTTAATTTTTTGCATTATGTTATTTCTAGTATGAGAGGTGTTCATTTCAGCGGTCTTCGACGCATTTGCGATTTTTTTCCCAATAATGATGTAGTAAAACAAATAATGTGCCTAACTGAAAACTATTATTCCACGGCCCAACAATAAATTTACAGAAAGATGTAGCCAGTTAATATAAATTATTTGTTCCTTTTTAATGGTTTACTTTTTGCGTCGGGATTTTAAAAAATTTTAATTTAACTGGTTGTATTTGTTCCTTTTTAAGTGTTTATTTCTCATAATACCTTACTCTTATTTATAATGTATTATACCGGGTACCTACGATATTAGTAGCTAGCCTATAACTTTCTTGTAAAAAGAGACATCGATTTTAAATTCTGGGAAGTTGTATGATTGAATTAGTTGTACATTTTGACTGTTCTAAATTCTGATTTTCATTTCCGGTTTAACCGGAGACAGTATAAACTTTGTTATTATTAATGGAACACCCTGTATATTATTCAAAATTTGAATTGCCTAAGAAATTCAGTGCAAGTAGACATTCAATTGCCGATATCTCAAGAACTGTTAGGTTTTGACAAAGGACACTAAAAAATAAAAATATCCAGAAAATTTGGTAGAATGTAAATTTGAAGTTCAACAGGGTGTTCTATTAAAAGTATCGACGTAATTCTAGTATAAAAGTCACTTTTAATAATATTTATAGTTCAACCAGACATGAAATTATTATAGCTTTATAAAATTTTACTCGCCAAAAACTTAAATATCCATAACAGATTCATTTGTTTTAGGTGAAAATGGAATAATTTATGACCGATTTAACATTTTCAGCTGCAATTTTCTTGAAAACTGTCAAAGATAGATATAGGGTGTGCTACATATTTTATACCTAGAATTTCTTAGGCAATCTAAATTTTGAATAATACATAGGGTGTTCCATTAAAAATAACAAAGTTTATACTGTGTCCGGTTAAACCGGAAATGAAAACCAGAATTTAGAGCAATCAAAATGTGCGACTGAGTCAGTCATACAACTTTGAAATCGAGATCTTTTTGTACTAGAATATAGGCTGGCTAGTAATATCGCAAGCAGTACGCTACGCGCCGCGCGCCGTGGTAAAAAAATTTAAATATACTATTTTATGGTAGTAGTATATAGTAATATCTTATGCTGTGAGGGTCAGTTGTATGCATTTCTGATGAAATTTCAAGTACCATAGATTACGTTATATTAGTTATTGATAAAAAAACAGAGTTTTAAGTTAAATAAGTAAATCAGTAATTTATTGAAGAGAATAGATACAAGATAATAATATGTTGTATTATTAACATTTGTTGTACCTACTTGCAAAATCAATAATGTGAACATTATACCCATTACATCAATCGGGATTTCGTCAAGCACATAGCACCACTACTGCTTTGTTGAACCTTAGTGATAATATCATCAGCGCACTAGACAAACGTATGGCAGCTATTCTTGTATCCCTAGACTACTCCAAGGCATTTGACACCATTGATCACACGCTTCTTTGTGCAAAGCTAAATTACTATGGTTTCGACGCGATATCCCTGCAGTTTTTCAATTCTTATTTGAGCGAACGTCGCCAATGCGTATCAGTCGCAGGAAGTATATCTGATTTTAAAATTATCTCGTCAGGTGTTCCTCAAGGATCTATTCTTGGTCCTCTTTTGTTTCTTGTATATGCAGCAGATATATTTAATGTAGTAACTAGTTCTCATGTGCAAGCATATGCTGACGATACCCAACTTCTTCACTGTTTTGAGCCATTTAATGCAGCTATTGACACTAATTTGATTAACCAAAATTTAGACAACATCTATCAATATTCGCATCAACATAACCTTAAAATTGACCTTACCGAATCAGTTGTTATTCTATTCTGCTCAGAAAATACCCGAGATCACTTAAAGGCTTCTGTTCAACTAAATATTAATCAAGAAAATTTGTCATTTTCTACTCATGCCAAAAATCTTGGGATAATAATAGACGAAAAATTACGTTTTATGCAGCACATAAAAATTCTTTTACAAAAATTTTACTCCCGGCTAAAAGTACTGTATGCAAACAGGCATATCTTGAACTTTAAACAACGTAAAAAACTTTGTGAAACTTTAATCATGCCTGTATTCAATTATTGCAATTTTATGTATTTTTACTGCCTGGATCAAGCTACAAAAAATCGACTACAAGTTTTGCAAAACTGTTGTTATCGTTTTATTTACAACTTAAGAAAATTTGATTCAAGCAAATATGTTGAGTTGCGTTGGTTAAAAATGGAACAACTCGTTAAATTCCACTATGCAGTTTTCTTATTTTCCTTAATAAAATATTCTATTCCAAGTTACTCGAGAGACAAGTTAATTTTCAGATCGTCAGTACATACTGTAAACATCAGACATCGGTACGTGCTAACAGTGCCACAACATCGTACAGCCCTCTTCCAACGTAGCTTTTCTTACACATCCGCAGCCTTATATAACTCTATTGATCCCATATATAAAAATCTATCGACAGTTAATATCTTCCGTAAAAAAATCAAAGCCTGGTTCATTAATTCCAACAAAAACTAGAATATATTCTTGGGCACCATATTTGCACTGTGTTTATGATTGATTTTTTATTTAGTTATTTTGAGTAATTAATTTTTTAGCATTTCTATAAATATATTTTATAAAGTGTATAACGTCCCCCTATTATATTGGACTATTGTAATATTGTATTATATTTTTGTATTTTAATGTTTTATTTTTAACTTAATTAGTTAGGTAAGTGATTTATAAGGTTAAGTGTAAGAATAGCCACATGGCTAAACTTCGCCTTGTAAATTGCTATTTGTAATGTACTTGTAAATGTACATCTACAGTCTTTGAATAAAGCCGTTTATTATTATTATTATTATTATTATTATTATTGTCACATTATGGTAAAACAGCCATGTGGCGCCACTATCACTCCGGTCGATATACTACTTTTCCAACACCTCACTCGATGTGGTGCTACTGGTGTGGTATCTGATCCTAGTCGGCTCTGATTCCCATTGCTGCTCTGCACCACTCGAGTTTTTGACGAGTGACTGGTTTTGTCAATGAATCTGCTACCATCTTCTCAGATGCCACCTTGAAGAACTCGACTTGTTTCTTCCTTGCTGCATCACGAAGAAAATGATGTTGCATATCAGTGTGTTTTGTCCGCGCATGGTACACTGAATTTCTTGATAAATCCAGAGCACTTTGATTATCACATCCAATGTGAATTGCAGTTGCTATTTGTAGTTTTGCAGTTATCATTCTCAACCACAAGGCCTCTTGAGTAGCGTGAGATATTGCCATATATTCTGCCTCGGTGGTTGAACGTGCGACTGTTTGCTGCTTCTTACTGATAATGCCATTAGCCAATTTGAAAATGTAACCACTGATCGATTTTCTACCGTCACAATCATCTGCGTAATCTGCATCAGTGTAACCCAAGATTTGTCTATTTCCATTCCTGTTGAACACTATTTGCAATGCCCTTCAGATATCGCATTACCCGCTTGACAGCTGACCAATGTTCTCTGCCAGGATTATTATTGAACTTGCTTAAAACCCCCACTGCAAACGATATATCTGGTCGTGTTGTCTGCGCTGCGAGAGTAGACTACCTATTGCCATTTGGTAAGGAATATCACGCATCGTTAATTAGCGATAAAATCTCGCTAAGTATCTTCCCGCATTCTATGGGTGTAGACACGGACCTAGCATCGCTCAAGTTGAATAGTCTCAAAACTGCTTCAATATAAGCTGTTTGATCCAACGCTATTTCACCTGTTGTTCTGTTTCTTGTCACTCGAATTCCTAGACGGTGTTGAACATCACCAAGGTCCTTCATACCGAATCTTTTTGTTACTTCGCCTTCTATCCAAGTCTTCGATTCATCGTTGTTGGTCAACCATCAACATATCGTTGACATAGACTGCAACTATAATCACTTTTCCATCCTTGAAATGGTAATAAACACATGTGTCGGAATTTGCTTGAATCAATCCTAGATCACGAAGTTCCTTGTCTAATTTTCCATTCCAGAGATAACCGGATTGCTTAAGTCCATAGATAGCCTTTTTAAATTTGCAAATCCTCTGGTTTTGGTCACGTTTGCCATTAACAAACAATTTAGATTGTTCCATGTGAATTTCCTTCTTAAGATCAGGTTACAAGAAAGCTGCTGTTGCATCCATTTGATCGATAATCCGGTTATTAAAACGAGATGAGAAAACGCAGCCAGCGTTATACCACGTACAATGGGTGCGAGGGTTTCTTCAAAATCCATTCCACTGGCTTCCGTACAACGAGTCGTGCTTTATAACGCACTGTTTCTCCAGCTCCATTTTTCTTTTATCGCAAAACCCATTTACATGAAATTACTTTTCGATCCTTGGACGATCAACTAGCTTCCATGTTTTCTTCTTAATAAGCGAGTCCGTTTTATTAGCCACGAAATAGACAAAAGTTTTTCTCGAGTGAAACCGTCAGTGAAGGTGAGCATATAACGTTTTCCACTAATTGAATTCTCTTCGATGGGTCCACAGAGATGGGTGCTAATAATAACTAGCTTGTAATCAGCCCCCTATGCTTTTCCCTTTGGAAATGAGGCTCGATGTTGCCTTCCTTTTGTACATCCTATACAAACTTCGCTGTCATTTTGATCCTTGAAAACAATTCCCTTGGCCATCCCATCTCTCAATTTCTTCATGCTACTCATATTCAAGTGCCCAAGTCTACGATGCCATTTTCTACAATCACCGTTTGTAGTTATGAAGTAATAGACTGACTCAGTTGATTGACATACTCGTTTGAGTTTGTAGAAATCTTCGCCTGATCACATAGTTATTGCGATAATTTTTCCAGTGCACAAACTGTAATCTGACGCACTGAATCATCTACAATGGTTGTCATAATGCCTTTTTCCCCAATTGTTTACAAGATATGAGATTAAACTTGAGACCTTCAGCATACCTTACGTCTCGTATCGGTGTCTCCACTGGCTTTCCATTTATATCAAGCAATACTGTGGTATCACCAGCGGCGGTGGTCTGAAATTCATCTCCAGACGCAGTGACTACTTTTCCACCACCATTCACTTGCTTGACATTAGTTAACCAATCTTTTCGTCCTGTGAGATGCACCGTCGCGCCAAAATCCACGTACCAATCATCAATGTTGAATTTCCCATCACCTAGAGCCGTGATAATCTGTGTTTGTGTCATGCGGCCTATTTTAGCTTTCTCAATGTTCTTCTTATTCAGTGATTTCTTTGGGTAACGACAATTTTTGGCTATATGTCCAGTTTTATCACAATTAAAACATTTCCCACTAAACTTAACCTTCTTTGACTTGAATTGTTGATTTGCAGATAGTGCTGACTCCTTGTCAGAATTGTTAAACCTCGATGATTCTTCCAACAGACGTTCTTTCGCGAGATCTGTGGTTAATTTAGCATCACAATGTTCTAGGGCCATATTAACGTTTTAAAGTTATCTGGAAAACTCACGAATATCAGAGCAGCTAACGCGCCATCCTGGATTTCTTTATTTATTGCCTTAAGCTGCTGGACAAGTCTAACCTTCTTGCTTAAATACTCAGTCATGTCCTTGCAATCATTGTAACGAATTCCCACCAATTGTTCAATCAAGGCGACTACTCTTGAAAATCCTTTTGATTCATACATTTTCTCGAGACGATCCCAGACCTCTTTGCCGGCTTTCAAATCACGAATCTCTGCTGTGTATATATATATATATATATATATAATATATATATATATATATATATATATATATATATATATATATATATATATATATATATATATATATATATATACAGGGTGATTCACGTAGGCCATTCATTAGAAGTTTTTCAACTTACAGTTGGATTAGAAACTTGAAATTTCGTATGTAGCCATAATCGATCATGCCCGTTCTATGTAAAATATTTTCAGTCCTCCAACTATACAGGGTGTGCCAAAAATTGGTACCACCTTTCTTATCTTAAATGAAAACCTATATTTTTCTTTACATAATTCGATTGGTCTTCTAATTCTGAGTTTAGAGAACCTAACTTATGTTAACTTATCTATTACAAATTTTGACATATGTAGAATTTTTTGAAAAAAATTGCCGCTGTAGTAGTTTACGAACAAATTTGTATCTCGCAAACCTTTTAAAATTATGAAACCAAATTTGTGAAGCAATTAGCTGGAAGTCCAGGCTAACTTTTGATGTACCATCGGTGGTCCCATTTTGTACCATATGGGCGCAGTCGATTTCCAAATGTCGCAATCAAAAATGGTCAAAAAGTCAATTTTTTCAAATGGCACGTACTATTTTTTTTCACACCATTCGAAAGAAAATTGAATTTTAGGGTGAGTTACTTAAGCATTCCCTATACCTAACTTCACCCCATATCGAGTTATTCAATAAAAATCAAGAAATACCTTATCTTGCCGAGAGATTCCTTACTTCATCAAGTATGCCATGGAAACAAAAGACAGTTGTAATGATTTTTAAAGAAAAATATGGATTCTTATTTAATTACACACAACACCAACAAATTATTATTAACGAACAAGAACAATGTTGACGAAATTCTGTCAGTGAAAACGGTGCACACATTGAGCATTTGTATTGAAACAATTATTTTGTTAATCTATTTATTTGTTGTTATTTTGTTGTTATTATTTATTATTGCAATACGATTTTTGAATAAAAATTAAAATGAAATGATTGTTTCCAAAGCCTACTACCCTTGAGAAAAAAAAAAAAAACAATATTTTTTTCAAAAAATGCCAATAACTCAAAAACGACTGTAGATAGACATACACAATGTTAATAAAAGTGGCAATAAAATTCAATTTTGCATTGATTTCTGGCGTCAGAAATGGTAAGCGCAAAGATGTGTGCTACGCAATCTGTTGAAAGTAGAATAATATAATATTTGAACAAAAATATGGTGGTCACATTGAACATTTACGTCAGAATTTCGTCAACATTGTTCTTGTTCGTTAATAATAATTTGTTGGTGTTATGTGTAATTAAATAAGAATCCATATTTTTCTTTAAAAATTATTACAACTGTCTTTTGTTTCCATGGCATACTTGATGAAGTAAGGAATCTCTCGGCAATATAAGGTATTTCTTGATTTTTATTGAATAACTCGATATGGGGTGAAGTTAGGTATAGGGAATGCTTAAGTAACTCACACTAAAATTCAATTTTCTTTCGAATGGTGTGAAAAAAAATAGTAGGTGCCATTTGAAAAAATTGACTTTTTGACAATTTTTGATTGCGACATTTGAAAATCGACTGCGCCCATATGGTACAAAATGGGACCACCGATGGGACATCAAAAGTTAGCCTGGACTTCCAGCTAATTGCTTCACAAATTTGGTTTCATAATTTTGAAAGGTTTGCGAGATACAAATTTGTTCGTAAACTACTACAGCGGCAATTTTTTTCAAAAAATTGGACATATGTCAAAAATTGTAATAGATAAGTTAACATAACTTAGGTTCTCTAAACTCAGAATTAGAAGACCAATTGAACCATGTAAAGAAAAATATAGGTTTCTATTTAAAATAAGAAAGTTGGTACCAATTTTTGGCACACCCTGTATAGTTGGAGGACTAAAAATATTTTAGATAGAACGGGCATGATCGATTATGGCTGCAAACCAAATTTCAAGTTTCTAATCCAAGTGCAAGTTGAAAAACTTCTAATGAATGGCCTACGTGAATCACCCTGTATATATATATATATATATATATATATATATATATATATATATATATATATATATATATATATATATATTAAAATAAAATATTTCTGTCAATCACCTCTGTGAATCCTTATTTTCATAAGGATAATAAACCAAACTGCAAATAATTGCGAGCCTGGCCGCGTTAAGTATAGAAATCACATTCTACAACAAAACGCTTCGTTTTGATTTAAACAAGCACCAGCCGAAAGAATTATTCCTAATTAAAGGAAACTCTCGTACCAGCCGTCTCAGACTAACTTGCATACTGCAGTTTCGCACTTCCTGGTGCTCATCAGTGCAAGGCGAGCCAGAGACGACTAGTACAAGAGCCTGGTTAACCAAGTGGCCAGATCGACGTTGTAAAACGACGAAATGGGGGAGGCTCCATCTAGCAACAGCTGCCTGTTCAAATCAAAACAATAATATCCCGACATGGGGCACGTAATAGTAAACAGCGTGCTTCCAGAGGGCAGAATATATTAAAATAAAATATTTCTGTCAATCACCTCTGTGAATCCTTATTTTCATAAGGATAATAAACCAAACTGCAAATAATTGCGAGCCTGGCCGCGTTAAGTATAGAAATCACATTCTACAACAAAACGCTTCGTTTTGATTTAAACAAGCACCAGCCGAAAGAATTATTCCTAATTAAAGGAAACTCTCGTACCATATATATATATATATATATATATGAAGTGTTGACGTGCTTCCGGGTGTTTTCCCGTGTAGTTGGTAGGCTCCTGTTGGAACCATGATTGTCTGAACGACGTTTCGGCGGAATCTCATCTGCAGATGAGATTCCGCCGAAACGTCGTTCAGACAACCATGGTTCCAACAGGAGCCTACCAACTACACGGGAAAACACCCGGAAGCACGTCAACACTTCATTTAATACCCGTGAAAACCTAAGAAACAACATATATATATATATATATATATATTTGCGTGTTGACGCCAGACACAATAGCCGCCACAGCATGCGCACTCAGTTTAACATCTTGCTTTGTACCATTGACATAGTCCCACAAATCACCATTAATTAGATGAATTTCCATACCATATTTAGTCCCCGGTTTGCGGTAAAAATAGGCATTACCTCCTAATTCTTTTGGATAACACTGTAAAATTTGGACAGTAAGCAGATAATGGCTCATGGAACAAAAGTTATATAGAGTCGATGTGCGCTTTTACCCTGGGGGTGGATGCCTTCTCGAGGGTGGAAATTAGTACACTCAAAATAACCGCCGAAATCGATATTGGTATAAATTTTAAGCAAAAAATGTTCTATGAATTTTTTTCGAGTTATTCGCAATTGAAAATGTTAATTTTTCATCTATGAAATGTTTTAGAGCGATTTTTCATGAATAAGTCGAAAACCTTACGTTTTATCAAATAAATCATCAGGAGCAAAAATGAAGGTAATAAAACAACGAATCGACTGTCTTTCTTTCTATTTCTGTAGATGTGATACGAACCGAGTTATGGCTCGTTGAATGTGACTGTTTTTTCGCAGAAAACTGAATTCGAACTTTTCAACATTAAATAACGGAAAAACAATGAATTTTGGAGGATAACTTGTCATACCTTTCTTAAAGTACTTCAAATTACCTTTAAGATAGGTAAAAGTCATTAGCATAAAAGCTTACGGAGTTATGATGAAAATAAAATGGTTGTCTCGTTTTTTCGGAGGAAACGTCAGCAATGAAACAAATGGCTTAACTTCCTTAAGTTTTAAGATATCTACTCGCTCCTAAAACCAGTTTGCAGGGAATATGAAGGACTACAAGGCCTGTAAAGTTGAACATTCTTGAACCCTTCTTTCTTGAGATCTTTGAGTTTAAAGGTCTCGGAGAAGGTGGAGCGCGCATTCAAATGCGAACTTTAAATGGTGATATCTCAATTAATTCTCACCCTAGAGAAATAAAAGAAAAAACATTTTTTTTTGCAAATAAGAGCCTAAGTTTGTGCTCTCTTGCATCTTTTACGTATCTTCTTTGGTTTTTGAGTTATTGTGAGAAAGAAATATATTTTTTATAAATTTCAAAAATCATTTCAAAATAGAATCAAACCCCTTTTCAAATCTAGACGTTCTAAACCATTAAAACTTCTAGAACATATTACTAGTGCATAAATAAAGTAAACTGTAAATGGATTACGTTTAATTTCATTTTTTGCTGTTAAGCCATTGGTTTCATTGCTGATTTTTCCTCCGAATAAACGAAACAACCATTTTATTTTCATCATAATTCCGTGAGTTTTTGTGCTAACGGTCTAATAAGTCTTCCTCAAAAAATTCGTCGTATTTCCGTTATTTGACATTAAAAGGGTTCGCATTCAGTTTTCGGCGAACAAACAGTCACATTGAACGGGCCATACATAATCCGGTTCGTATTGTATCTACAAATAGACAAAAGTTAATCAATTCATTTTTACACTTAATGATTTTTTGTTCGTGAAAAATTGCTCTAAAACATGCATTTTTAGATGAAAAATAAATATTTTCAATCGCAAATAACTCGAAAAATATTGATTTATCAAAAAAACTTCATAGAACATTGTTTGCTTAGAATTCATCGATCTATCGATTTCTGCTTGATTCTGAGTGTACTAATTTCAACCCCCAAGAAGGGGTGACATACACCCCTAGGATAAAAGCGCACATCGGCACTATATAACTTTTGTTCCATGAGCCATTCCCTATTATCAGTCCAAATTTCACGTCAATCGGTTTTATCGGAAGGAATTCAGAGCGAAAAACCGTCAGACACTGGAATAATTTCCAGTCAATGTAATTTGAACTACCATCTAGCTTATCGAATGATGCCGGAACTGCTGTATTTGAACTCATCTTTGGCGTCCTGGATCGGATCCACTAAACTCCAAATTCTCTATACGACCATTCTGGGCCCATAACTTGACATATAAACAGAGTTTTAAGTTAAGCAAATCAGTAATTTATTGAAGAGATTAGATACAAGATAATAATATGCTGTATTATTAACATTTGTTGTAACTACTTGTAAAATCAATAATGTGAACAAAGTCGCATTATGGTGAAACAGCCAAGTGGCGCCACCATCACTCCGGTCAATATACTACTTTTCCAACAGTTATAACAACTGCCCCGTTATAAAACAAATTGACGCTTATACAACAACTTTTGAAACAGAAATAAAATTGAAGATACGAAATGTAAACTGCAAAAATACAATATAATGTGACAATGTAAAAACATAAAGGTACAAAAATGTATGTGAAAATGTAAGAATTAAAATATAAAAAGAAATTAAATGTAAAAGTGTAAAAGTGCAACATGCTAGTACGAATAATAAAATGCATTTAATATGTTAAAATGTTAACATACAATTGAGAGTAGTAGAACTATGAAATAAAATTGAATAAACATCACTGAAGGGTCTCAGCTCAAGGGTCAATAAAAAGGCACAAAAGAGGTTTAACTGATTTCTACTTCGGCTTCTTCGTCTTTTGTTCTCAGTGGAGGTCATCTTCGCAGGGGGAATAAACAGTGAATATTCTGGTGGGTTTATTAGGTCTCGGAGGAGGTGGAGGCAATGTGGAGACATCAATGGCTAGACTTCTTAGATGTGCTCTACATTTGCAGAATAAGTACACAAATAAAGGTCCGAAAATCAAAACAATTATGAAGTCAGTGAACCAGGAGATGCTCTAAGAATCAAAGGGTTTGTTTATCAAGTCATCTAGATCTCTTGAATACTGGTCCAGCTTGTGTTTGGTAATTTCGAGGTCCTCGATTTTTAATTATTTAACTTTAGGGGTTTTAGATTGGACACTCAAATTTTTTCTGGGATTTAGCTGCAGCATTCAAATTTAACTTGAATTGGATTACTTTCGCCTTTTACGTCGGTTACGCCATCCTTAATGATTTGAATTTTGGAGATGCCTACAAAGGTGTAGTAATTTGGTTGTAGTTGTGTGTGTAATAATAGAGTTTTTAAAGGTGATGTCGGTTTTGAACTTTTCTCAGGATAATTTATGGTCACATGTAGGGACTCTGTGTTAATAGCTCACTCCTCTTTCTTCTAGTTTCTAAACGTTATAGCCCTGACATGATGAACAACGTCTGGCAGCTTTTTCTAAGCATTTTGACTTTCTTGAAGAGACATATGGTGTTGTTGTCAACTGGGTATGCAACTAAATTTGAACACAATTTAGTATTGAAGTAAACTGGTTTGCATTCTCTGAAGTCCGAGATAGGTATAAACATGAAAGAATTATCATTTCTCGAGATGTATTGTTGAGGTTGACCTAATGTGATATAAACCAGTTCTATTAAGAATGTGATATAATTTAAAAATTAAATATGTTTCATGGTCTATTATTGGTATGTCTAAAACAAATATTAGTTCTGAATTTGCTTAAAAGACTTTCAGCTCGATACTGCCTAAATACTCTGTGCAACTTTTGATAACTTAATTGAACGTGGTAAATTGTTCCATTGTACGTTTTGTGAAATTCCTTGTAAAGAATTTACTAAATCTTGGGGGTTAATGATTCATGTATGAATTAGAATTATCATAAGTCTTGCAAAAGTGATGGAAATTAAAATATCGTTTAGATTTTGTGTTAGCGATTGACATATCGCGTGCGGCATTTAAAATATCCCTGTCAATTTCCCTGATGCATTGTTAAACATTTCTTCCTCGACTTTTAATTTTTGAATAGTGAAACTGAAATTTTTAATAACCGAAGTTGTGACTGATATGTGATTTTGTTCGTCATGATTTAGTTTGTGTACCTTCAAACGTCCTAAACTAATTAATAAAAGACTATGCATTCGTTTGTCATTTTTTTCAGAGAGAAGGAAGCACTTTGGAAAAGAACGCCAAGAAACAAAAGATACTTATTTTTGCCCAGAAATGTGCCTGAATTGTTTCAGATATTTTTTACCAACATTTAAGTGGCCGTTTATTTTTTACCTCTCTCTCGAAGACAGCGTGGTCACGTGACCTGCTGTTTGGGGGAAATGGTACCTATAGATTCCTACAACATCTCCACCAAGCCGTGGCAACTGCGGTGCCCGAAACGTTTGTAGCGTTTTGTGTCGAAGTGTATTTCGTCGAATTTGTTTCTGGTTGTTTTTTTTAATTTGTTCTAAAAGACTAAGGTGTGTTTTAACTTCACTTATGAATGTTATCAAATTTAAATATGCCGGATCCAGAGTGTTAAAGAGTTTGTGTAGCTTTTGTCGTTTCTGTCAACAGCCGTTTTAGACGTGTATATATTTTTAAGTACTAGTAGTGTCTATTTTTTGCGGGAAATTACAAAGTCAGTGTCCCGGTGATAATAAACTTCATAATGTTGTTCATAGATTCTATCGTATACTGAGAAGAAAGCTCAATTTTAAAATACGATTTCATCCTATCAAAATCTGCTTTAGTAGTTTGGTTTGTTTCCTGGTTAAACAAAAGTGTTGAATTTATAAGAATTTCTTTAAGTTGGAATGGATCATTTTTATTTTGTAGTTTATCCTTGATTTATGATTCCTTTGCGTTAACCGTATCCCTAGTTTGATATTTTGGTCGATTTCCAGCGACATGTTTATCAAAACGAATTTTAGCTTTTGTGTTTTGTGTACTACCACGCGCTGTTTTACGAAAATGTGAGATTCTATTATTAAGATCCCTAACATATTTAGTTATCAATAATTTTTTATTGTATAACTGTTCGGAGGTCTACATGAAGTATGTTCAAATATCAGGGCGAATGGACTAAACCCAAGTGTCTTATTGATTGAATTATTGTAGAAAATTACTATGTAATATAGTGAGTGGATGTTCATCGGGATTTTCTGCTATGGACTCTAATCATGAAAGCGTGAAATTGTTCTATAGATCCGTTAGATTGAAGGTGTAGTGCACTTAAATACGTTAATTTTTTGTTGTAAAGTATGTAATAATATTTTAATAATTTATTATCAAACTCACCACCTAATCATAATGGGCTCTCAAAGGGGTGCAGTAATCTAGAAATATAGTAGCAGGATGTTGACGACGGATTTTACAGATTTGATTTCGATGGCGTATGTTTGTGTGAATTTAGTTAACTCATCGCAAGTGGTTAGAGCTTAATTCTGTGCAGGAGTTTGGAATATACCGGTATTGGTATTTTAGCCTTTCTGTAATTACCAAGAGAATACTCATATTTTATTGATATATTTTATTCTTATAGCAATTACAAACTTTCATGAAGTTCTCGACATCTTTATATGATCCTTGCCAATTACATTTGTTTTTTAATTTTCCGCATCGTTTCGTTTATTCCGCAGTGTAGATTACTTTTACTGCAGTGATTTTGATATAAAATAATTGAAATTTTGTCTTCATCGGGAATTTCGACAATATTATTTTTATGTCTCAAAAACATATTCGACTACCGATTCAATATTAAAATATATAGGTACAATGAAATATTTGCTATGCCTGACCGATTTGCTTAATACAATGTTGATTGTATTATTATAAAATTCGGTGTGTTCTTCGAAAATGTTCTCAATAATTTTATGATGCAAATCTTGGAAATTATTTTACTGAAAAAAGGTTGTGAAATTTTTATGTTCCCTGTCTAAAAGCTGTTGGCTTGAAATTTATATTTTAGAGTATTTTGTATCAATCAGGAAACTTCTGAAATTTTTCTGAGATTTATTAGTAGTTTTGCCATTATTGCTTGAGTTCTCGTCGTTGTTTGGTTCATCTTCGTTGGCGGCTAAAGTTTTTTATTATAATTTGGAACATTCCAAGAAATGGTTGTTTTCAATTCTGGACAGCGCGCCTATGCTGTTATTGACTTTAATGAATTTTTAGACGATAGTCATACTTTTCTAATTTGAGTCGCCAGCGTGCAAGGCTAGTGTCGCATGTTGTATGTCGATGATCGGTTGAATTTCTTGCCGAACAGATATGGTCTAAAGTGTTTTACTGACCATACTATCTGGAAGCTCGCATTCTATAGTTGCGTAAATGGTTTCCATGAAGTTCTGGATACGTATGCTATCGGTAAATCTTGGCCAATATTTCCCTGCGAGAGCACAGAACCAATGACGAATGCGCTCGCGTCAGTGGTTGGAATAGAAACGTCCTTAAAATTTCGATATATAAAAATCGATGTTGTAGCGAGCGTAGATATGTCTGCCGATACTCGTATTTCGATATGGAACTGCAGCAACGTCAAACGCGATTAGTACCGAGATGGGTCAGCCAGTCCAGAAAACCCATCGTTCTCGCTCCATCTTCTAACGAGTTTTATATCAGCGCATGTGTAGAAGCTATGTAACTTTAGGCGGATGGTTACATAGCAGATATACTATCCTTCGAAGCGAATGTGAAGCAGTCGGTACCTTGTCTATTAAATGTTAGGCAAGTAAAAGATCCCTACTCGTCGATAGAGAGGTTAGGCAAAAATTTCAGGTTGGGGGTAGCTTGTCTCCTGGAGTAGGTCATAGGCCTCAGTAGCCTAAATAGGTCGGCGTTAAATAAGTGAGAAAAAAAGAATCGACGTTTTCGTTAGTTTGTTTCAAGTTTTGAGAAGAGTTTGAATAATCACTGCAGAAGAATTAGTATGTCTTTCTGCAATAATTTTTTTACGTGTTATAGTTCTTGGTTAAACCAAATAATGATTAAATTTCCCTAGGGTTGTAGGATATTTAAAATTGCATCAACTTTAGAGGAATTTGGTTTTACATCGTCCTTAGTAATAATATGGCCCAAATAAGTGACTTTCTTGAGTAGGAATTCGCTCTTGTCGGGTTTAATTTTGAGATTAGCTTTTTGTAAACATTGAAATACTTATGTTAGTCGCGAAATGTGGGCTTGAATATTAAGGGAGTAAATAATGATGTCATTTATGTAAACGAGACACCGTTCGGTCTGAATACTCAACAAAATGTGATCTATCGCTCTTGGAAATGTTGATGAAGCATTTTGGAAATGATCATTTTCAACTGTTGAAGCAGTCTCTTGAATGTCTTTCGTGCAGATTTCAATCTGCCGAGACGAGGAGACGAGATCTAACGTTGTGAAATGGCACTTGTCTAAATGATCGAGAAGGTCTGAAATATTTCGAAGGGAATATTTGTCGTCGATTATAACTACGTTAAGTTTTCGATAGTCTACTACGACTCGCCATTTCTGTTTGCCAGAGGCATCCAGTTCTTTAGGTGTTACCCAGACAGGGGACGAGCAGCGCAAAATCCAAGGTTTAGTAATGCCTTAACTTAGCATTTTAGAAACTTGAGTGTTACCTTCTTCTCTGTGGGCTTGGGGACAGCGATAAGATTTCATCCACTACGTGGATGTGAAAGTAATTTCGCATATCAAGACAACATTGTCTGTGTGTTGCAACGACATACTTCGAAGTCTTGACGTAGACAACCATCACCTACCAGTTCTTCGTTAATCGATTTTGGCAGCAGTTCAACTCGGCGGTGCGGGGGTCATATCCCAGGCCACGATGAGACTACATGGGGAAAAATAAAGGGAAGACAGGTGAGCAATCTTGGGTTTTTATTAGCCGCAAGGCCAATTTATTTCAGCGCCTCGCCGCCCATACGCCGGAGAGGCAACAAGTAGCTATAATATTCGAGTAGTTACATCGCAGGCTCCGAACCTACACTAGGAACGCACAGCCTCACACCATCCAAACCTTGATGGACACTATTTCGAACATTGAGGTCGACATATATGGCAATGCATCGGGGGCCGAACTAGCGCCACCACCGACAAGAAGAGTGGCTAACACGGCGGCGATGGTGCAGGATTCGAATCGCAGACCTTCATACCCAGATACTGCAAAGGGGATCATGATAACGATTGTCCTAAGAAGGAGAGAGAACAACCGAAACAAGGCCTCGGGAAACGCCGAGTGAGCCGTGACAACGGGCGATGTCCGATTCCACCGCAGCGAGTAAATACCGGCCAAGAAACCGCAGGACCCTCGTCAATCCTGCTGAGAGACCACATTCAGGTACACGGACGATGGTTAACCGCGCTAACATCTGTGCTAATAGCAACTTCATCCGGACCGCACACATGGAAAATCAAACATGGACACCAACCGCTGTGGACGTCTCTCTGGCCTGCAGTCAGAACAAAGCCCAATTACGAGGCACCGCGACCATCCGATTCACATTACAAGAAAAAGAATATACAGCAGAGGCTTATCGTAATAGACGACCTGACCGAGCATGTGGTCCTCGGCCAAACATGGCTCAGGAACCAGATGGCCGTCATCGACCTGACAAGAGGATGCTGTAGCGTACTCATTTTAAGATAGAAGCTACATGTACATTTTATATAGAGCTCCCCAAAAAGAAATGAAAAGCTGTAACCAAGAAAGAAAATTAATAAGATCTAATTTGCTGTTCGTTTTAACTTGAAACAATATTATATTATTGTATTATACATTTGCAATATATGATAATTCAAGATATTTAATTTTATTTTATTAAATCTGTGGTTAACGCTAACCACAATTGGTGACCCCGACGTGATACAATTGGCGTGGTTTCTTTTAGACCATTGACCAGTTTGGAGCATTTTGGTGCCCGGCGCAGAGGAAGTCTCGTCTGAAATTTATAGCTGAATTTATGGTTTTGGATCCCTCCGAATTGGCAGTCTGAGAGTTGTTTTTATTAGCATTGATGCTAAGTGTTATTTGCGAGGCCAAGTGAGTACGTTGCATATATTACTCACCATTACTTAAAAGTTTGCTAAGCAATCAATATTTTTTTTTTTTTTTTTCCTACGTCTGTCAATTTGTGATATTAATAATGGTTGATCCACCTCAGACAACTGTCGAGTTAATCGAATCTCTGCCTGTTAATCAACAATGTGTAACGTCTGTCAAATTACCCCCTTTTTGGATGTCAAATCCATTGATATGGTTCATGCAAGTTGAGGCACAATTTAATGTTTCGAGAATAACCTCTGATCGTAAAAAATACGACCTAATTGTTGCCCATTTACCCTTGGAGATAATCAATAATATTTACGATGTTATCATTAATCCTCCAGAACGAGATTTGTATGGTAATTTGAAAACTATTGTAATTTCACGCCTTTCCTCCAGTGAAGAGAAAAGGCTTGAAGATTTATTAACCGGTTCAGAAATTGGAACCAGGAAGCCTTCAGATTTTTATCGTTCTATGTTAGGTGTTGTTGGCGGTTCGCACATGGTGAGTCAGGATTTGCTAATGAATTTGTGGAAGCGACGTTTACCGAAAACAGTTTATATTGCCTTGACTGCTTCGGGAAAGTCAGATTTGCAAGTAGTTCTCGACATAGCTGATAAAGTTTGGGAATCTTGTCAGACTCCAGTTCAATCTAACTTTTCCGCTTTGCCTGTTTCAATCCCTGACACGTTTCCGCCCACAACATTATCAGACCTTTTAACTACTTTTAATAACTTTTCTACAAGTTTCCAATTGACTTTAAATCAAGTTTTACAAAGACAACAATCACTTCAATCACAATTGTCTACTTTACAATCTTCGAATGATACGATTCGTCCTTCCACGTCTCTAAATGAGACACGTTGTACTAATTGTCATAACCGACGTCGTTCACATTCACGATTTTCTAATAATCGAAATAATTTTGATCCTTCATGCAACACAACTTGCTATTATCATCAAGTATATAAAGACCGAGCATATATGTGCGGCGGTCCTTGGTGTACTTTTTATAACGTTCCATTATTTCATAATAAATCAAATAAATCGAATAATTCAAAAAACTAGACAGTTCTATTGTCATGTCTGCTGACACTAGAGAGCTTGACAGCAGACGTCGCCTTTTTATTTTTGATGTGTCAAATAATTTTCGCTTTTTGATTGATACCGCAGCAGATTTGTCGGTTATACCGAGAAATGCTTTTACAGATTTAAAGGTAAACAAGGATTTAGTTCTTACCACGGCTAACGGTGGAATTGTTTACACCTACGGTAAGAAACTTTTGAAAGTTAATTTGGGATTACGTCGTGTGTTTACTTTCATTTTTAATATAGCTGACATACAGATCCCGATTATTGGTGCAGATTTTTTGACACATTTTGGTTTAATTGTGGACTTGAAGAACAGTATTTTGATCGATAACAAGACGAGTTTGTCAGTGAATTGTTACGCCGAAACTAGTTCTGTCATTTCCACAAGGTTATTTTCTTTTGAAGACCAATATACGGCATTATTGCATGATTTTCCGCAATTGGTGGGAACACCAGATTATTTTTTACCTGCAAAACATACTGTTCAACATTTTATTGTGACTGAGGGTCATTTACCTTTTAACCGTCCACGTAGATTGGATGCAGTGAAATTTGATATTGCTAAGGAGGAATTCGCCCATATGGTAGAATTAGGGATTTGTAGAGCATCTTCTTCATCTGTCGCTACTCCACTACATATGGTTGCAAAAAAGGAACCCAATGACTGGCGTCCGTGTGGTGACTACCGACAGTTAAACTCTGTAACAGTTCCTGATAGGTACCCCTTACCACACATACAAGATTTTAATGCTCATTTATTTGGTTGTAAAGTATTTTCGAAAATCGATTTGATTCGTGCTTATCATCAGATACCTGTCGCCGAATGTGACATTTATAAGACAGCAATCACAACCCCTTTCGGCTTATTCGAATTTATGCGAATGCCCTTTGGTTTGAGAAATGCTGGTCAGACATTCCAAAGATTTATGAATGAAATTTTTTCTAACTTGAAATTTGTTTTCGTGTATCTTGATGATATTCTTGTAGCGAGCTCGGATCATACACAACATTTGGAACATTTACGCTTAATCTTTGAACGCCTTAATGACTATGGAATCAATATCAAACCAACTAAATGTGTTTTTGGTACTAGTGGTTTGACCTTTTTGGGACACTATATTAGTCCAGAAGGTATTGTGCCATCTAAAGAGAGAGTTGAAGTTATTATTAATTTTCCTCAACCATCTACTATTAAACAACTTCAACGTTTCATCGGTATGATTAATTTTTATCATAGATTTGTCCCTAATTTTTCAGAAATTTTGAATCCTTTACATTTGTTGAATGCTAGAATGTTGCGTGATAAAAGTAAAGTTATTAATTTTTGGCCATTGGATTGTTCTGCTAGTTTTGAGAAAGCTAAGCAAGCTTTAATAAATGCCACAGTTTTAGCTCACCCTAGGTGTTTGGAAGGGGTGACACTTTCATTAACTGTGGATTGTTCTAGTGTATCAATGGGTTCGGTGTTAGAACAGACATTTCATAATTCTACTTCTCCATTAGGTTTCTTTTCTCGAAAACTGACAGATGCGCAAAAACAATATTCTGTTTTTGACAGAGAGTTACTGTCACTTTTCACTTCAATTAAACATTTTAGACATATATTGGAAGGCCGCGTTTTTACTTGTTATACCGATCATAAACCGTTGGTTTACGCTTTATCGTCAAAAGCAGACCGTTCACCTCGGCAGATCAGACATTTGGAATTTATTTTACAATTTACAAACGATTTACGACACATTCCAGGTCATGCTAATATTGTCGCAGATACTATGTCACGGATTGATGACGTTAACGTTTTGGAACGAAATACTTCAGACATCATAGACTCGTTAAACTCTTCCAGTTTTAATTTAGCAATATTAAAAACTACGCAAGATGATGATGATCAACTTATTTCTTTATTAAACAATCAAAAAGTGAATAATAAAAACAGTAAAATAAGCTATTTGTTAAAACAAATTACCTTTTCGGATTCGCATTTTTTAATTTGGTGCGATGTTTCACGTAATGGATGTCGTCCTTACGTACCAAAATGTTTACGTCGAGTAGTTTTCAATATTTTTCATAATTTAACTCATGCTGGCATTAAAGCTACTAAGAAATTGATAACCACTAAGTATTTCTGGCCCAGGATGAATTCTGATTGTCATTTATGGACAAAAACCTGTATCAACTGTCAAACTTCAAAAGTCAACCGTCATACTAAGACACCTATAGGTAATTTTGAGACACCCAGAGGCCGTTTTGAACACATTCATATCGATATTGTAGGACCTTTACCTCCTTCGCATGGTAATTCTTATATATTGACAGTTGTTGAAAGATACACCCGCTGGCCAGAAGCATATCCGCTCGTAGACATTACAGCAGAAACAGTAGCTAGAACTCTTTTTGAAAACTACGTATGTCGTTTCGGTGTTCCACTAGACATAACAACAGACCAAGGGGTGCAATTTGAGTCAACTCTATTTTCGGAATTTTCAAAGTTTTTAGGTTTTCACCGGATTCGCACAACTAGTTACCACCCTCAGAGTAATGGTATGGTTGAACGATTCCATCGAACCCTAAAAACCACATTATTAGCGAGAGCAAATACATCACATTGGTACGAAGAACTCCCTATTATTTTGTTGGGTTTGAGAGCTATGCCTAAAACTGATTTGCGTTACTCATCAGCAGAACTAGTTTACGGTCAAACGTTACGCCTCCCCGGAGAATATTTCATTAAATCAAATTTTGACCCACAAGTTTCTAATTTTATTGTTAAATTACGTGAATATTTTGATAATTTACAATTTACTGCCTCAAAACGTCAATTTTGTCAAAAATCTTTTATCAGCTCTGATATTAACAATTGTACATACGTTTTCCTTCGAGAAGCTCGATTAAAATCTAAGCTTTCACCTTTATTTGATGGGCCTTTTGAAGTAGTTTCTCGAACTGATAAGATTATAACTATCCTTAAACGGGGTAAAGCTGTCACTGTCAGTCTTGACAGAGTTAAACCCGCTTATTTGTTGACTGATGAGGTGGATCAAACTTTTACTTCTTTACCTAAACGTGTTCATTTTGTTATTGATTGCTTGCGGTAATTTTTCTTTTGGCAGAGGGGTATATGTAGCGTACTCATTTTAAGATAGAAGCTACATGTACATTTTATATAGAGCTCCCCAAAAAGAAATGAAAAGCTGTAACCAAGAAAGAAAATAAGAAATACTTCAAGAATAATATTCTGACAAAAAATTAATAAGATCTAATTTGCTGTTCGTTTTAACTTGAAACAATATTATATTATTGTATTATACATTTGCAATATATGATAATTCAAGATATTTAATTTTATTTTATTAAATCTGTGGTTAACCCTATCCACAGATGCCTACACTTCCGTACAGGAATCAGACAGATGGCCTACTGGTTACAAGAAAAGGCACCAACCCAAAACGACCTCATGCTAGAGATCGAACACAAGCTGCCGACCCAAGAAGTAACCGCGGAAGGTGTTGGAAAGCTTACCCGAAGTCTGTGTTGTACCACCCAGGAAAGTAACAACCAGGGCCGAACAACACGTCAGCCGGCTGACGAACCAAATTTCGTTCAAGGTGTAACCCTTGCGATATTCTGAACTGAAGAAAAGAATCATCAGTAACGAAGCCAAGGAGATGCTGGCGAAAGGGATAATCCGACGGAGCAAGCTCAATACAACCGCCTGGCCCTCATCGTCACCAAGGGCGACGGTACTCCGAGGTACTCCGTCGATTACCAGCAACTCAACAAGAAAGACATCATTGAAACCGCGCAGCTGCCACCTGTCCATGACACCATTCGTTATCTGGGCAACGCCAAGGTCTTCACGACGCTGGATTTGAAATCAGGCTACTGGCAAATCCTCATAGAAGGATCCGCTACATCGCCTTTGTAACGCCCGACGGCCAGTCGGAGGAGTTCAACGGCATGCCCTTCGGTCTCTCAAGCGGTCCTGGAAGCTTCCAGAAGTGCGGCATGGAGGTCCTGGAAGGGTATGTACACCAACTTGTGAAGGTCCATCTAGACGACGTTATCGTATACTCCAAGAACCACGAGGAGCACCTGAGACATCTCAGCCTGTTCCTGGAACGACTTCTTCTCCACAAACTGCGAGACGCGCTACAACGTGTCTCAGACGCGCCACCTGGAGCACATCAGGAGATTACTCCCCCAAGGACCATCAAGGAGCTGCGAGCCTTCATGGGAACCGCCAACTGGTTGCGCGACTACGTCCTTCACTTCGCCGAGCTAGCCTCATCCACGACAGACCTCTCCTCCATCAAGAGGCGCCGCTTGTAAACCGACGCCCTGGGACTTGGCGTCACGATTTTTCAGGAAAACAACGACGGCAGTTGCCGCATCATCGTCTGCGCCTCTGCCAAATTTGCCACAAATATGGGCAGTGGGCGCTGCTCGTTCTATACCATATGCAAGAGCGAGTCTTCGAAGAGTTCCACGAGTCACCTATGGCCTGCCATTCGCGACGAAACCCTGCCTCCATGCCCTCCAATGCACGTATTATTGACCCCGGATAAGTAAATTCGTCAGCCGAAGAGTCAAAGCCTGCCTAGTGTGTGCTACCGTAATGCAAGGAGCACCCCAATTGCGCACACTTCAACGCCCCCGAGTTCCAGACCAGCTATGGAGGATGATCAGCTTCGACGCCCTGGGCCCATACCCGATGACCAGAGAGGGGTATCAATTTGCTATCATCGCCACCGACACCTTCGTCCAATGGACCGAAGCCCAACCCATAGCGGACATGACTGCAAAGACGATCCTCAGGTTCCTCCAAGAAGATGTGTGCCACCGTTGGAGGTATCCCAAGACCATCATCTCCGACAATGCCACCCAGTTCTCAAGAGCCGCCTAGAATAAGTTCCTAGAGAAGCACCACATCGGCCACGTCAACTCCCTAGTCTACCATCAGCAGACCAACCCCGTAGAGCGTCTAGTCTAGGAATTCAAGAAGATCCTTCGCACCAAGAGGCCCATCAGTCGCTCGTGCAACCATCTCTCCGAGGCCCTGTATTCCCCGAAAACAAATACTAACGCCGCCACCAGGACCACGCCTAGCGAGCTCCTGCTAGGCTACGTTATTCCCCGACCAAGCGAGTGGGCGATCCCAGTCGAAGCCCGGTCTCCAGCCGTTCCACAACCCTAGAGAGTTCAGAAAGCCAGAGACCGCCAAGTGGTCTATCAAAGGAAGCTGTTCCTCTACCGGGATTGGACGCCGGGGTGCGTCTACGGCCACCAAGTCATGCTCTGCAACTATGTTCCGGACCACCCATTCAACGTTAAATAGAGCGGCCCTCACCAGATGATAAAGAAGCTAGGCCAGACCACCTGCGAGACGAGGAAGAACTATATGCACTCTCCTATCCACATAGACGACCCATGAGATGCCCCGTCGTAGTCTCCCAGGGTAATTACCCACCCCGACGCCCAGGAGTTTGGAGTTGGAGTTTGGGGTTTGTGGGAGGGCAGTGACAAGAGTGACCGCAGCACCTAGGCCCCATTTGGCCCCTTGTACATCCTCCCGAGGGATACAAGATTCCACCTAGGCCTCCAACCATCCTAATCTTGTGAGGAAGGTGGTGATGCTGCCTATGGAAATATCCCTCAAGTCGGCCAAAGTAGGCCAACGTTCTCCCAAAATAGATTCTATGCTAGAGGAGACTACCGGGCACTCACAGAGTACGTGTTGGACAGTCTTGTCTTCTTGTTCACAGCCTCTGCATAGGGGTGTGTCGTTTAACTTCATGTTATAAAGGTGCTTTCTCAGCTGGCAATGACCAGTAAGAATTCCTGTCGCGAAGCGCAGGTTCTTCCTGGACATTCCCAGGTACCTACCTGGGGTATCTAAGCAAATCCCTGGCCAGCTGACAACTATGAGTTTCGTCCCACAGTTTTTTAAATTTTCTGTGGGTGTTTTCTTTAGTCATTACTATCAGTGTAGATTCTGATTGTTTTTCCCGTTATTTGTCTACGGGAAATTTCTTTTACGGCTATGGTTATTCCCGCCAGTTCTGTTTGTGTTATACTGGCTTGTTTGTCCAGAGCCCATTTAATTTGAATTTGCAGATTCCTGGAGTATACCCCACAACCTGTTCCTTCTTTCTTTTTCTATCCGTATGTGAAGATGTTAACTGTTCCTTCACTGACAGCCTCATTGCTAAGTTGGTGTGTATTGCATAGGGTCTATCAAAAATGAATTGTGGAAAAATACCATCTGCGCGTACCTGAAGAAGTGGCATCTGTTTGATTGCCTCATTCCACAGCCGGCATCTGGTCGCTCCACATCCTATGTTTGGCTGTATACCAACGGATTTGAGACGTGCCATGGTAGTTAGGGCCACCTCTTCTAGATATATGTCTAGTGGTGGCAGGCACAGCATCACTTCCATTGCTCTTCTTGGTGTCGTTCTCATGTGTTTAAACAGGCTACTCGTTGTACCTGGCTGAGCTTACGTTTCGCTACAGTCTGCTGACTCTTAGGCCACCAGACAATGGCTCCATAGGCTATCGTCGGTCTTATTATAGCAGTGTAAATCCACATACCCAGTTTGCGTTTCATTCCTCAGGTTTTCCCTATGGTTCTGCGGCACTGCTCAAAAGAGATGTAAGCCTTCTTAGGCCAGTAGAATTAGCTCATGGGAAGGCTAATCTTGGATGAAATTCCTTACAGGTAACCACATGGTATATTCGACGTGTTCATTGATAAGGAACATACCTGTGAATTTCCTCCCATTTTACAGTGGGGGAACATTTTTTAATTAACGTTTTTTTGCTCAAGAATCACGAAAAATCGAGTTTTCTAAGCGTAGCTAGAAGCCAATTGGCAATAGCCATATTTGATGTTATACGTTTCGTAGGTGATATAAAGGCAGTTCATTTGCCACCCGAATAATTTAAATCGGTTAATAATTTTTTTAAATAATCGAAAAGAACTGTCGAAAAAATCAAAAATTTCAATCATTTTTAATTCCATGAAAAATTTTCTTATATGCTTAGAACTTGGCGGAAACATGTCTTATGTAACCCTGGAGCTACCATAGAATTTTCATCAAAAAATATTTATAGCTTTTCGAGAAAATGCATTTGTTTATAAAAGAGATCTGAAATGTTTAATTCAATCTGACCCAGTTCCCGTCATCAAAAATGACTGATCTGTAGCTCATTTTTTTCGTTGTGACGTCTAGTTTACGAATATATTGTTGGCATAATGATTTTTTAATATTTTCATCAACAAAATGGCGTTTGAAAAAGTATGACTTTTTCGGACAGCGTTTTTTGCGAATATCTTAATAACAAATTAATGTATTGGCATAAAACTTTCATATTCTGGTAGCTGGTATTTTTACACGAATTTTAGAAAAAAAAATATTGTTGTAAGATGTTTAGAAGCTGAGTTAATTTTTTTAGTTTTTAATTACGCCATTTGTTTATTTATTAACATAAACATTTGAAATTTACATAGTAACTAGTTGAAGACTTGATTTTTGTAATTCAGTGAACTGTCACGTATAATGTTATGTATTAAGGCACGTAATGTCAATTTTTGACGTTTCTGTTTTGGTGAAAATTTTTGCACGTATTGATACTGTTCGTACTGTTTATTACTGTTTTAACTAGTAGATGAAAGTAGCAACGTGGTATCTGTGTGAAAATGTACTAACTGTCTTTTCCGATTTGATCAGTTAAACATCAGTTTTCAAATATACTAATTAACAGAGAGGTGTGCTCGAATTAGGGCTTGTTAAATTTTTCACGATTTTATCCAAATAGCTATGACCTCAAGAATTTCCAGCGGGGAAGGGAACATAGATGATATTTCCAGAGAAATTGTGACTGTAGATACCGTTTACCAGATTTTAACTCAGACAGTCTAGTCATTTTACTGAGTTAAAAGAATTCCTGTTTAAACCCGGTTTATCCCTAAATGAGGCAGTGACTTAAAACATATCGTCCATTTTGTTTATAATATTTCATGCTGCCTCGAGTCAAAACCACATGCACAACTTTCATATACTTATTTGCTTCTATAAATGTATAATAGTCCAGGGATTGAGCAAAAAATCTAGGTGAAATAAAATTAGTTAATTATCCGTACATTTTGATACTTAGAAAATTTTCCGCATCAACTCCGACAAGATGCCACGTGGCCGAGCTAAATTTTCACACAAATGCACCGAAATTAAATTTTGCCAACTCTTCACACATATATGCCGACCGCTCCTATAACCATGATTTTACTGTAAATAATTGCTTGCTATTGCTTGGTATTTGCACACCGTTATCTTTGCTTACTACTTACTGCTGTTTTTACCGATTTATTTATTTCTTTGCTTCTCAGAAAATAGTAAAAAATTTGGCTACTCACGGCTGATTCGTATTTTCTATGCACTAATTAATTTTTTTCTAAAAATAATTTTGAAGTACCTGACATATCTGGTTATTTCGTTATTTATTTATTTGGTGTTCTCTTTCATTGTATTATTGAATTTTATATGTTAATAAACTTTGTTATCTACCAACACGTGTTTTTTACTGCTGAATGTGAGTGAAAGTCTAATTTGCCATCCAATACCCCTGGGCATAACCGTTTCTCCACAGTAGCTATCCCAGCCCTACTGCAACAGGGGCTCGAGATAACCGAAATCACGCTTCCGCTTGTTTATGCGCTAGACAAACGGAAGAAAGGACGTCACAATATGTTATTAAATAATTTTCTTACTTTTTATTGGGTATTTTGCCACTGAAAAATATTTAAAAATTTTAATGAAAAGACCTCTGCGCCAAACGGATCAGACAGAGGTTGGTTCTTGAATACTTGACTATAGCTTTCATTTTCAGTTTTTAGTTTATTACATTGTTCTAGTTTATATATTTTTAGGTGTGAGACTTTTTGAAACAGTCAAGTATTCAAGAACCAACCTCTGTCTGATCCGTTTGGCGCAGAGGCTTTTTCATTAAAATTTTTAAATATTTTTCAGTGGCAAAATACCCAATAAAAAGTAAAAAAATCTGAATATGCCACAAATAAACAATTACAGACAATGTTTAATAATTTATTTGAACATCAATCATGCATACACCTTCCCCTTTTGTATATCCGCAGAAACTCAGTAAAAGGTACGTACAATACAAATCAAATTTATAAAGTGTAGTGTATGGACTATGGTAAAAGTATTTTTAAACGTATATTATAAACCACAATCATGCTCTTTCATTAGTTTGTTATTAAGTACTCATTCGGCACTCCGCTCCTCAAATAAAAGGCAAAAAAAAATGTTTTATTTAAATTGTTTATAACAAATCTATTAACAATATTTCAACAATGTTAATACGGTGGTTAATATTTCATCGTGGTACCCCAAATTTAAAAAAAACGTCGAAATCGCATCATAAATGAAGCAGACATCGGTTTTTTTTTTCGTCGGAATTTGAAGTCGTTTGACCGAAAACGTTAACGTGGACACCTGAGGGCGGAACACGAAGACTCATTCAGACTGTAGTATACAAAAATTGACCCCTAATACATAACATTATACGTGACAGTTCACTGAATTACAAAAATCAAGTATTCAACTAGTTACTATGTAAATTTCAAATGTTTATGTTAATAAATAAACAAATGGCGTAATTAACAACTAAAAAAATTATCTCGGCTTCTAAACATCTCACAACAATATTTTTTTTTATAATTCGTGTAAAAATACCAGCTACCAGAATACGAACGTTTTATGCCAGTACATTGATTTGTTATTAAGATATTCGCAAAAAACTCTGTCCGAAAAAGTCGTAGTGTTTCAAACGCCGTTTTGTTGATGAAAATATTAAAAAATCATTATGCCAACAATGTATTCGTAAACTAGATGTCACAACGAAAAAAATGAGCTCCGGATGAGTCATTTTTGATGACGAGAACTGGGTCAGATTGAATTAAACATTTGAGACCTTTTTTATAAACAAATGCATTTTCTCGAAAAGTCATAAATATTTTTTTTTTGAAAATTTTATGGTAGCTCCAGGGTTACATAAGACATGTTTTTTCCAAGTTCTAAGGATATAAGAAAATTTTTCACGGAATTAAAAATTATAGAAGTTTTCGATTTTTTCGACAGTTCTTTTCGATTACTTAAAAAAATTATTATCCGATTTAAATTGTTCCAGTGGCAAATGAACTGCCTTTATATTACCTACGAAATGTATAAAATCAAATATGGCTATTGTCAATTGGCTTAGAGCTACGCCTAAAAAACTCGATTTTTCGAGATTCTTCCTGGGGTTGACCGACAGAGAGTGTTCTCTACACGATCGTTCGATTATTCTCAGGGCCATCTGCATTCGATCACAGAGGACTCCTTCGAATTTACCACTAAGCAGTATCGTTAGATCATCTGCGTATGCAATTGTGTGGAATCCCTCGGAGTTGAGGCGGCGCAGGAGGCTGTCAAGAACTAAGTTCCATAGAAGAGGTGATAAGACACGCCCCTGAGGACAGCCTCTTGCAACCATTCCTCTAACAGCGATGTCTTCCATGTTAATCTGTACAGCTCTTTTTGAGAGCATGTTGGATATCCAGCCACTTACGATCGGAGAAACGTTCCTGCTCGTAAGGGCTGCTGTAATTTTTGGAAAGGTGGTTTTATCAAAAGCGCCTTCCATGTCTATGAAGACACCCAGGGTGGACTCTTTATTGCCCAAAGGCTTTTCATTCCGACCATTGACGGCATGAAGGGCGGTGTCGGTGGATCTGCCCGGGGTGTATGCATGCTGATTGGGATGTGTAGGATTAGCAGTGATTGCAACATCCCTCAAGTATCGCTCACATAGCTTTTCAATCGCCTTGAGAAGGAACGAGGTCAAGCTAATGGGTCGGTATGCTTTGGGGGTAGTATAGTCTATTCTTCCCGCCTTTGGTATGAACACTACTTTGACTTCTCTTCACACCTTCGGAATATAAAGGTGTGCTAGGTACGTCCTGAATATTACTGTCAGGTGCGGCACTATTTCATCCAGACCCCATTGTAAAAGGGCAGGATGAATGCCGTCAGCACCTGGCGATTTGAAGGGGGAGAAGCCCAGTATTGCCCATTTAATTCTGTCTTCACTCACTATTTGTTTGGCAGTTTGCCAATCCATTCCAGGGTTGAGTGTCGGTTTCATTTGGCCATTCCTTCCGATCTGTCACTACAGATTCTGGCAAGTGAGTTTCCATAAGCAACTCTAGTCTTTCATGTAGGTCGTTGGTACTGGTACCATCATCCTTTTTCAGTAGACTTAGGTGATTGTCTTTGTTTTTGGCAAATATTTTATGTAGCCTAGCAGCCTGCGACGCCGAGGACGTGGCACCTACGCTGAGACCCTCAACGTCGCAAACATTGTAAATATTGTAAACTATTATATATATATTTAAAAGTGAATTATTATTTGTTTGCTTGTAATTGTAGTGAAATATATTTGTAGGATTTTGCAAACAGCAGAAAAACTATCTATAGAAACTAAAAATAAAAAGTATCTGAAAAAAAATATTAATGAAATATTGGCATTCTTTCGATAACATGAATTCTGGTTAAGCTAGCAATTAAAATCCTAAAATTAATTCATCTATTTTATTCGAGAATTCTCATTGTAACACCAGTATCCACATATTCCCCTATGACTATGCAGATTAAACTAGTATCAACATAATCCCTTACGGTCATGAAGATTAAGTTCAAAATCAGAACGAAGGCCTAAAGTGAATTTATTTACCTACCTTGTCTTAAAACTTTTTTTCCTTTTTAAGTCAAGGTAGGTAAATGAATTCAGTTTAGGCCTTTCTTCTCATTTTTAACTTAATCTTCGTGACAGTAGGGTTATTATATAATATATTATAATATAAATATATAATTGCAGTCATAATTTGTGGATTGCTGGCACTCAGGTGAGTTAAATTGACTGGGAGTTGAGCATTTAAACCCCTTAAAACGTTATATAAGTTTGCAATAGCTTGCCGATGGTTACCGCAAGCAAAAATAGATGGTTTAAATTACCTATGGAATTATGGTCACATGTGCAGCACAGCACGGTGACTCCTGACGACTCCTAAATTAAAGAGATGTAACGGAAATGTCCCAATGGTTATAGTGGTAGAGACATATCGTGGTATATAATAATCGAATATATGAGGTATTGAATTAGGTAAGAAACGATGGGTGAGAGCATAGGGATTGTTCGAAGATCTAACATAAATTGCCCAAACATGTTTCCAGTTTTTCAGAATTTTTAGTCGCTATTTTTGCTAATTGGTCCCCCCTTTCATTCCCAGCGATCTCTGAATGTGCTTTAGCCCATATAAGTGTGACGGAAACGCCTTTGTTCGTTAGCTTACGTAGTTTTTGTTTCATATTGAGAACTATAAAATTACAAAATTGCTTTGGCTTCCTTGACATAGACAATAATGCGGCTTGCGATTCGGATACTATTACGGAGTTTCCGAAATTTCCCTCCGCAATAACACTAACTGCACAATTTAATGCGTATAGTTCAGCTGTGAAAATCGAACTTTGGTCAAGAATTCTGTGATTGAAGCTTGATTGTTGTTTGATATGTAAGCAGCACAACCAGTTCCCATTTCATTCTTTGATCTGTCAGTGTATAATATCCTTTCACTGTTAAAGGAGCTCAATACGGATTTCATAATATTTATATTCTCTATGGGATGATCACCATACTTAGGGAAAACGAAAGTAAGTTTAAACGAAACAGTGTCATATTCATTCGTGAAGATTGGGTATTTAGGATATTTAAGTTATCAATATAATTATTTGTTTCTAAAAAAGCATCTACAAAAGGTGGATTATTTTTTAATGCCCGAAAGCTGTTAGTTAGGCATTCTGTTGTAAGCGTACAAATACTTCTAATTATTACGGTTATATTAAGCCCCTTTATTTTAATTATAAATTTATTTGCAAGGTATTGTCTTCTCAAATTTAAAGGCGGTTCTTGCGCTTCAACTAAAATTGCAGGGCATGGGGATGACCTCATGGCACCTATACATATTTTAATTGCTTTAAATTGTATTCGATCCAAGGTTAGTAAATTTGTCTTAGATGCAGATCCGTACAGTGTACATCCATAATCTAGAATAAAGCGTATATACGACCTGTAGAACATTAGGCATATTTCGGGATCTGTTCCCCATTTATTTCTTGCAACGCATTTTAGCATGTTGATACCTTTTTCACCTTTGTTTTTAATATGCGTTATATGTTTTGTCCATAACAGTTTTTAAGCCAGTATGATGCCTAGATATTTATAATCGTTGGCTAAACAGGTATAGTATAGCCACATAAGTTCACAGTGTCTGGAGTTCTTAATCTGTGTCTAGTGAAAATCATCACAGCTAACTTTTCAGAGAAGATTGTAAAGCCGTACTCTATAGTATACATTTTGATGATGTACATTATGTATCGTAGGGACCCTAGAGATTCTTTATAAGAATCATGGATAGAATAAAAAGCAAAGTCATCTGCATACTGCGTGATGTCTACGGTATCATCAAAAGCTCTATGAAAATCTGCAGTGTAAACTTTGAATAATAGAGGGCTTAATACGGACCCTTGTGGAATACCTTGAGACACTATTTTTGGGCCATGAAGCACATTGTTGTGATCACGTATGTATATTTTACGATTTGTATATATTTCCACTATATTTGTAGCTAATTTTCTACTTAAACCCATGGATGACAATTTATCGTTAAGTACGTTTAAATCCACCGAATCATATACTTCCTGTATGTCCAAAAACAGACAAGCCAAATATTTATTTTCTGAAAACGTACACTGAACATCAGTAACTGTGCCACTACATCGAGTGTACCAGGACCACGTCGAAAACAATATTGAGATCTAGGTAAAAATGAGTGATATTCTAAACGCCACTCAAGCCTTGCCTTAATATATATATTTTTTAACTTAACTTTAACTTTTATTCCTAAAAAACTATACAGTTTATCCTTTCGAATGTTCTCGTAAGGCAAGACATGAGTGAAATAGGTCTGTATGAAAATGTTTTCAAACTGTCTATATTAGGTTTTAGAAATAGGCAAATAATAATTTCTTTTAACTGAGCAGTGTAATTTCCATTCAACCACCAATTGTTAATAATTTGTAAGAAAATTTTTTGTGCATTAGCAGATGGGTTTTTAATAATTGTGTACGTAAAATTGTCTCTACCAGGAGCCGTATTTTGCGCTGTTTTAATTGCCTCTGTTAATTCTGATAACGAAAATTTTCTTCCTAGAAAGCTATCTTCACAGTTATTTAGTTCAGTGGTTGGAAATTGGTTAGGTATAAATAAAAGTGCTAATTTATTAAATATTTCTTCCACGAATTCTTGGCTAAAGGGGATCTTGGGATAAGCCCAATTTGAGTTGTTTGCTATTTTTATAAATGACCAAATTTGTGAAGGGAGGTGGGGTGTTTTTATTTAAGTTGTTTAGAAAAATTTTCCAACTTTGCCTGCTTTTTTGTTTGAACATATACTTGCTTTTAGCCTCGATGGTTTTGTATTTGAGGTAATTTTCGAGGTTAGCTACTATTTTATAATTATCAGGAGCAAATTTTCGGTCATTGTATAAATTAGTGCATTCGTCGTCCCACCATATGGGCCGACACGTTAGAGGAACGAAAGGATTTTTTATTGGTTATGGAGGCTGTAACATCATTATTTATTGCTTTTGATAGGAATGTGAATTGCTCCATGTTATCAAGGTCATTTGAGAAATCACCAAGTTCGTTTCTAATTGTGCACTGAAGTGACCAATCAGCAGCAGTTCACTTCCACTTTGTTGTGGGGATTATTTGATCAGAAATAAAGTTCATCTCTAACTGGGTTGCAATTGGGTAGTGATCTGATCCCATAGGATCGGGCAATACCTTCCATGTACATTTGTTGGCCAGATTAGCAGATACCAAAATTAGATCGATGATCGAAGGAGGATGTGTGTGGAGGGTTACTCTCGTTGGTTCAGCAGTGTTAGCACTACTAGGTCTACATTATCTAACGCTTCTACAAGATTATTTTCTTTATTGTCATTATAAGTAAATCCCCACAAATTATGATGAGCGTTCAAATCACCCCCTATAATAGTATTGCTCTGAAACTGAAGGATAACTATTAAAACCAGGACACTTAAAGTGGGTTTCTGGTTTCAACCATGTCTCGCATAAAATAATGATATCGGTTTGGTTGACAGATAAATAATTTAATAAGCTAGCCTTGTTTGATACAATAGAACGAGCATTCCATTGAATAATGCTTAAATTGTTATTCTACTAGAGACTCTTTATATTTTAAAAATTCCTCTCGGTACGGGTTGAGGATAATTGATTGGCCTTGTGTTGTTCCCTAAGTGGTGGGAGGATATCAGATCTAATCGGAGATTTAGCTTTGCGTTTTCTATTAATTGTAGTGTTAGCACGGTTAGGTCGTCTGGTAATGGTATTTGTATTTACATTTTGGTTAGATGTAGAGGGCAAATTAGAGAAATTATTTAAGTCTGCAAGTAGAGCGAATCTATTATTGGTAACAAATTTTGAGTGAGACGGATTGTTAATAAGACTTTCAGCTTCTTTAAAGGACACATTTTGAGCAGACATAGTCTGGTTTATATTGTATTGTTTTTGATAAACTGGACATTTCCTATCTGTGGAGGAATGGCCCTCAACTTTGCAGTGTATGCAGAATCGCCTTTCAGTACTACAGATTTGTTCATGTTCTTCACTACAATTCCTACACCTTTTGTTGCCTTTACATTGTTTATTTGTATGACCATATCTGAGACACTTGAAACATTGGACAACAGGGCAAATGTAATTTTCAACGGGGAAATTTAATAAATTTATTTTTATGCTTTGGGATACAGATGATCCCAAGAAAGTGATTATAACTACTTGTCGTTTTATAATTTTACTATTTCCTTGATTAGTAATTTTTTTTGTCATTCTTTTTACCTCGATGACTTCAATACTAGACTCGATATTACTTAGAATATAATCTTCGTCGAAGTAGGTATCTACCATACGAATGACACTTTTTTCTATGTACAGAATTTTGGGATATACGCAGTCAATTTATTTTTCTTAATTAACTCATGATTAATTAATAAATTAGCCTATTCATGTCACTTTAGAATTACTTTCACCCTGTTTATACCTATAGCTTTAAGATCTTTTACGGTCTTTTTAAACAAGGCGTTTTCAAAAAGACAGTGTCCAATTTTGATTAAGAAACGTCTACCTAAATTTTTATCTAACTGTTCGATATATACAAAGTACGGTCCTTTATCGCGAGGACCATACTTATTATCAAGATCAATATGTTTTATACGTTCGTTATCTGTTAAGTTTTTATCATCCATTTGTGTATCCTCTGGGTCGGGTGGTTTGTTCGGCGGCTCGTTCGAGCCGCTGGACACTGTTGTCATTTTATCTTACCTTATTTTATCAGATTATGTTAACTATTTGTATTAAACTTGGTATTTAGCACAAAAGTTACTTCTTAACAACACTATAACACTGTATTACTATAGAGAAGTAATACGGATATTTAACAAATTTCGGGAAAAGCACAAAATCTCACACTAGTTGTTCACTACACCGTGTGTACCTTGACACTGTAGGAGGTTACGTAGATACTAGTTTAATCTGCATAGCCATAAGAAACTATGTGGATACTAGTGTTACAATAAGAATTCTCAAATAAAATAGACAAATTTATTTTAGGGTTTTAATTGCTAGCATTCAGAATTCAGGTTATCGAATTTTATTTTACGGATAGTTTTTCTTTTTAGTTCTCATGGATAGTTCCTTCTGCTGTTTGCAAAATTCTATAAAGAATATGTTTCATTATTGTATATATACTTACTGTTAACAATCAAATATTGTAGCATAGGAACTCATACACTTAGCTCGCGCACTTTAGTTAGGATCTTACTTAACTTAGGACTAGATTTACTTAACATAGGGCATATATATTTAGCTCGCACACCTTAGGTAACGTTATTTAGCACAGGACTTTTAGAACTATAACCAATAGCAAATACAAATTGGCTTCAGAAAGTTCGATGCACGGTCTCGCAGCGGGGGATGTAGTCGTTCAGGCTGATCGCCGCTGATTGTCTAAAAACTGTAAAGGATGGATAGTAATAATGTAACTAACATATTATAAACAATGTAAATAAATAGGGGTAAAGCGACCCACAAGAGAATCTTCTAGTGAGTAATTAAGTCAGATAACATATATTTACAACATGTGCTCAGCAATAAGTGCATATGCTCGAAGTGCATATGCCTCCGGGGGGGAACCTAGAAATAGAAGAAATATTGGAGAGCTACAACATCGACGTGATGGCCCTGCAAGAAAACAAACTTCGCCAGAATAATACGGAAGTTCGAATCCCAGGCTACGAAGTCTATAGGAAACAATGAAGAGCAAACGCAGGAAGAGTTGCTCTGCTCGTCAAGAGGACTATGGAACATCGTGTCATCGACACACCGGCAGTGGAAAACGTAGAAGCTATCGACATAGTAGTTTCAACGGAACGAAACAGCCCACTCAAGATTGTTTCCTCTTACCAAGCTGCTCAATGCCCTCTCCTAAACCATGACCTGAAGGCCCTCACAATACGGGATACCCGGATGATGGCTATAGGAGACTTCAATGCCAAATCGCCAGTTTGAAATTGCACCAACACCCGTGGACGGGCGACGCTGCTATTCCTAGAAGATTACCATGACGTACAGGCGTTAGGTCCAGAAGAACCGACGTTTGACAATGAAAGACATATGCCCGATGTGCTGAATATATCCCTGCTCAACGAGATGACCTTCACCGCCGAACTTCACACACAAGCTGAATGCTTCTCGGATCACAACCCCAACTTCCTAAAACTAGGAGATGGAGTGCCTGAAGAGGAAACCTTCGCTAGGAGAAGAACATACTGGGAACAGTTCCGAGCAATTTTGCAAAGGAACATTTCACACGTTCCCAGAATGGATGGAGAGAGAAGAAGTAGAAGAGGCTATCACTTCCCTGGAAAATTACATCCAGGCAGCGCTAATGGAAAGCACAACGGAAACTGTAACGAGAAGAGTTGCAATTCCGATGGGAGAAATCCCTGCAGTTACCATGCAACTCATTCGAGACAGAAGGAGGGTTAAGAAACTGGTCCAGAGAACAAGACTTCCTGAATACCGAAGGGAATAGAACCAACTTACTCAAAGAGTTAAAGAAACCCTGCAAGAACACAGGCAGAATAGGTGGCACCGTCACCTAGAGTCGCTGGACCCTCAGGACAGAAGCATGTGAACCACCTCTGGGTGGCGTTCTGAGGCTTTGCGTGTCAAGCGAAAACCAGTCCCGCCCATCCACGGAGAGAATGGTATTGTCTACACTCGACAGGAAAAAGCCGAGGATATTGCCGACAGCTTGGAACTACAGTGTAGCGAAAACCAGATTGACGACGAGGACGAGGACTGGGAGGACGACGTAACACGTTGAGTCAGAAGGCTGCGACGCATGCCGGATGAAGATGTGATCCCCCCAACTTCTCCAGAAGAAGTCAGGGAAATCTTGAGAAAGATTCAAACCCCGCAAAAAGCCGGGGTGCGACGGAATAGGAAACATAGCCCTCAAAAAACTACTTCTGAAGGGAGTAGCAGCAATGGTGAACATCATCAATGCCATCTTGAGGCTACGTTATTTCTCCAACAAGTAGAAGAAAGCAGACGTCATCGTGATTCCCAAACCAGGTAAGAGTCTCACCTTTCCTTCAAATTACAGGCCCATTAGTCTTCTACCGACGATGAGTAAAGTAGCAAAGAGGATCATCCTGAAGAGATTTAAAACCCTGACCGATGAGCTCCAGATCATCCCAGATGAGTAGTTTGCCTACCGAGCCGAGCATTCCACCAATCTCCAAGTACTTCGTCTAACGGAGTACATCACGGAGGGTTTCAACCTCCACCAAGTCACAGGAGCGGTCTTCTTAGACGTAGCCAAGGCCTTCAACAGGGTTTCCCATGAAGGTCTCCTGGAAAAGATGTTCTCGATGGGTTACCCTGTAGGCATCGTCAAACTTGTGAGATCCTATCTTCACCTCAGGCAACTCCGTGTGAAGGTTGCCGACACGCTGTCGAACTGCAAGCCCATGGAAGCAGGCGTACCGCAGGGATCGGTACTCTCTCCCCACCTGTTCACCATCTACACCTCCGATATGCCAGGAACCACAAAGACCTCTTTGGCGCTCTACGCAGACGACACTGCCATAATCACAAGATCATGGAGTGCAAGACTTGCCACCCTCAACTTCCAGGAAGCAGCATCCCTTTTGGAAGAGTGGTGCAACAAGTGGAAAGCCAAAGTCAATGCGGAGAAGAGCCAAGCGATCCTCTTCAAGAGAGTCACGAGGCAAACTGCCTCAGGACACGTCTCCATGAATGGCGAAAACATTCAAGTACCTTGGCGTTATCATGGATCGAAGCCTGACGTGGAGACAGAACACGGAAGCGATAATACAGAAAGCGAGGATGAGGAGGACCCCACTCTACCCTATGATAGGTAGACAGAGCCAACTGAACCTGAAGAACAAGCTCACGCTTATCAGGACCCTCTTTGCACCTATTCTGACCTACGCCTCCTTAACCTGAGGATACCAAGCAACCACCTACCTGAAGCGGATGCCGTGGAAAACGTTGCACTTAGGTGCGCCGTGGCTGCACCATGGTTTGTCAGAAACGCCGACATCGTCAGAGACCTGGAATACACTCCAGTAACTGTGGTCATCCGGGACAGAGCGAAGAATCTATACGCCGCGCAGCAGCGCACGGGAAACCGCTGGTCAGACAGGCAACTGACTACGACCTCAACGACATTCCGAGGCACAAGAGGCCGAATCTCAAGATCCTGGATAACGGTTAAGTATAACTTAACCGTTTTTCTGTTTCAGCCCGACCTTGAGGCCACGCCGCAAGTAGAAAATTACCAAAAACACACAAATCGCCCGATTCCGGGGATACCAAGTAAACAACCAGTTAGCCCGTGCCGGCGTCTGACGCTAAAATAAGCGTCTTAAGCCGAACACAATTCTTGAGCTACACAGCCCATACTCCCTTCCGACGAAATCGGAGCAGATGAGGCCAATTGGCACCCTGAGCTTCCGACTGGTCAAACACCCCAAAACCCTTCCAATCTCCGAGAAGTCTCGGCAAGAGCCGTTCCCTCTCACGACAGACGAAAGATGCTCCCGGGAGCAGACATGTCAGCGAAGAAAGAAAATCAAGACAGAAGAGCGCCAGAAGAAACGACCCAGCTGGCAGCGTCCAACATCCAGGACCAGAGGAGGTCCGTTAACATCGCTAACACATCCTCATTTGTGGAAGGGTTGACGAAAAAGCGGGCTCGCCCCTTATAAGGCCGGTCCAGGTCTACTGCGATGATTGGGGCAAAAAGCTCAAGCTCGACCCCTAATCATCCGAGATCGTCAACAAATGTCAAGAATATCATAATTGAATACAACCGGTATTAAATCCTAGTAATAATAATAATAATAATAATAATAATAATAATAATAATAATATACAGCCAACGGCTTTGAAATGGAAGATGGAGGAATTATTGAACCGATGATGGACATTGACACCTATAAATACCTCGGCCTTCTTCAATCTAGACGCCTTCAGCATAAGCAGATTAAAGAGGTAGTCTTAACAGAGTACAGCAAACGCCTTACTGACATCCTGAAATCAAAACTGAATGGCAAGAATACTGTGAAGGCCATAAACACGTATGCCATCCCAGTCTTAACGTACACCTTTGGGACTGTGAAGTGGACGAAGACTGATTTGGAGAATGTCCAAATTAAGCCCCGAACGACTCTCACTAAATACCGAGCTCATCACCCAAAAGCTGCTACGGAAAGGATGACATTGTCACGTCAAAAAGGGAGTCGAGGCTTAATAGATGTTGATAGACTCCACCAGAAGCAGATCAATAGCTTACAGCGTTACTTCCTCAGTACGAGAACGCCAATCCATGAAGCCGTCAGGCTAGCGGACAACAGCTACACACCATTAGATCTACTCCATGCCAATGATGTTGCACTCCCTACTAATGGAACTTACGAGCATATTAAAATACAATCCTGGACAGGAAAAGCCTTACATGGTCGACACCCAACTGAGCTCAGTCACAACTTTGTCGATAATGAAGCGTCGAACAAGTGGCTCACGCATTCAGATTTATTTCTTGAGACCGAGGGCTTCATGATTGCAATCCAGGATCAAGTCATTGCAACCAAAAACTACCGCAAGTTCATTTTAAGGGAGCCTGATATCAACGACACATGCAGGAGATGTAGTGAAACAGCAGAGACTATTCAACATATCACTGCTGGCTGCAGAATATTAGCGAATACGAGCTACCTTCAGAGACACGACCAGGTAGCCAGCATAGTGCATCAGAAACTGTCTACAATGCACAAGCTGTCCGCTAATACAAGTCCCTACTACAAGTACCAACCTGACAACGTGCTCGAAAATGACACTCACAAGTTGTACTGGAACCGAAGCATTATAATGGATAAAACTATACCTTGTAATCGGCCAGACATCACCCTCACAGATAAAACATCCGACACCACGTACCTAATAGACATTGCCATTCCCAACTCGCACAACCTTCAGACCACTTGGAATGAAAAGCTAAGCAAATATAGACCTCTCGCTGATGAAATTGAAAACATGTGGAAGCAGAAACAGGTTTATATAATCCCTATAGTCATATCGGCAACGGCAGTCATCCCGCGGAAACTGCATGAAAGTATTCTTAAGCTACAGCTGCATCCACTCACTTACATCCAACTCCAGAAGTCAGTTGTCCTCAATACCACAGCAATAGTCCGGTCCCACCTCAACATTTCTTAATAGAATTGATAGTTACTTGTTTGTAAAAACCGTACCTATCACTTTCCGTCGAAAGACGTGCGAAACAAAATAATAATAATAATAATAATAATAATAATAATAATAATAATAATAAATACTCCGGAAAACCCGTGGTTACAACTGTGGTACCCCCGGCGACAGGAGGCATAAGGTCACCCATCTGTTTTATATGGATGACCTTAAACTTTATGCCTCCGGAGAAAGGGACCTACACCAGTCCCTCAGGGTGGTACAAGAGTACACGCAGGCTGTCGGTATGAAGTTCGGGTTAGACAAATGTGCACTGGTCCATCTTAAGAGAGGACGATGCGGAGACTACGGAGAGGACGCGCAGCTCGTAGATGGAAGCATCCTACATCATCTAGATGCCGGAGAGTCGTACACTTACTTAGGTGTCGAGCAACAATCTACCCAAGAAGTAAGTGTAGTGAAAAACGCTCTCCGCGGCAAGTATCAGCACCGACTCCGACAGATCTGGTCTTCAGAACTGTCGGGGAAGAACAAGGTGTCTGCAACTAACATGCTTGCCGTTCCGATCCTTCTCTACTCCTTTGGAATAGTGAAGTGGACTCGAGAGGAGTTGCGTCAACTCGATGTAGGAACCCGCAAGAAGATGTATCTCAATAGGAGTTTACATCCCAAATCGTCCGTTCCACGGCTATACCTCCCGCGACATCGGGGAGGGCGTGGACTCTTAAGTTTGGAGAGTCTCCACAACAGGATGGTTCTGGATGGAGCCTGTAAGATCATCAGGAGTTCGGATCCCCTCCTCTGCATGGTCCGGGATCATGAAAATGCAGGGGTAGGAGCCTTTCTGTTTAAGGCAGCACAGAGAGCCGCTGATGAACTTGGTCTCTCCTTCGACGTCGAGCGGGTAAATCGCGACTCTATCACCGAGTTGGAACCTGCTCGGCGAAAAGCCCGAATTAAAGCTGCAGAACACAACATCTTTCTGCAGCTCCACATGGATAAGCCAATGCACGGAGTCTTCTATAAAAATATAGAAAACCTTGGCTTATCCGAAAAGCTGACCTTTGCCTTTTTAAGGTCAGCCGGGCTGAAGTCTGAGACCGAGGGATTCATAATGGCTTGCCAGGATGGTGTATTCAACACTCTGGTCTATCGAAGTCGTGTTATGGGTATAGAGGTCCCGGATGTCAGATGCAGGGCCTGCCGCAGGGCGCCAGAGACTGTAATGCACTTGCTGTCGGCTTGCCCGACATATGCAGTCTCGGCCTATATCCAAAGGCACAACGGAGCATTACGAGTGCTTTATTACCATTTAAGGCACTCGTATGGGATAGACGAGACACCAGTGCTGCCTTATGCTCCGGGGGATATCGAGTCCGTTGTGGGGAATGAGAAGTGTCTAATTTATTGGAATTACTCGTTTCCCACCGTCAGGCAAATACAAGCCAACAAGCCTGACGTAGTACTCCTCGATCACCAACTCAAGACAATGTTTGTCGTGGAGTTCTCGGCTCCCGCGGAAAACAACATTGTCTTGAAGGAGGAGGAAAAACGGACAAAATATCGAGACTTGCTCTTCGAACTCCGCAGACTTTATCCGGACCATAATGTTAAGTTGGTGGTACTGATCATAGGAGCTCTAGGTGGAACGAGGCACACACTGCTTTCAGAACTGAAGATCATACCGGCATGCCGAAACTCGGCAGAGATCTTAGCCGGTAGGATGCAGAAGGCCGTCATCCTCGGTTCGCTACGTCTACTCAGGGCACACGATTCCCGGACCCAGTAGTCACTTACCCCACGGTGTGGGGAGTGGCTGCCGGTACTACCAGCTCCCCTCGGTGAGAAAATAATAATAATAATAATAATAATAATAATAATAATACCAGTACTACAAATACGCACCTGAAGCCGTAATGGAGAATGATAACACAAAAATTTACTGGGACTTAGACATAATAACCGATCGAATGGTGAGACACAACAGACCTGACATAATGGTACTCAAGAAAGCGGAAAAGGAAGCTTATATCATTGACATTACGATACCCCTAGACGAAAATATCAGAAACGCTAGGACGGAGAAAATAGCAAAATACCAAGATCTTGCCAACGAACTGCGAGATATATATGAGCTCCAAAAAGTCTCCATCATCCCAATCATCATATCTTCTAATGGTCTGATCGAGAAAAATACTGCGACCAATCTGACAAAAATGGGACTAGATGATCCAGTCCACGTAGTCAGTTTAGCTCAAAAAGCTGCAATCTTGGCCACATGCAGCACGATCCGTAGGGTCCGGCTCACCCGTGAGAAGTTGGCACAGCTGCCCCTTCCCACGGGTTCTTCCACCAGCTAAAGCTGTGATTTAAAAATAAAAATAATAATAATAATAATAATAATAACCTCCAATCCAATTGACATCAGAAGAGGTATTTTTCAAGGAGATAGCTTAAGCCCACTATGGTTCTGCTTAGCCCTAAACCCCCTATCTTCCCTTCTTAATAGAACCGGGTATGGATTCCAGCTAAAGAATGGAACAGTAACAAAACATGTCGTCAGTCATCTGCTCTATATGGATGATATAAAGTTGTATGCCGGCAACGAAAGACAGCTGAATGAGCTTCTCCAGCTCACAGAGAAGTTCTCCATTGATATACAGATGTCTTTTGACTTGGACAAATGTAGAACACTCAACATCAATCAAGGAAAAATCTCAGCTGGCGAATTTGAAATGGAAGATGGAGGAACTATTGAACCGATGATGGACACTGATACTTATAAGTACCTTGGCCTTCTCCAATCTAGACGCCTCCAACATAAGCAGATTAAAGAGAGGGTATTAACGGAGTACAACAAACGACTCACTGAAATCTTGAAGTCAAAACTGAATGGCAAGAATACTTTCAAGGCCATAAATACATATGCCATCCTAGTTTTAACTTACACATTTGGAACTGTGAAATGGACGAAGACTGACTTGGAGAATGTTCAGATTAAGACCCGAACGACTCTGACGAAATTTCGAGCTCATCACCCAAAATCAGCCACGGAAAGAATAACATTACCCCGCCAGAAGGGTGGGCGAGGGTTAATAGATGTTGACAGACTCCATCAGAAGCAGATCATGAACCTACAGCGATACTTCCTCAGCAAGAGAACATCAATTCATGAAGCCATCAGGCTTGCAGACAACAACTACACACCCCTGGATCTACGCCATGCTGATGATGTTGCACTGCCTGCGAACGCAGCTTACGGGAACGCCAAAATTCAGTCTTGGACAGGAAAGGCCTTACATGGTCGACATCCGAATGAGCTCAGCCACAACTTTGTCGACAGAGATACGTCGAACAAGTGGCTTACTCAGGCGGACTTATTCCTCGAGACCGAAGGCTTCATGATTGCAATCCAAGACCAGGTCATAGCAACGAAGAACTACCGTAAGTTTATCTTAAGGGAAGTTGACATCAGTGATACGTGTAGGAGATGCAATGAAACATCCGAGACAATTCAACATATTACTGCTGGTTGCAAAATACTAGCGCCTACAAGCTATCTCCAGAGACATGATCAGGTAGCCAGTATAGTGCACCAGAAACTGGCTATAGTTCATAAACTCTCCACTAGTACATTTCCCTACTACAAGTACCAACCAGACAACGTGCTTGAAAATGAGACGCATAAGCTATACTGGAATCGAAGTATCATAACGGATAGAATAATCTCTTGTAACCGCCCAGATATCACTCTCATAGATAAGAATTCCGACACCACATACCTGATAGATATTGCCATTCCTAATTCACATAACCTTCAGAGCACATGGAGCGAAAAACTAAATAAATATAGAGCGCTTGCCGATGAAATTAAGAATATGTTGAAGCAGAAACAGGTTCACATAATTCCCATAGTTATCTCGGCAACGGCCGTCATCCCACGGAAAATACATGAAAGCCTCATCAAATTACAGCTGCCCCCATTAACATATATCCAACTCCAAAAGTCAGTTATTCTAAATACAAGAGCAATAGTCCGGTCTCACCTCAACCTTCCCCAGTAGAATTGATAGATTACTTGTTTGAAAAAACCGTAACTATCACCTTCCGTCTAAAGACGTGCAAAACAAATAATAATAATAATAATAATAATAATAATAATAATAATAATAATAACAAGAATAATAATATTGAAGGCAGCACAGCGAGCAGCCGATGAGCTTGGTCTCGACTTCGACACTGAGCGGGTAAGCCCAAGCTCTGTTACCGAACTGGAACCCGCTCAGCTAAAAGCCCACATAAAAGCAGCAGAACAACACAGACTTCTGCAGCTGCACAAGGATAAGCCCTTACATGGTGTCTTCTATAAGAACTTTGAAGACAGGGGCTTATCTGAGAAGCTGACCTTTGCTTTCCTAAGGTCAGCTTTTGCTTTCCTAAGGTCAGCTGGGCTGAAGTCTGAGACCGAAGGGTTCATCATGGCTTGTCAAGACCGTGTCTTTAACACACTCGTCTATCGAAGTCATGTCTTGGGTATGGAGGTTTCTGATATAAACTGCAGGGCCAGCCGAAGGGCGCCGGAGACGCTAATGCACTTGTTGTCAGCTTGTCCGGCATACGCAGTCTCGGCCTATATTCATAGACATGACGGAGCATTACGAGTGCTGTATTATCATCTACGGCATTCGTATGGGATAGACGAGACACCAGTGCTGCCATATGCTCCGGGGGATATTGAGTCTGTTGTGAGGAATGAGCAGTGCCTAATTTATTGGAACTACTCGTTCCCTACCGTCAGACAAATACAGGCAAATAAGCCTGACATAGTCCTCCTCGACCACCAACTCAAGACAATGTTTGTTATTGAATTCTCTGCTCCAGCGGAGACAAACATTGTTTTGAAAGAGGAGGAAAAACGGACTAAATATCGAGACCTTCTCTTCGAGCTCCGCAGACTCTACCCAGACCACACTGTTAAGTTGGTGGTACTTATTATAGGACCCCTCGGTGGAGTGAGACAAACACTGCTTTCAGAACTGAAGAAGATACCGGCGTGTCGAAACTCGGCAGAAATCTTGGCCGGAAGCATGCAGAAGGCCGTTATTCTTGGATCGTTACGTCTGCTCAGAGCACACGACTTGCGGACCCAGTGATCACTGACTCTACGGCGTAGACAGTGGTCTCTGGTACTACCAGCGTACCCTCTCTGGCATCGGAGACAGAGAGAAGGGCGACTGGCTTTTGTAAAAAAAAAAATAATAATAATAATAATAATAATAATAATAGACAAACATAAAACGGCATTTATAATCGACATCGGTTGCCCCCTAACGATTAACCTCGCCAAAACCGAGGTAGAGAAAGTGTCCAAACTTGGCAATAGAGTCAAAGCATATCTGGGAACTTAACAGGGTACAGATAATACCTATTATAATTTCAGTGGAAGGAGTTATGTCAAAACAACTGACAAAGAACATCAGACAATTGGACCTGCCAGAGTACTTGGCACAGGTCATTCAAAAAAGTGTTATCCTCCAAACATGCCACATAACAAGGAAATTTTTAAACTGCCCAGGATAAGATGAAATTCTTCCCTGGGATGTACAAAATACCAGCAGACAGCTGTGATTTAGAAGATAATAATAACTACCGACCAGTTACGTGCCTACCAACTCTGTACAAAATCTTTACATCTGTGGTTACGGAGAAAATATATGCGCATCTAAGAGCCAATAATCTGCTAGCAGCCGAACAAAATGGATGCCGTAAAGGCTCACGAGGCTATAAAGAACTCCTAATCATAGATACTCTGATTGCCGAGCAAGTTAAGCACAGGCGACGAAACTTGTCAGTCGGATGGGTGGATTATAAAGAAGCCTTCGATTCAGTACCGCATAATTGGTTGACTGAAGTACTTTACCTTTATAAAATCCAATCAGAAGTTATATTTTTTAAAAATCTAATGGCGTCTTGGAGAACATGCCTATATATACAGCTAGGAGACACACGATATAAGACCAAGGAAATTCGAATAGCAAGAGAAATATTGCAGGGGGGCAGTCTCAGTCCCTTATGGTTTTGCTTAGCTTTAAATTCACTAAGCCACGTGCTCTGGAAATCAAGAGTTAGCTATACTGTACAAAAGGCTCCGCAAGTTCAGATCACTCACCAATTATACATGGACGACCTCAAGCTGTATGCGTCAAAGCCGGACCATTTAAACAGCCAGTTTGAGAACGTCTCAAAATTTAGTAATGATGCATGATGCATATATACATAAAATTTTTACTAAATAAATGCGCCGTCGTACACGTAGAACGAGGAGTAGTCCGTAACCGAAATGAGGCACTTCGTCTAATGGAGGGAGTCACAATACAAGATCTTTGTGTTAAAGATAACTACAAGTACTTAGGGCTCCAGCAGCTACTTGGAATCAGGGACAACGACGTTAGAAAACAAGTTGAACACAAGGTAATGCCCAGGGTTGAGAACATCTGCAAGACATACGTCAGCTCTAGAAACAAAATAGCCACTATCAATTCATGAGCCATTCCAGTAGCTGCCTATACCTTTGGCAGGGTCAGATGGTTAGACACTGAACTTGGGGCATTCGATAGAAAGATTAGAACGACTCTCTCGAAACATAGAATCCACCATCCTAGAAGCTCCATGGAACGGCTATATCTACTTCGAAATAATGGGGGGAGGGGCATAGTGAATTTACAAAATCTATGCAGAACCCAAGAGAAACGCATAAGAGAGTATTTTTTAATACAGACCCAATGCATAGAGCAGGCTGTACCCAGGACCAAAAATATACACCTTTACAACTACTGGCAAATGAATGGCTAATTACTGTTAAGACATCAGCAGAAAGGGTTCGTAATTGGAAAGGAAAAGAACTACATGGACGCTTTGTCAGCAATATAATATCTGATGATATATATACGAAAGATTCTACTGAGTGGCTTCGTACATCCGGGCTATTTGCAGAGACAGAAGGTTTTATATTCGCGATACAAGATCAAGTCGTAAGAACTCGGGCATTTGGAAAGCATATTATGAAATTGGATACCAGTGACAAATGCCGACTCTGTAAAACTGCAGTGGAGACAATTCAACATATCTCAACGGCGTTCCCGATACTTGCTCCTAATGAATACCTAGTAAGACATGACTGAATCGGGAAAGTAGTTCACCAAGCACTGGTGAAGAAATATGGATTTGCCGAGAAAGAAACTTCTTATTATAAGTGCAAACCGGAAACAGTTCTTCAAAACGAAAATGCCAAAATCTTGTGGGGCATGTCTATGATAACTGATAGACAAGTTGAAACTAATCGGCCAGATTTAGCAGTGTTTGATAAGAGGTTACAAACAACTACCATAATCGACTTTGCCATACCATCAGATGACAACATCTTATGAACAGAGATGGAAAACGAAGAAAATATCAACCACTGGCAACAGAACTTAAGCATATGTACCGCCTCGACGTAGTCAACATATTGCCAGTGGTCAGCAAATGGGCTAGCTAACGAGAGCTGGAAAGGTGTTATGAAAGACCTACATCTTAACAACTTTCATAGGAGAGTTATCCAGAAAGCGGCATTAACTTGGAACAGCAAATTTGATAAGGAAAGTTCTAGATCTTTGATCACCTCGTTGGTACAGGAATGATAGTGCTTATGGCTCAGCGAGGAATTAACTAAAAGGGCTCCTCACAACCGACCCCATACAGATAGGGGTCAGAGACAAGTTGAAGAGGCCATACCAGACGCTCTCAATTGTAAAAACGCACGCAATGGACATGGACGCTTTAAGTGGAGGAAAGAACTTCGGGATGACTTGCTGACCTGCTATGAGAGCAACGAACCTGCGCGCAGGGGGTAAATGGCGCGATTGCGCAAGGTCTGGTGTAGCTGCACCCAGAGCATCGCGCCTTCTCTGAACAACAGCTCAGAGATCAGGTATCCTTCCTATGCAGATCAGGTTATGTAGGGGCACCCCGTCAGAAGGAGGAAGTGCCAGCCGCACTTCCACCGCGGAAAATAGCGGCCGTCGGGGAACAACGCAGAAGGTACACTGATGTTAACTTAAGGGCGAGGGTTAGCCTTAACAGCAGAGCTACCCTAAAGCCACAAGGCCTGGCACGGATGGACGCTGTCATCGTTAAGGAGAAGACGCCGACATTTGGCAGATTAACACTGCCGTGTACAACGCTGCTAGCCAACTCGTTCTCCGCGAAAGGGCAACCAGAGCCCCAAGCGGTATCAATAAGGCTAAGCGGCGTGTATAAAAGATCGAAGGCAAAATACAGTTGACTAGACAACACGCTTCTCGAGTCCAGAGTTGGAACACGTCACAGCTGGCAAGGCATTCACGCCTAAAGTCTGGCGAACAGCAGACGGCCTAAGACGCCAACACCACACACTGAATCTAACAGTAATGCTTACCAATAATCAACACTGTTTAGATCGGATTCAAGCACTCATGGCTGTCAAGAAAAACCTAATAAGGTGGGTAAGGAGTATGGAGCAAAATACATTGTTCCGTACGAATCCTTCCCACCTATTTCCAAAGCCACAGCGTGTTGTCGACAATCCGTCAGCTGTAGCCGATGTCGAAAGCTTCTGGAAAGGAATCTACGAAACGACACGTCCGTTCGATAGCAACACTCCAGAAATCGCACACTTCGAGGCTCTCTGCCACAGAACCTTTGAAGAGCCAGAAGAGGTGTGCCCGGCAATCAGTTCGGAAGCAGTTCAACAAGCTCTTGTTGGCACTAAGAACTTTGCTGCTCCGGGTCCAGACGGTATAAACTACTGGTGGTGGGAAAAATTTCCTTCCACCCACCGTCGTCTGGCTCGAGTTTTCAACTCGTGGTTGATCGAGGGGCAGAAGACTCCGGACTGGTTTGTCGAGGGATGTACCGTACTTATCCCCAAGAAGGGAGATTTGTCCGATCCAAGGAATTATAGAGCAATCACCTGTCTGAACCCCTGCTACAAGATATTTACACGTATCTTGTATGCTAGAACACTACGGTAGGTTGATCCGGTTTTCCAGCAGATCTACGAGCAGCGTGGCGCCAAGAAGGGCATGGTAAGTTGCAAACAGCCTGCTGAGATTCTGTGCAGTTCAAGCGGAACCTATCTATGGCCTGGATTGACCATCGTAAGGCATTCGACACTACATCGCACGAACTACTGATACATTTGCTCAAATGTCTTGCGGTAGCAGAATCACTAGTGAGATTCATAGACCAACTACTGCCGCTCTGGAGGACTCGCTTCACCATGACATCTGTTGCACAGCGGGTTCCAAGAGAGCAGGTGGTATTCAGCTGAGTGCCCTCCTCTCTGAGTGCCCTCCTCTTTTGCATCTCACTGCTGCCGTTATTTGTTGAACTCCGCCAAATTCCTAGGTACTATTCTGGACCACCAAGCGGGAGGAGGCATAAGGTCACTCATCTCTTTTATATGGATGACCTCAAATTGTATGCCTCCGGAGAGCATGAACTTCAGAATGCTCTAAGGGTGGTCGAGGAGTACACGAGGGCCATTGGCATGGAGTTCGGGTTGGACAAGTGCGCGGTCGTCCATCTCAAGAGAGGACGGTGCAGGGACTTTGCTGAAGACGCGCAGCTCGCAGACGGAAGCATCCTAAGACATCTGGATGCCGGAGAGACCCACACATATCTGAGTGTGCAACAACGTCACATCCAGGATGTGCAATAAGTTAAAGAATCTCTCCGCGGCAAGTACAGACGGCTACTCCGAGAGATTTGGTCATCTGAACTTTCGAGGAAGAACAAGGTGTCTGCGCCTAATAATATACTTGCCGCTCCTGTCCTGCTCTACTCCTTTGGGGTAGTCAAATGCACTGTAGATGAGCCGCCAATTAGATAGAAGTAACCACACGACAGTAGCGCAACCAGAAAATTCATCTGTGGGGGGGGGGGGCAATAGAACCGGTCTCCCCAGAGGACAAAGAGAACTTTTCAGAAAATGGTGGAAAAATATGTTATCGTTCCCTCGTTCATAGATAATAAATAAATACCAATTTCACGAATTCATGTTAATATATCTTTATTAAAAATATTACAACCATAAGAAACTGACCTCCTGTCATCTAACAGAACAAAGAACAACAGTAATAAAAAACGTAAGAGTAATAAATTAAAATATTTTAGAAAAGATAATAAAAAATTAAAATAAAATATAGTAGTTCTAGAAATACGATATAACTACTGTACTGCTAAATTACAAATTTTAATCTTCGTTTTTTTTAGCCAGTTCATTAAGAGCTTCCTCGCAGGACAGATATATATTTTCATTAACATATAGCAGTGCCAATCCGTTTAATCTAGTCCAGTTGTACTAAGGTATGACTTCAAATATTTCAGAGTAGAAAATGAACTTTCAGCTGTGCTTGTGGTGACTGGTAAAGTTGTGAGAATTTGTAATAGTTTTTTTATATTTGGATATATAGTTTCGGTGCAATCAATACATAGCTGAGCCGCATTAGAGGGACCTGGAATGCTTGCTGCATCTGAATATTTTTTATTCCATAATTCAAATTCCACTTTCAAAATGCGTTCGTTGCCGAACTTTTCAAAAAAAACATTGTTTGCGTATAAATTGTGCAACTTCAGAAATGACTGAACATCCTGTTCTTTATTTTCGGGAGCATGCGAAGGAAACAATACCTTAATAAGTTTAATAGTCTCTTTATGCTTTAAAAATCTGTCTTCCAGATTGAAAATTAAAGGATCTAAGAAGGGAATAAAAATCGTTGCCCTAAAATAATCAATTGCTGAAGTCGTTGATATAACTAATCTTTGACTTCGTTTAGCAGCCAATCTCGATATTTTGATTTCAATAAAAATATTTACGAACTGGTTTTCAACGTCGAGTCTTACAGCCTTCACTTGATCAGAACCGTCGCAGCTAACTCAAGAGAAGTGCCTCTCCACCCAACGGGTTGGACACAATTTCTTGACTCCATGCTTCTTGGTCTCGGGTAATAATATTTCTATTTTCTGAAGTAACACATGTCCTCGCTTTGGCGTGTGGAAGAACGCATAACATTTTTCTTACACCTAAACAGTTACGGATGTCAGTAACATTGGACGAGCTTGATATACAAAGGTTTAGATTGTGAGATGCACAATAAACATATGTAGCGGCTGGAAATGTTTCTGAAATTAGTGTTTGCACACCTTTTATGTGGCCAGACATTGCCATGGCACCATCATATCCTTAATCACAAAGGTATTTTAGGTTTATTTCCAATTTATCCAAGGATTTCAGAATGCTTGAAGCTAATGCTGCACCAGTCATACTTGTTACTTCTATAAACTGCAGAAAATTTTCGCAAATTAAATCGTTGTGAACGTATCTTACGCACAAAGTTAATTGCTCTTTGTTTGAAACGTCTGCAGTTTTGTCCGCCAACACAACAAAAGCCTTTGCTGAGTTCACCTCAGCTACAAGTTTTTTCAAAATAATATCATTGTATGCTGTTATAATTTGGTTTTGTATGTCCCAGCTTAAGTAAGTTGCATTAGCACCTGCTGTTTTCAAATGGTCTTTTAGAATTTGATCACCAGCATCGACTCTAAACGTTAGCAAATTTTTAAAGTTGCCTTCTCGACCGCTCCAATTCATTTCTTCACTTCACTCAAGTCAGCGTGAAGGTCCAGAGTCCCGTAACCCTGTGGCCTCTTAAGGGAAGTCCTGTTCTTCCGCAAAATATAACTGTTTTCATTATAGGCACCAATATTTGACGATTTTTTTAAATGATTTCAATTGACACAGAATCCAAAAGCCGATTTATTGATGTTTGTTTTTACAGATTTTTCTGAAGATTATCAGCGCGCAGAATAGAAAACTTGTGATAATTTGTTGATTCACGGT